>BSBK01005918.1:800000-1400000 GCA_027943335.1 Chamaecyparis obtusa
CATTCATTAAAACGTAAGATTAAAACATCGAGGCATAAGCATCAGTCATTATCAAATAAGTTGCATAAATGAGAATCATTTCTTTTTTTTTTGCTTCCCTAAATTGTTGCAAAGGCATATCCATCTTGTCATCATCTTTTCTTCTCACCCATGCACATGATCTCACTATCCTTTGCAAAGGTGGGTCCTCTGCAATAACAAATAAAAGGGTTGAATTAAAAACATATTATCATAATTGTTACAAGCATTTCAGTACTTTAAAGAATATAAACGTGACACTCTTTACCTTTGTTAGAAAGTAAAGTCCATCAAGATAACTAAGAGGGGGGGGGGGGGGTGAATTAGTTATCAGATAACTACAAATTTTATCAAATTCAATAGATTTCAACCATGTAAGAAATGTAACCAACAACCATAGAAAGATAAATATACACAATGACACAATAACACAAGATATGTTGACTAGGGAACCTCTTGATCAAAGAGTAAACCCCAGTGGGAATGATGCCCACAAAAGATGTACTAATATGAATATTCCTTGTGAAAGGATGAAATCTATGAGGAGTCTTATGAAATACATTTAGTACATATGAATCCTTGTTAGGAGATTTTGAATCCCTACTAAAAGATTCTAACTCTGTTAGGAGTTATGGAAGATAGAAGGACCCATTGCCCAAACAGCTTCAGGGTAAGATCATTGAACTCACTATCCAACTGATCTTTGTATTACTCAACAAAATAATACCAAAAGATTACTAACCTCAACAATTCAATACTCCTTCTCTGACTATGCCAAACCACACCGACTGCTTCCTTAGATCTCAATACCAGATCTCTATACTTCGCATATCCTCTTTCAACAAGTATTGAAAAATTCCACAATTCAATTTCATAATACCATACACAATTACACATTACAACAAGGAAAAAATTCCTTCCTTTATACCACACTCAAGTAATTAAAAATGAGTTGGCATACAAATTACAAAATAAAATCTTCCACACATTACATTAAAATTACACAAAACTCTTGGCTTCCAATTAATATAATTCTTCATTCATGCAACCTAATCTTGTGATCACATCCATGTCACTAACAACATGTCTTCAACTACTCTCCAACTACACATAACTAGATTCAGTCCCGATTACGAGATATCATCCGATTTCCACAAACCGCTACTCAAGAACACTACTTGAATACTGCTTCCACTGAAATGCTCATAACTATGATGAATAAATGAATTTCCATCTGCACTCTTAACCATGATATTATAGAACATCATAGAGTAAGTCTTCAACTCCGCATAGCTTTAGATTCAATATCCCATGTGTGCTAACTCAAACACTATTTGCTTCTCTGCTAATCTTCAGTAGATCACTATGTTGACATCAATGACAATCACAGTCATGAATGCAACAAAAACTGCTACAAAATGGCTACAAATACTCCCCCATAGGATATATTTAGCATTCATTCCTAACAATCTCCCCCATTGGCATTGATGGAAACATAGATGAAAAAACATCCAAGTTCCATGAATACCAACACTACTGCACACACTACTGCACTGTTGCTCAAAAATAATTTCATATCCTCTTCATGAATAAAATCTTGCTTCGTTATCCTATTCAATTCTCTCCAACAAATGGTTTTTCATATATACTTCTCCCCCATTGACATTAATGATAGATGTTTCATCACTATGTCAACAACAACTTCAATGTCAAAAGACACTATTCAGAAAAATACATTCACTAGAGTCCTCATGACTCAGCTTAGATACACATACTCCCCCATAGAGGAAGTACCATCATCCAGTCCAGAAGAAAGATAAGGCTTATATAGCACTGGATGGATGCAATAATCTGCATCACTTCTCAAAAGTAGGCTGGGGCATAACCCAAAGCATACCTCTCAGATACTCAAAAGTCTCCTTCAGCAAAGGCTTTGTAAATATATCTACTATCTACTCCTTTGTGCTTATGTACTCAAGTCTAACTTCTTTCTCTACCACTTTCTCTCTCACTACATGATACTTTATCTCTATATGCTTTGTCTTAGAATGTAATGTAGGATTCTTAGACATACTAACTATTTTGGTGTTATCACAATGTATAACAATAGACTCAAAAAAAATTATTCCAATATCCTTCAACATCTGCTTCATATAAATTATCTGATTGCAATTGTTTGCTACTACCACATACTCTACTTCTGTTGTGCTCTGTGAAATACAATTTTGCTTCTTGCTTAGCCAAGAAACCAATCTTCCTCCAAGGAAAAATGCTCCTCCACTAGTGCTCTTTTTTTCATCAACACTACCTCCCCAATCAGCATTTGTATATGCACATAGGGTAAAATCATAAGATTTTTCATACCACAATCCATACTCAATTGTGCCTCTTAAGTACCTCAGTATCCTTTTCACTTTTGCATAATGTGATTCTCTGGGTTCAGCTTGAAATATTGCTACAATTCCAACTGCATGTGATATATTAGGTCTTGTATGAGTCAAATATTGCAATCCTCCAATCATAGATCTTACTTCTTCTATTCAACTGCAGGAGTCTCATCTATGCTAGATAACTTATGTCTAGTTACCATAAGTGTTCCAATTGGCTTACAGTTCTCCTTTCCAAATCTCTTCAACAAGTCATTCAAGTACTTTGCCTGACTTACAAAGATACCATCATTGTTCTGTATTATCTGCAATCCTAAAAAGTATTTCATCTCACCAATCATACTAATTTCAAATTCAATCTTCATTTCATCTACAAATTTATCACTGGCTTCATCTTCTCCTCCAAAGATAATATCATCAACAAAAATAACTATAACCAACTGTTGGTAAACAGATTTGTCTTCTCAAAACACCTACACAAAATGACTCCTAAACACCCAAGGCTGAAAGACAAACTTGCAACACAACAGTTGAGTCACTTGCCACAATTATATACAAGTGCTCTTTGCTTATTTTTCAAGGTGCAGCTACCTTTGAATGATTTGCAAAGAATCAAATAACTTGCGATGCCTTTAACCCGAAGACAAAGAAGGTAAACTAACATTCATCCATCAACATGCGATGAATGTGATTACATATTTAATGAGTTTGAAAAAAAAACTAAATGAAAGGCACAAAGGCCATTTGTCTAATCTTCCAACTTCAAGAAAACAAATGAAAGACTTCCTTTCCAATATGATTATATTGCAGAAAGAAAAGTTCTGAAATACACTCATGCATACAATCTTTTGTGACGAAAAAGATATGAATAGATGATTATAAAATCCCAAAGTCTAATTACAATCATAAAATAAAGTTCAAATAACTCAAAAATTATGAACATCATCTTCCTGTTATTCATATTTGCATAGAAATTCAAAGCCCTCTATCCCTGTACAAAATGATTCCTCAAAAAAGAATTCCCCCCTCATTACAAATTAAAACTAGAAACTAAAACCCCTTTGTCTAAAGCTCAAGGTCTCCAGCCAAAGGTCCAAAAATAGGAACCCCTTTTCTATGTTTATGTGGTCTATTTATCTTTTCTACTATTGTTGATCTTTTTCAATTATTAGAATAACGGATTCTTGAAACTTAACTATCCGACTCTTTCCTTTCATCTTTTCTTGATATCTTTTCTTTGAATTTTATGAAATTCACCTTTTAAAGGTTTTTCACTTAATCAAATGTCATTTTAGCATATTTGGACAAGTGGGAAATGAATACATTAGTCCAAAATAATAAAAAAATTTGCTGCTGGGCAGATTTTTTTGACAGTCAAATTAGGTCTCGGTGCGGGGGCCATAACTAATTATTCCACCATTGGATTTCCTTCATTTTTGGATATGTTGGAGAGATCCTAATTCCGCACAACTTGACCAAAGAGATTGAGGTCAAAAGTTATTGAGGTCTAAGTGGAGGTATATAAAACTGCCAGAATAACCAAACTTGTTGTGTTAATGTTATCACCAATCTTTCACATCTTTTGCACTTGGTAATGAAGGCACTTAACCATTCTTATAAAAAGAATATCAAATAGGAAAAGATAATTTTTTTGAGCCTCGAATTTGTTCACTATGTCTATGAACTGAAATGAATCATGTTGAGCCCAAATGTTCCTACATGCACTTCCCTGCATTAATTTGAACCAATCTGAACCAGTGAACTGCCCCTTTGAACCTATGAACCTTCTTATGCAAACTGAACCACTTTGAACCTCTTTGAACCTTGGTTCGAAGTAATTCAAAGAGGTTCAAGACCTTAAACTTGAAAGTTTATTTTTGGGGTCTATATGGGTACCAACATGGGCTCTAACTGTGGGACTATTTTTAACACAAAAACAAAGAACTCCAGCAATCTCTGGGAAAAGATAAGTGTCTAATCCATTGGGTGAATAGAGTCACAAGAATATAGAGAGAAGGGAGTTTCTTGCAATGCGGGTGAAGGGGAGCAGGGCTAAACTAACAAGCCAAAAATGAGGACAAATAGAAAGCCAAAACAAAGAAGACTAAACTACACACATCAAAAACTTGCAAAGGGAAGACATATTCACAAGTATATACATAAGCAGGAAACTCCTACCTCAAGAGGAAAGATGAGAAGAATTCATACATGACCATTAACTGGCTGCAAGAAATATGAGCCCCTTCGAAATAGTGGACTGTTCCTCAAAGGAGAAGCCCCAAACCACTGCTCTTTGATGACTTCCTTGTTGTTGTCCAACAAGCTAATACCATGCAGAAATTTGGTTACCCACCATTCTTTCCCAAAAAGCCAGATCTCACCATAATGTTTGGCATCCTCCAAATATTTGTCTATAACATCACACATGCAAGATTTCATTCCAAGCTAAAAAAAATAATGTTCAGAAAATTCTTCAAGAATAATTATGCATTGTTCATGGTTGCTACTGGCAAGATCATCTTTCTTTACATATTCATTTTCAACATGACTAGTTTCAGCAAAGAAAGAAAATTCTTCCATCATGGGATCAAATCTTTCATTAAAGTTTACTTCATCTCTATCAATAATCCAGTCATTGTTAAATATGTAAAATATGTCATCTTTCCCTTTTTCCAATGCATTATCACATATTTCAGCATTATTTTTAAAATCCAAACCAGCAAAATCACTTAAGGGAGAATGAAAAGAAGATTCATTCAACATCTCACTTTCATCTGGATTTGGAGTGATACCCGAGCCAACCCAAGAGAATTTCAGTAGTGGAAGAGAAGACAAAAATCTGCTCATGATTTCTTTTTCTTCAGGAAGAAAGTTGTCATTCAATATTGGTACTAAGCCATTTGCAGTTTGAAAGATAACTTGTGAATTTCTTCCATGAAATGGGGTTTCAATATGAAAATAATTCTTCCTAATATTCAGCTTTCCCTTACCAACCATATTGTTGGGTTGACAAGAAACTAAAGAGGACTGCTCATAAATTTTGAAACTAGAAAAATCATTTTCAACTACCTCATTAAAGGTAAAAGATTGATGTTCTAGTAGCATGTTGTTCTGCAACTCTTTGTTCACCGAACATTCCAAAACACAATCATTATTAACATTTTCAAACTTGAAACTTTCTACCTCAACAATAGAGAGATATTCTGATGCAATTTCATTCTTTTTATTTACAGGCACTCTAATGCTATCTTGGTGATCAAAGACTGCATAATTGTGAGAGATGAAATAAGATGATATTACTGGAGGCTCCTCATCATCAACTATTAGCTCTTCTTTCAGCCTTGCCACCTTTCCTTCATACTCCTCTAGATCCTTAAGTTTGTGGAACCGTACACAGAAACTTCTCCACAAAAGAGTGCTTGCATGATCATCTTCCAGACTGATATTTTCTCTCATAGCCCAAGAGACACTTTTTTTAAAGCAATCTATGAAATCATGCAGTACTTTATCATTTGTGTGGTAGATTTCCATGAAAGATGGATTTAGCCTGGTCCTCTTCACAACCTTTCCTTTCATCATGATGAATTAGATTAGAGTCACCAATCTTGCAAATACCAAGATATTTTACAGAATAACTGAGGAAATCAATTTAACACTGATCTTCGATTTCGATCCCCAGTAGAGTCACCAAAAATCTATTGGTAAACAAATTTGTCTTCTCAAAACACCTACACAAAATGACTCCTAAACACCCAAGGCTAAAAGAAAAACTTGCAACACAACAATTGAGTCACTTGCCACAATTATATACAAGTGCTCTCTGCTTATTTTTCAAGGTGCAGCTATCTTCGAATGATTTGAAAAGAATCAAATAACTTGCTATGCCTTTAACCCAAGGACAAAGAAGGTAAACTGACATTCATCCATCAACATGGGATGAATGTGATTACATATTTAATGAGTTTGAAAAAAAAACTAAATGAAAGGCACAAAGGCCATTTGTCTAATCTTCCAACTTCAAGAAAACAAATGAAAGACTTCCTTTCCAATATGATTATATTGTAGAAAGCAAAGTTCTAAAATACACTCATGCATACAATCTTTTGTGACAAAAAAGATATGAATAGATGATTATAAAAGCCCAAAGTCTAATTACAATCAGAAAATAAAGTTTAGATAACTCAAAAATTATGAACATCATCTTCCTCTTATTCATATATGCATAGAAGCCCTCTATCCCTGTACAAAATGATTCCTTAGAAAAGAATTCCCCCCTCATTACAAATTAAAACTAGAAACTAAAACCCCTATGTCTGAAGCTCAAAGTCTCTAGCCAAAGGTCCAAAATAGGAACCCATTTTCTATGTTTATGTGGTCTATTTATCTTTTCTACTATTGTTGATCTTTTTCAGTTATTAGAATAACTGATTCTTGAAACTTAACTGTCCGACTCTTTCCTTTCATCTTTTCTTGATATCTTTTCTTTGAATTTTATGACATTCACCTTTTAAAGGTTTTTCACTTAATCAAATGTCATTTTAGCATATTTGGACAAGTGGGAAATGAATACATTAGTCCAAAATAATAATAAAAATTATTGCTGGGCAGATTTTTTTGACAGTCAAATTGGGTCTCGGTGCGGGGACCATAACTAATTATTCCACCGTTGGGTTTCCTTCATTTTTGGATATGTTGGAGAGATCCTAATTGCACACAACTTGACTAGAGTGATCGAGAAAATTATGTTCAAGTCAAAAGTTATTGAGGTCTGAGTGGAGGTATATAAAACTACCAGAATAACCAAACTTCTTGTGTTAATGTTATCACCAATCTTTCACATCTTTTGCACTTGGTAATTAAGGCACTTAACCATTATTATAAAAAGAATATCAAATAGGAAAAGATAATGTTTTTGAGCCTCAAATTTTTTCACTATGCCTCTAAACTAAAATGAATCATGTTGAGCCCAAATGTTCCTACATGCACTTCCCTGCATTAATTTGAACCAATCTGAACCAGTGAACTGCACCTTTGAACCTACGAACCTTCTTATGCAAACTAAACCACTTTGACCCTCTTTGAACCTTGGTTTGAATTAATTCAAAGAGGTTCAAGACCTTAAACTTGAAAGTTTATTTTCGGGGTCTATATGGGTACCAACATGGGCTCTAACTGTGGGACTAGTTTTAACACAAAAATAGAGAACTCCAGCAATCTCTGGGAAAAGATAAGTGCCTTATCCATTGGGCGACTAGAGTCACAAGAATATAGAGAGAAGGGAGCTTCTTGCAATGCAAGTGGAGGGGAGCAGGGCTAAACTAACTAGCCAAAAATGAGGACAAATAGAAAGCCAAAACAAAGAAGACTAAACTACACACATCAAAAACTTGCAAAGGGAAGACATATTCACAAGTATATACATAAGCAGGAAACTCCTACCTCAAGAGGAAAGATGAGAAGAATTCATACATGACCATTAATCGACTGCAAGAAATATGAGCCCCTTAGAAATAGTGGACTGTTCCTCAAAGGAGAAGCCCCAAACCATTGCTCTTTGATGACTTCCTCGCTACTATCCAACAAGCTAATACCATGCAGAAATTTGGTTACCCACCATTCTTTCCCAAAAAGCCAAATCTCACCATAATGTTTGGCATCCTCCAAAGATTTTTCTATAACATCACACATGCAAGATTTCATTCCAAGTTGAAAAAAATAATGTTCAGAAAATTCTTCAAGAATAATTATGCATTGTTCATGGTTGCTACTGGCAAGATCATCTTTCTTTACATCTTCATTTTCAACATGACTAGTTTCAGCAAAGAAAGAAAATTATTCCATCATGGGATCAAATCTTTCATTAAAGTTTACTTCATCTCTATCAATAATCAAGTCATTGTCAAATATGTAAAATATGTCATCTTTCCCTTTTGCCAATGCATTATCACATATTTCAGCATTATTTTTAAAATCCAAACCAGCAAAATCACTTAAGGGAGAATGAAAAGAAGATTCATTCAACATCTCACTTTCATCTAGATTTGGAGTGATACCCAAGCCAACCCAAGAGAATTTCAGTAGTGGAAGAGAAGACAAAAATCTGCTCATGATTTCTTCTTCTTCTGAAAGAAAGTCATCATTCAATATTGGTACTAAGCCATTCGCGGTTTGAAAGATAACTTGTGAATCTCTTCCATGAAATGGGGTTTCAATATGAAAATAATTCTTCCTAATATTCAGCTTTCCCTTACCAACCATATTGTTGGGTTGACAAGAAACTAAAGAGGACTGGTCATAAATTTTGAAACTAGAAAAATCATTTTCAGCTACCTCATTAAAGGTAAAAGATTGATGTTTTGGTAGCATGTTGTTTTGCAACTCTTTGTTCACCGAACATTCCAAAACACAATCATTATTAACATTTTCAAACTTGAAACTTTCTACCTCAACAATAGAGAGATATTTTGATGCAATTTCTTTCTTTTTATTTACAAGTGTAATACCCCAAAAATGGGATATAGGTTCATTAACCTCTTAAATCGACAAATCGATCAAAATCGACACAAAAATCCTAACCTAAGGCACATTTGCACATCAAGTCATCGAAATCCTAATTGATTTTATCTTAATTCTGCATCAGAGAATATTCCTTGAAATATTCCTGTTTTATCCTAATTTAATTATCTTTAATTTAATAATTATTTGGCGATAAATCTCATTTATCCTAAATTTGATTAATTAAATATGATGAATATTTAATTAATTAGATTAATACTGCCACTTAATTATTTAATTAGATTTAATTCTATTTATTCCTAATTAATATTGTTTTATTTGACAATAAATCAAATTTGCTAAAAATAATTAGTTGAATTCTTATTTAATTGATTAAATTAAATTGTCAACTTTAATAATATAGTTTTGGAATAAAATTTGATTAAAATAATTGATTAACCCAGAAATCAGTTATTTTAAATATTATTTGGTGATAAATCATATTTATCCTAAAGTTGATTAATTGAATATGATGAATATTTAATTAATTAATTTAATTCTGCCACTTAATTATTTAATTAGATTTAATTCTATTTATTCCTAATTATATTATTTAATTTTGACAATAAATCAAATCTCCTACGAATAATTGATTAAATATTTATTTAATTGATTAAATCCAAGTTGTCAATATTTAATAATATAGTTTTGAATAAAAGTTTGATTAAAATAATTGATTAACCCACAAATCAGTTATTTTTAAATTTAAAATCAGTTAAGTTGAAGATAAATCACTTTATTTATTTAATTAATTCATGATTATTTGTGCACATTCAAAGAGCAGTTAAACTTTAAATCAGAAAATCAATTCAAGTTGTTATCTTTTCAAAACTCAACATCTATTTTGAGCTCAAAGTTGATCTAAACTTCTGATTTGAGTTAAAATGTTGTTCTTGCATGATTTTGCATTATGAGTTATCTATTTCTAATTTCTTGTTAACTCAAAAATCAACCTGAGTTCATCAAGAGTGATTTATGACTTTTTCCATGCACCCTCAAGCCCTGGATTTCTATAATATCAAGACTCAACTCTTTACAAATCATGCACATAATTTGCATACTTACTCTGGCGAATTGACATTAGAGGAATCATCAAGATTCTTGCGAATCAGCATTTTGTGAGATCAATCTTGTTTTCAATTCATTCTAGTTTCATATTTCATATCATTGTTAGCTTAATTTGCATATCATTTCAATCCATTTAGACTAATTTATTATCAGTTTTTCTCATCTTATTGCATCAAAAAAATAAAAAATAAAATAGATTAATTTGCATTCACCCTAGAGACCCATTTTTCCAAAACAGACTAGTTTTTGTAAATTGGGAAAAATAAAAATATAAAAAAATGAGAAAAAGAAAAAGTGCCTTGGTGAAAACCTGGAAACAGGTGCCTTGGTAGCAAAAATAGAATCTCTGCCAAGATGGTGAAAACCCAGCAAACGGGCGCCACTTATTTCAAAATGCTCCATCTATTAGCACAATCTTGTTCTTTCCTAGCTTTTAGTCTTGCTTAAGTTTGTACATATCTCTTGGTTTGTTCCCGCATTCCTATTTTCAATAAGTTAGTCTGTACACCAATCAACTAAAACGTCTATATCCTATCAATGTTCAAACTTGGGGGCAATCAAAGTCATATCCTATGGCCTCCAATGTATCTTAGACGTATCATATCCAGTCAGAGTCCTTTGAAGCTTCATCCGAGTTAGTTAGTCAGTCTTGTCTCCATAAAGGATTTTGCATCTACAACAACGCAATCAAACATCAAACACAAACTGAAAACAATGTATGCTTTTTACATGCTTTTATCTCCTTGTATGCTTACTGATTCACATTGAGATTTTTGCATATTTTGTTCCCACGAGCTCTTCGATGATGTCCTTTACAGGATTTAGAGAGTGATGACTGGGGGCATAATCTTTTCTTTGTTTTCTTCTTATATGTGAAAATCTAACAACTTTGGAAATTTTGGATTGAAATGGTGTCTGACTATAAGAGCCTCTATCTCGAATTGTATGGCCATGCGTACCTCGACCATTGATACCCAAAAAATTCAAGGAAGTTTGATCTAACTATTATCTTTTTTGAGTGAGTTCTTTCTTCTATTTTGAAATACGGTCTTACCTAAGGATGTGAACGATAAAGGGTCACTACGGGTAATTCACATTGGATTTAGAATGATCTCTTGACTATTTGATGTGTTTGTACGCAAGGTGTATTTTGGTCATTATGACATCTATGTTTTGATGTTTATACAAATTGCTATATCAAAATGGACATGACATTCAGGTCATCCTGGCGTTTGTGCCTTGGTGCTTATATCTAATCTGACATTCCGAAAATAAAATCAATATTCATATGTCCATGGTTGCCTAACCAATGGGTGTTGTATTGATTCCTATGCATACAAATCGATATTCATATGTCTATGGTTTCATAACTAGTGGGCATTGTATTGATTTATCTGGTTACCTAAAAATTTCAATGATGATAACAAATCGACACATGATTAGTGACTAGGTCCTAGGTCCTAGGTTTGCATTTCATTTTGCACTTTGCATGATTGCATGATCTCACAAATTATTGAATTAAACTTAAATGTTTATACGATTCTTCAAAAATGCTAAAAACATATCATAAGAGTTGAATCTCACATGAAGGTTCCTCCAACGAAATAGGAAGTAGAATCCTTTTTCGGGATCAAAATTGAAATCTAAGATCATTTATATTATTCACTACTTGCATAATCAACCTTCAATCATCATAGAAATCTAGAATTCAACTTAACTGATTATCTTACATCAAACTATCAAAATTTCAACTTGGTCAACTATGGTCAACTCATGGTTTAACCTAGTCAAACTTGGTCTCCAGGACCTCTAAATGATGCAGAACGCATTCTCAGACGTGTACAACCACTTCTCAAATCAATTAACATGCTTTTAAACTATATAACGCTGACTTTTCTTGTCAGATTTCATTTTTTATCCCGAAGGGGGCATGGTATTACACATCATTCAAAGTCTGTAAATCTCAATTCTGTCAATCAATGTTTCCTCAATAATCAAGACAACAACCATGTCTAATTGCTGATTCATCTAAAGTCCTCATCGCTTGGGGCAAATCTATCATCTCTTGGGGCATATCAAATTCAATTTGGTATCCTAAATTTATCTTGTAAACTGTATCAGCTTTTGTAACTATTGATTCATTAATGTTATTTCCTTGGTTCTTTGTAACTGATGGGTTCAAGATGTGATACCAATATGATTCATACAAGGACATTCAAGTCTGGAATTGGTCACTCACTTATTTGCAATCATAAGTTTCAGAATCAAGCATTTTGGCACTTTTTCATAATCACCGGTTCGTTGTTGATATAGCTAGCATCATCTTGATTCCTAGTCATCCTGGGTCTGGGTCGGTATCTCTTGAATCTTTAAATCTTTCAATCGGTTTCTGTCTCAAAATCGGTTAATCTTTCAAATCAAATCAGTTTCATACATATATCAAACACAAACTATTCTTTGAACCACTACGCTTTGCACAATGATTCAAAGAGGGTCAAAATGTAATACCCCAAAAATGGGCTATATGTTCATTAACCTCTTAAATCGACAAATCGATTGAAATCGACACAAAAGTCCTAACCTAAGGCACATCTGCACATCAAGTCATCGAAATCCTAATTGATTTTATCTTAATTCTACATCAGAGAATATTCGTTGAAATATTCCTATTTTATCCTAATTTAATTATCTTTAATTTAATAATTATTTGGTGATAAATCTCATTTATCCTAAATTTGATTAATTAAATATGATGAATATTTAATTAATTAGATTAATACTGCCACTTAATTATTTAATTAGATTTAATTCTATTTATTCCTAATTAATATTATTTTATTTGACAATAAATAAAATTTGCTAAAAATAATCAGTTGAATTCTTATTTAATTGATTAAATTAAATTGTCAAATTTAATAATATAGTTTTGGAATAAAATTTGACTAAAATAATTGATTAACCCATAAATCAGTTATTTTAAATATTATTTGGCGATAAATCATATTTATCCTAAAGTTGATTAATTGAATATGATGAATATTTAATTAATTAATTTAATTCTGCCACTTAATTATTTAATTAGATTTAATTTTATTTATTTCTAATTATATTATTTAATTTTGACAATAAATCAAATCTCCTACGAATAATTGATTAAATATTTATTTAATTGATTAAATCCAAGTTGTCAATATTTAATAATATAGTTTTGAATAAAAGTTTGATTAAAATAATTGATTAACCCACAAATCAGTTATTTTTAAATTTAAAATTAGTTAAGTTGAAGATAAATCACTTTATTTATTTAATTAATTCATGATTATTTGTGCACATTCAAAGAGCAGTTAAACTTTAAATCAGAAAATCAATTCAAGTTGTTATCTTTTCGAAACTCAACATCTATTTTGAGTTCAAAGTTGATCTAAACTTCTGATTTGAGTTAAAAAGTTGTTCTTGCATGATTTTGCATGATTTTATGAGTTATCTATTTCTAATTTCTTGTTAACTCAAAAATCAACCTAAGTTCATCAAGAGTGATTTATGACTTTTTCCATGCACCCTCAAGCCCTAGATTTCTATAAAATCAAGGCTCGACTCTTTACAAATCATCCAAAGAATTTGCATACTTACTCTGGCAAATTGACATCAGAGGAATCATCAAGCTTCTTGCGAATCAATGTTTTGTGAGATCAATCTTGTTTTCAATTCATTCTAGTTTCATATTTCATATCATTGTTAGCTTAATTTGCATATCATTTCAATCCATTTAGATTAATTTATTATCAATTTTTCTCATCTTATTGCATAAAAAAAAAAAAGATTAATTTGCATTCATATTTTATTGCTTTCATCATTTAAATCCTTCGTTTATGTGTTGCATTGTCACTGATCTCGATCTAATCTGAGAATACCATACTCGCACCTACTAGAAGGCAGTAAATCACCTGGTTAGCTATATTGTTCTTATTTGCATATTTTGATTTTTGCTAACCTTTAATGTTGTACTGAAGTGTTGTGTTCATAGCTAGGTACAAAATTCACACACACAAAATCAACTACAATCGCATAAAATATCATTCTGAGGTTGTAGATCACCAAATCAGTCAACAACTTGATGAGAATCAGCTACAATCACATAACAAATTATTCTAAGGTTTCAGATCATCGAATCGGTTAACCATTTGATGAGAATCAACTACAATTGTGTAACAAGTCATTCTAAGGTTTCAGATCACCAAATCAGTCAACCTTTCAATGAGAATTAGCTATAATCATGTAACAAGCCATTCTGAGGTTGTAGATCAACAAATCGGTCAACCATTTGATGAGAATCATCTAGAATCAAGTAACAAGTTGTTCTAAGGTTTTAGATTACCGAATTAGTCAACCTTTTTATGAGAATCAACTATAATCACATAACAATCCATTCTGAGGTTGCAGATTGCTAAATCATTCAATCATTTGATGAGTATTAGCTACAATCGAGTAACAAGTCATTCTAAGTTTGCAGATCATCAAATCTATCAACATTTCAATGAGAATCACCTACAATCTCCTAACAAGACATTCTGAGGTTGCAGATCACTGAATTGGTCAACCATTCAATGAGAATCAGCTACAATCATGTAACAAGCCATTTTGAGCTTATAGATCACCAAATCGGTCAATAGTTTGATGAGAATCAACTATAATTATAGAAAAGATTGTTTTGACATTATGGATCACTGAATCAATCAACCACTTGATGACAATTGGCTACAATCGCATAAAAAATTGCTCTGAGGTTGTAGATCACCAAATCAGTCAACCATTTGATGAGAATCAACTACAATCACATAACAAGTCATTCTAAGTTTTTGGATCACTAAATTGGTCAACCTTTCAATGAGAATAAGCTACAATCATGTAACAAGCCATTCTATAATTGTAGATCAATGAATCAGTCAACCATTTGATGAGAATCACCTACAATCGTGTAACAAGTCATTCTAAGGTTACAGATTACTGAATCGGTCAACCTTTAGATGAGAATCAGCTACAATCACGTAACAAGCCATTATGAGGTTGCAGATTGCCGAATCACTCAACTTCTCAATGAGAATTAGCTACACTTGCATAACAAGCCATTCTGAGGTTGTAGATCGACGAATCGGTAAACCATTTGATAAGAATTAGCTACAATCGAGTAACAAGTTGTTCTAAGGTTGCATATCACTAAATCGGTCAAACTTTCAATGAGAATCAACTACAATCATGTAACAAGCCATTTTGAGATTGCAGATCACCAAATCAATCAACTCTTCAATGATAATCAGCTACAAGCACATAACAAGCCATTCTGAGCTTAGAGATTACCAAATCGGTCAACTGTTTGATGAGAATAAACAATAATCACATAAAATATCTATAGGATTTGAGCAATACAAATCCACAAAACCCAAAGATCACCTGCATACGAAAACTTGTTACAAGGAAGTAGAGACAAGAAGAGGGCAAGGGTTTGACTCAAAAAAATGAAGAAGAAAATATCCTTAATTAATGAATAAATTGAATGTACAATGGATCATCCTAATAAAGGAGATCAAAAGCCTTGAAAGGCAAACCCTAGTGCATGTAATAATTAGTTAAATTATTACAAAACTAATGCATGCAAGTTTATATTTAAAACAACTAGTGCATAAGTTTAAATCAACTAGTGCATGTGTGTTTAAATATAAACAACTAAAAATAAAAGTGTTGACATCTTAAGAAGGGAGTAAAGTTAATCAATATAATTAATACTTTACCTTAAAACCCCCCTTAAGATGAGCAATAATGCAGCTACAAACAATACAAAAATAAAATAAAGGAAACTACAGTGCTGAAAGCATAAAAATGGGTCCCCACAACATGGTCTGATGAGGTACCCAACACAACCAAATCTCTATAAAACAGAGAAATAAAGAAAACCCAGTGGGAAAAAAACCCTACTCCAAAAAGAGATAGAAATAGAAGGAAGGAAGGCCTCATCACTGAGACCCCCCAAGGACAACTTCCTTCACCCCAAGCATAGAACACAACTGAAGATATCACGGGGATGCAAAAGGTTTGGTGAAGATGTCAGCAACCTGCTCAACAGTGGGAATATACTCCAAACTTAGAGAGCCATCCTGAATCAAATGTTGGATGAAATGCATATGAAGCTCAATGTGCTTAGTCCTCTAATGCTCAACCGGGTTGTAGGAAATATGTATGGCACTCTGATTGTCACACCAAAGAATAGTGGGACTATTAGGAGGAAAACCAAACTTTGTCATCAACTGGTGAAGCCATAAAACCTCCTGACTAGCTTGTACATCTACTCGATAGTCTACCTCTGTAGATGATAATGCATGAGCTATCTACTTCTTGCAAGACCATGTGATAGGACTATAACCAAGACAAAAGATAAAGCCAGAAGTAGACTATTGATCAGTAGTATCACCAGCCCAATCTGAGTTTGTGAAACCAACAATGTGAGGATCCCCTAATGTATAGTGAATGTCATAACAAGTAGTACCCTGAATGTACCTCAAGATACATTTGGCCCCTTTCCAATGACTCTCATGAGGATCATGTGAGAATCAAGAGACAAGGCCAACCACAAAGGAAATATTAGGATGTGTGTTTGTGTCAGATACAAAAAACTACCCACTAGTGCTTTGTATAATGTGGGATCCACGATAGGAGTAGAGCAAGTGGTAGAGAAAACTACACATGACTGAAAAGGTATGGGATCAGGCTTGCAATCAAGCATATTGAACTGGTGAAGCATATCAAGAGCATACTTCTCCTAAAGTATGGAAATCCCATCCGAAGACTGAATAACCTGTAGGCCCAAAAAATAGTGCAGAAGTCCAAGATCAGTCATCTCAAACTGCTCTCTCAATGCACACTAAACACTCTAAATCATAGAGGATGAGCTACCTATAATGATGAGATTATCAACATATAGAACAAGTATCAATATATCAGCCCCATGACACTGAATGTACATAGTAGGATTGGAATGATAGTGTGTGAAGTGTGAGGCAAGCAAAAAAGAATCCATCTTCTCATACCAAGCCCTAGGGGCTTGTTTGAGACCATATAGAGGCCTTTGAAGTCTGCACACCATAGAAGAGTCCTACAAAAAACCTTGAGGCTACTCCATGTAGATCTCCTCTTGTAGGTCTCCATGCAAAAATGCACTCTTCACATCCATCTAATAGACTGTCCATCCCTGAGAAGCAGCAAGTGAAATTATAAGGTGAATAGAATTCATCTTGGCGACAGGAGCAAAGGTCTTAGAGTAATCAACACCCTCCACCTGTGAAAAGCCCTTCGCCACAAGATGTTCCTTATACCTATCAATAGAACCATCATCAACATACTTGGTATGGTACACCCACTTGCACTAAACCAACTTCCTTCCTTTCAGAAGAGGACAAAGATCCCAAGTGTGATTCTTCATCAAAGAAGAATACTCCTCATCCATAGCCCTATCCCACTCAAGATGACCTAAAGCCTCTGAAAATTATTATGGATCATCTGAAATAGCATGACTCAGTAAACTAGAACCAAATGTCTAAGCATGAGTGTGACGAGTATTTGAAGGATCGCCTACCAAAGGTCCAGCTGCATCAACAGTATCACGAGCCCATTTGCGCACAAGTGGAACATCTGGTGGAGGTGGAGAAGGTGGAGCATCATCTAATTCTTCCTTAGGGGAGAAAGAATCGCACAGAGGAATAGATGAAGAACTAAGTAGTGAAGAAGAAGCTGATGATGGAGGATCCATCTGAGGGTAGCACTAATCAAACTGAACATCTCACCAAAACAAGACTTCTCTGGAATCAAGATCAAACAACCTATACACCTTCACATCCTCACAATAGCCAACAAATATGAGTGGTCGGCTTTTCCTCTACATGGCTTTCCTCTGAGCATCTGGAATAAATGCCTAAGCCTCACTACCAAAAACTCAGAATGTAGAAACATCAGGCTTGACATGAGTCCAAGCCTCCTCCGGAGTCAAATGTCGCAATGCTTTATGAGGCATCTAATTCTAAATATAGTTGGCGCAATTGATAGCCTCAACCCAAAAGGAAGCACTCAGAGCTCGTGACTATAGGATATAATTAGCCATCTCTCGTAATGTTCTGTTCTTTCTCTCTACAATGCCATTCTACTGAGGGGTACGAGGAACTGTGAACTAATGTTGTAAACCATGCTCAGTGAAAAAATCTTTGAAAGACTGATTCACATATTCCCTCCCATTTTCAGTGTGTATATGCTTGACAGAAAGACCAGATTGTTTCTCTATAAATGTCTTAAAGATTCAAAATGAATCAAATACATTAGACTTGTACTTCAAGAAGTACACCCATGTGTGTCTAGAGAAATCATCAATGAAGGTGAGTACATATCTAGCACTAGAAAAAGGAGTGGTAAATGACATAAGATCATTGTGTATCAACTCCAAAGGTGCAAGAGCACATGAGGATCTACTGAATGGAAAAGGATCTCTATGATGCTTTCTAAGCACACAACATCGACAAATACCATCATTACAAGAGATCTGAGGTAGCCCAATCATTAGATCCTATGTACTCATCTTTTGTAAATATTTGTAGTTGACATGGCCAAAACAATCATGCCAAAGATTTCTCACTGTGTCTGCATGAGAAACAAGAGAAACACTAGTAGAATTTGAGCTCTTGAAGCCATCAAACTGGTATAATTGAGTCTCTAAATCAACACTCCCAATAGCAATAACCAAGTTAGGATCATGGAGGTCTCGAATAACCACATCATGTGGTCAAAACTCAACTGTTTCACCAGAGCCAGAATGACAAATCTGATAAACAAACAGGACGTTCATAGAAATGGCCAGAACCAAAAGAACATCCTGTAGAGAACCACCATCTAATGAAATAATGCCAGAACCTGTAACTAAAAGTAGTATTGAGTCACCAACTTCAATTTGTGTAGTAACAGTCTGAGCAAGTGAGGTAACCACACCGAGTGAGTGTGTCATATGGTGCGAAGCACCTGAATCAATGATCCATGGAGTAGTGGAAGACAAATCTTGAGCAAAAAGAGCATGACCTTTCTTGGTGGGAGGAGGTGGAGGCTTCAGAGGAGCTAGACTATGCTTCTGCATGGCGGCTTCTTCTAGTGCCTCAAGTCATCTCCAACACCTAGAAACTAGATGCCCTTCCTTGCCACAAAAATTGCAAGGATCACCTGTGTACTTCGTAGTCTTGGAGGAAGACTCACCAGACTTAGAAGTTTTTCCTTTCGGAGTATATTTCTTTAGATTTGATTTAGGAGGTGGCTTGGAGGGATTCTCCCTTCTAGCTGAATCTATTTTGGGCTTGGACTTCTGCTTCTGCTTTCCCTTGGATGCCTAGGCAACCAATGCTTGGTTCCTTGATCCTATTAGAGAGTCCAACTGAGTGAGTTTGGCCTGCTCTCTATTCAAATGATCATAGAAAACCTCAAAAGTGGGCATGATGAATGTAGGTCCCAAAGTGTCCATGGTAGAATGGAAGGTAGGAGAGAAGATCTAAAAATTTACCCTAAGCTTAGATATAATCAGATAAATGCACTCTTTATCAGTCTTTCACTTTCCACATCCGTGTAACAAATATCTCTACTATTTGAACTTCATCAAAAAGTCCTCAATAGAGGGAAAAGAATCAAGTACAAGAGAGGTAAGATCTACCTTAATATAAAGTGCTCTGAACTCATTGATGGTACCGAATAATGTCTCAAATTTAGCCCACATCTGTAGAGGGGTAGTACACCCATCAAGATGAAACTATAAGCTATCGGATACATGTAAAGAAATCAACCCCATAGCCTCATCTATATTGTTTTGATGCTACATGATCTCAAAGGGCCTCTATAATACTGGCTGCACTACATCTAGACAAGACAAGAGCCCTTTTGAACGAAGAAACTGTGTCATTAGGGTTTTCCATGTGTGATAATTATGTGGGGTTAGAAGTTCTAGACAAGAAGAGGTCTTGGCCATATTTTTAAAAGGGGTTTGGTGTTGAGTAATATCTGGTTTAATTGATAGAAACAAGAAAATAACACCCCCCGCAATCCAAATATCGAACCCCTAAGCCTAGAATGATATGCTTTATCAAGAGAAGAGAAAAAAAGATTTAGATCTGGATCTTGTGTACCTTGAAATTTTTTTGATGAAAATAGGCATAAATCTGGATGGTGCTCGAGAAGAGCTTTTCGACGCTTCTTCTGGATCAAAAAATGGAGCTAATTTGAGCAAATTAGCCCCCCTAGAATGCAAGAAAGAGAATCTGGATTTGACAACAAAAACAACAAGCTAGATGAGAAAAAATACCATATTAACTTCAATGAGAGCATCGGGCTTGGAACCAGCTTTCTGGCAATATCTTGTTTGTCAAAAAATGATGCCCGGAGCTCCCGGAACGCCAATTTTAGCGAAAGATGCTCCAAAAGAGAAAAAAATCCCCAAAAAATTTTGTTTTTAAAACAAAAGGCCACAGGCCCTGGTAACACGCTGGCCCCTTGCGCTAGCGGTTTAGCCGCTGTGCTAGCAGTTTAATCACGACTACTGGCGGTTACCGCTAGCGCTAGCGATGACTGCAGCTACTAGCGATTGGGTGATGTCAGCTCCCGACGGCCCTCTAGTGGTGGGTGGAGCATAGGCGGCGGTGCGGCGGCAGAGCGGTGGTGCTGAGGTAGAGTGGTGGTGTGCGAGCGGTGTAGAAGCTCTAATACCATGTAGGATTTGAGAAATACAAATCCACAAAACTCAAAGATCACCTACATATGAAAACCTGTTACAAGGAAGTAGAGACAAGAAGGGGGCAAGGGTTTGACTCAAAAAATGAAGAAGAAAATATCCTCAATTGATGAATGAATTGAATGTACAATGGATCATCCTAATAAAGGAGATTGAAAGCCTTGAAAGGCAAACCCTAGTGCATATAGTAATTAGTTAAATTATTACAAGACTAATGCATGCAAGTTTATATTTAAAACAACTAGTGCATAAGTTTAAATCAACTAGTGCATGTGTGTTTAAATATAAACAACTAAAAATAAAAGTGTTGACATCTTAAGAAGGGAGTAAAGTTAATCAATATAATTAATACTTTACTTTAATAATATCATTCTGAGGTTGTATATCACCCAATTGGTCAACCACTTGATGAGAATCATCTACAATAGCGTAAAAAATTGTTCTGAGGTTGCAGATCACCAAAATGGTCAATCGTTTGATAAGAAGCAGCTACAATTATGTAAAACATCATTCTAAGGTTGCAAATCTCTGAATCGGTCAACCTTTTCATGAGAATCAGCTACAATCATGTAACAAGCCATTCTAAAGTTGTAGATCAATGAATCAGTCAACCGTTCAATGAGAATTAGCTAGAATCAAGTAACAAGTCATTCTAAGTTGCAGATCACCGAATTGGTCAACCTTTTGATGAGAATTAGCTACAATCATGTAACAAGTCATTCTGTGGTTGTATATCATTGAATCGGTCAATTGTTTAATGAGAATAAGCTACAATCAAGTGTATCAAGTTGTTCTAAGGTTGTAGATTGTTGAATTGGTCAAACATTCGATGAGAATCAGCTACAATCATGTAACAAGCCATTTTGAGGTTCCAGATCACTGAATCGGTCAACCATTTGATGATAATCAACTATAATCACCTAACAAGCCATTTTGAGCTTACAGATCATTGATTCAGTCAACCATTCAATGAAAATCAACTACAATTGCATAAAAGATTGTTTCAAGGTTGTAGATCACCGAATTGGTCAACCACTTGATGAGAATTAGCTACAATCACATAACAAATTATTTTGAGGTTGTAGATTGATAAATTGGTCAACCTATTTGATGAGAATCAGCTGCAATTGTGTAACTAGTCATTATAAGGTTACAGATAGCTGAATCGGTAAACCTTTTGATGAGAATCAGCTACAATTGTGTAACAAGCCATTCTGAGGTTGCAAATCATTGAATGGGTTAATCGTTCAATGAGAATAAGCTACAATCAAGTAACAAGTCATTCGAAGGTTACAAATCACCAAATCAGTCAACTATTTGATGAGAATCAACAATTGAATAAAATATCAATCTAAGGTTGTAGATCACTGAATCAGTCAACCACTTGATGAGAATCAGCTACAATCATGTAACAAATTATGCTGAGGTTGTAGATCGCTGAATCAGTCAATTGTTTGATGAGAATCTACTACAATCACGTAACATGCCATTCTGAGGTTGCAAATCATCGGATCAGTCAACCGTTTGATGAGAATCAACTACAATCACATAACAAGCCATTTTGAGCTTATAGATCACCGAATCATTGTACCGTTTGATGAGAATCAACTACAATCACATAAAATATCATTCTGAGGTTACAAATCACTGAATTGGTCAACCACTTGATGAGAATCAGCTACAATTACATAACAAATTGTTTTGAGGTTGCAGATCACCGAATCTATCAACTGTTTGATGAGAATCAAATACAATCACGTAACAAGTCTTTCTAAGTTTGTAGATAACTGAATCGGTCAACCTTTCGATTAGAATTAGTGACAATCACGTAACAAGCCTTTTTGAGGTTGCAGATTGATGAATTGGTCAACCTTTCGATGAGAATCAACTACGATTGAGTAACAAGTCATTCTAAGATTGCAGATCACCGAATTGGTCAATCTTTCAATGAGAATCATCTACAAACCTGTAACAAGACATTCTGAGGTTGTAGATCGCTAAATCAATCAACCATTTGATGAAAATCACCTAAAATCAAGTAATAAGTCATTCTAAGGCTGCAGATCACCGAATCATTCAACCTTTCAATGAGAATCAGCTACGATCATGTAACAAGCCATTCTAAGATTGTAGATTGCTGAATCGGTCAACCATTCGATGAGAATCACCTACAATCACGTAACAAGCCATTCTGAGCTTACAGATCAACAAATCGATCAATCGTTTGATGAGAATCAACTACAATCATATAAAACATCATTCTCAAGTTGTAGATCATTGAATCAATCAACCACTTGATGAGAATCAGCTACAATCACGTAACAAATTATCTTGAGGTTATCAGTTCCTGAATTGGTCAACTGTTCAATGAGAATCAGCTACAATCATGTAACAAGTCATTCTAAGGTTACAGATCACTGAATCAGTCAAGCTTTAGATGAGAATCAGCTACAATCATGTAATAAGCCATTCTGACGTTGCAGATTGCTGAATAGTTCAACCGTTAGATAAGAATCAGCTATAATCAAGTAACAAGCCATTCTAAGGTTGTAGATCACCGAATTGGTCAACTATTCAATGAGAATCAGCTACAATCACATAACAAGCTATTCTAAGATTATAGATCACCAGATCGGTCAACCATTCTATGAGAATCAACTACAATCGTGTAACAAGCCATTCTGAGGTTGCAGATCAATGAATCAGTCAAATATTTGATGAGAATTAGCTACAATCGAGTAACAAGTCATTCTCAGGTTGTAGATCACCAAATTGGTCAACCTTTCGATGAGAATCAACTACAATCGTGTAACAAGCCATTCTGAGGTTGCAAATCATTGAATCAGTCAATCGATCAATGAGAATCAGCTATAATCAAGTAACAAGTCATTCTAAGGTTGCAGATCACTGAATCGGTCAACCTTTTGATGAGAATTAGGTACAATTACGTCACAAGCCATTTTGAGGTTTCAGATTGCCAAATCGGTCAACCATTTGATGAGAATTAGCTACAATCATGTAATAGGCCATTTTGAGCTTAGAGATTACCGAATCGGTCAAATGTTTGATGAGAATGAACTACAACTGCATAAAAGATCATTTTGAAATTATAGATCACCGAATCAATCAAGCACTTGATGAGAATTAGCTATAATCGCGAAACAAATTGTTTCGAGTTTGCAGATTACTGAATCGGTCAACCGTTCTATGAGAATTAGCTACAATCACATAACAAGTTTTTCTAACATTGTAGATTGCTGAATCAGTCAATCTTTTGATGATAATCAACTATAATCACATAACAAGCCATTATGAGGTTGGAGATTGTTGAATCGGTCAACCGTTTGATGAGAATCAACTACAATCAAGTAATAAGTGGTTCTATGGTTCCAAATCACCAAACTGGTCAACCTTTCAATGAGAATCACCTACACTCATGTAACAAGCCAATTTGAGCTTGTAGATCACCAGATTAGTCAACTGTTTGATGAGAATCAACAATAATCATGTAACAAGCCATTATGAGCTTACAGATCACCAAATCAGTCAATCGTTTGAGGAGGATCAACTACAATTGCATAAAATATTGTTCTGACTTTGTGGATCACCGAATCAGTCAACCACTTGATGAGAATCAACTACAATTGCAAGACAAATTATTCTTAGGTTGTAGATCGCTGAATTGGTTAACTGCTTGATGAGAATTGGCTACAATAGCATAACAAGTCATTCTAAGGTTGCAGATCACTGAATCGGTCAACCTTTCAATGAGAATTAGCTAAAATCATGTAACAAGCCATTATGAGGTTGTAGATCGACAAATTGGTCAACCATTCATTGAGAATCAACTACATTCGAGTAACAAGTCATTCTAAGGTTGCAAAACACCAAATTGGTCATCCTTTTGGTGAGAAAAAGCTATAATCGCATAACAAGCCATTTTGAGGTTGCAGATCACTGAATTGGTCAACCTTTCAATGAGAATCAGCTACAATCCTATAACAAGCCATTTTGAGGTTGTAGATCGACAAATCGGTCAATCATTCGATGAGAATCAACTACAATCGAGTAACAAGTTGTTCTAAGGTTGCAGATCATCAAATCGATCAACCTTTCAGTGAGAATTAACTACAATCATGTAATAAGTCATTTTGAGGTTGTAGATCGCTGAATCGGTCAACCATTCGATGATAATTAGCTACAATCACGTAACAAGCAATTCTGAGCTTTTAGATCATCACATTGGTCAAGCGTTTGATGAGAATCAACCATAATCACATAAAAGATCATTATGAGGTTGTAGATCACCGAATCGTTCAACCACTTAATGAGGATCAGCTACAATCATGTAACAAATTATTCTCGGGTTATAGATCACTAAATCGGTCAACCATTCGATGAGAACTAGCTACAATCGAGTAACAAGTCATTCTAAGGTTGTAGATCACCGAATCAGTTAACCTTTTGATGAGAATCACCTATAATCACGTTACCAGCTATTCTAAGGTTGTAGATCACCAAATCGGTCAACCATTCAATGCGAATTAGCTAAAATAATGTAACAAGCCATTCTAAGCTTACAGATCACTGAATCGGTCAATCGTTTGATGAGAATCAAGTACAATCGCATAAAAGATAATTCTGAGGTTGTAGATCACTGAATTAGTCAACCACTTGATGAGAATCAACTACAATCATGTAACAAATTATTTGAAGGTTGCAAATAGCTGAATTAGTCAACCGTTCGATGAGAATTAGCTATAATTGTTGACTTGGTGGTCAGCACCTCCTTGGAGATTTGTGACATGTCTTAACTGCCTCCCGTGGATCGGGTTAAATCTGGCATTTGTATCGAGCATTGACAGTTCGAGCTTTTGGTGCAATGACAAATGATTCCAACAATTGGTATCAGAGCCTTGGGTCACGAGTTTGAGTCTCCCTTTAGTGGGTGCTAAAGGCTCAGTCAATGCTGAGGGGGAGATTGTTGACTTGGTGGTCAGCACCTCCTTGGAGATTTGTAACATGGCTTAACCACCTCCCGTGGATTGGGTTAAATCTGGCAATTGTATTAGGCATTGACAGTTCAAGCTTTTGGTGCAACGACAAATGATTCCAACACATGTAACAAGTCATTCTAAGGTTGTAGATTGCCGATTCAGTCAACCTTTCGATGAGAATCAGCTACAATCACATAACAAGCCATTTTGAGGTTGCAGATTGCCGAATCAGTCAACCATTCAATTAGAATCAACTACAATCAAGTAATAAGTCATTCTAAGGTTGTAGATTGTTGAATCAGTCAATCCTTCTAGGAGAATTAGCTATAATCATGTAACAAGCCATTTTGAGCTTATAGATCACCTTTTGAGTTAACCGTTTGATGAGAATCAACTACAATCATATAAAATAACATTTTGAGGTTGTAGATCATCGAATCGGTCAACCAATTGATGAGAATGAGCTACAATCATGTAACAAATTATTCTGAGGTTCTAGATTGCCAAATCGGTCAACCTTTTGATGAGAATCAGCTACAATTACCTAATTAGCCATTCTGAGGATCCTGATCGATGAATTGGTCAACCATTTGATGAGACTTAGCTACAATCGAGTAACAAGTCCTTCGAAGGTTGCAGATCACCGAATCGGTCAACCACTTGATGAGAATCAACTACAATTGAGTAACAAGTCATTTTAAGGTTGCAGATCACCGAATCGGTTAACCTTTTAATGAGAATCAACTACAATCACGTAACAAGCCAATCTGAGGTTGCAGATCACCAAATCATTCAACCGTCTGATGAGAATTAGCTACAATCAAGTAACAAGTCATTCTAAGGTTGGAAATTGCTAAATCAGTCAACGTTTCAATGAGAATCGACTACAATCATGTAACAAGCCATTTTGACATTGCAAATTGCTTAATCGGTCAACCGTTTGATGAGAATCAGCTATAATCACATAACAAGCCATTCTAAACTTATAGATCACCAAATTGGTCAACCATTTGATGACAATCAACTACAATCACATAAAAGATCATTCTAAGGTTGTAGATCACCGAATCAGTCAACCACTTGATGAGAATCAACTACAATCACAAAATAAATTGTTCTGAGGTTATAGATCACTGAATCAATCAACCTTTCGATGAGAATCAGGTATAATCATGTAACAAAATATTCTGAGGGTTCAGATCACTGAATCGATCAACCGTTTGATGAGAATTAGCTACAATCAAGTAACAAGTCGTTCTAAGGTTACAGATTATCAAATCGGTCAATCTTTTGATGAGAATCAACTATAATCATGTAATAAGTGATTTTGAGGTTGCAGATCACCAAATTGGTCAACTGTTTGATGAGAATCAACTAAAATCACGTAATAAGTCATTCTAAGCTTAGAGATCACCGAATCGGTCAACCGTTTGATAAGAATCAACTATAATCACATAAAATATCATTCTAAGGTTGTAGATCACCGAATCAGTCAACCACTTAATGAGAATCGTCTACAATCATGTAACAAATTGTTCTAAGGTTGTAGATCACCGAATTAGTCAATCATTTGATGAGAATCAGCTATAATCATGTAACAAGTTGTTGCAAGGTTGCATATTATCGAATCAGTCAACCTTTCAATGAGAATCAACTACAATTGCATAACAAGCCATTCTAAGGTTACAGATCGACCAATCAGTCAACTATTCAATGAGAATAAGCTACAATCAAGTAACAAGTTGTTCTAAGGTTGCAGATCGCCAAATCGGTCAACCTTTCAATGAGAATCGGCTACAATCACGTAACAAGACATTCAGAGGTTCCAGATTACTAAATCAGTCAACTGTTCGATGAGAATCAGCTACAATTGAGTAACAACTCATTCTAAGGTTGCAGATCATAGATTTGGTCAACCTTTCGATGAGAAACACCTACAATAGTGTAACAAGCCATTTTGAGGTTGCAGATCACCAAATCGGTCAACCATTCGATGAGAATCAGCTACAATCAAGTAACAAGCGATTTTGAGGTTACAGATCACCGAATGGGTCAACCACTTGATGAGTATCAACTATAATCTTGTAACAAATTGTTCTAAGGTTATAGATCACCGAATTGGTCAACCATTCAATGAGAATCAGCTACAATTATGTAAATACAATAATGTAACAAGACATTCTGAGGTTGCAAATTGTCAAATCGGTCAACCATTTGATGAGAATTAGCTACAATCGACTAACAAGTCATTATAATGTTGCAGATTGCCGAATCAATCAACCTTTCAATGAGAATCAACTACAATCATGAAACAAACCATTCTGAGGTTGCATATCGCCAAATCGGTCAACCGTTCACCGAGAATTAGCTACAATCAAGTAACAAGCCATTATGAGGTTGCGGATCAATGCATCAATCAACTATTTGATGAGAATCAGCTACAATCGAGTAACAAGTCATTATAAGGTTGCAGATCACTGAATCAGTCAACCTTTCAATGAGAATCAGCTACAATCACATAACAAGTCATTTTTAGGTTTGTAGATCACCGAGTCAGTCAACCATTCAATGAGAATCAGCTGCAATCAAATAATAAGTCAATCTAAGGTGGTAGATCACCGAATCGCTCAACCTTTCATTGTGAATCAACTACAATCTTGTAACAAGCCATTCTAAGGTTGGAGATCACCGAACTCATCAACCATTCGATGAGAATTAGCTATAATTGAGTAACAAATCATTCTAAGATTACAGATCACCGAATCAGTCAACCTTTCCATGAGAATTAACTACAATCGTGTAACAAGCCATTCTAAGGTCATAGATCACCAGATCGGTCAACCATTTGATTAGAATCACCTACAATCACATAACAAGCCATTTTGAGCTTACAGATCACTGAATCGGTCAACCGTTTGATGAGAATCAACTACAATCAAATAAAATATCCTTCTGAGGTTGTAGATAACTGAATTAATCAACCACTTGCTAAGAATTAGCTACAATCGCATAATAAATTGTTTTGAGCTTATAGATCGCCAAATAGGTCAACCGATTGATGAGAATCAACTACAATCATGTAAAAAGTCTTTCTAAGGTTGCAGATCATCGAATTGGTCAACCGTTCGATGAGAATCAGCTACAATCACATAATAAGCCATTTTGAGGTTGCAGATCAATGAATCGGTCAACCGTTTGATGAGAATCAGCTACAATCGAGTAACAAGTCATTCTAAGGTTGCAGATCACCGAATCGGTCAACCTATTGATGAGAATCATCTACAATCATGTAACAAGCCATTTTGAGGTTGCAAATTGCTAAATCGGTCAACCTTTCAATGAGAATCAACTACAATCAAGTAACAAGTCATTCTAAGGTTGTAGATCGCTAAATAAGTCAACCTTCCAATGAGAATCAACTACAATAGCGTAACAAACCATTTTGAGTTGCAGATCACCGAATCGGTCAACCATTTGATGTG
Organism: Chamaecyparis obtusa; assembly: GCA_027943335.1. Taxonomy (NCBI): domain Eukaryota; kingdom Viridiplantae; phylum Streptophyta; class Pinopsida; order Cupressales; family Cupressaceae; genus Chamaecyparis; species Chamaecyparis obtusa. The sequence continues at coordinate 829,306 of BSBK01005918.1, forward strand.
AATCAGTTACAATCATGTAACAAGCCATTCAGAGCTTACAGATCACTGAATCGGCCAACTGTTTGATGAGAATCAACTACAATCGCATAAAAGATCGTACTATGGTTGTAGATTATTGAATCAGTCAACCACTTGTTGAGAATCAACTATAATCGTGTAACAAATTATTCTAAGGTTGCAGATCTCTGAATTAGTCAACCATTTGATGAGAATCAGCTACAATCGCATAACAATTTATTCTAAGGTTGCAGATCACTGAACCAATCAACCTTTCAATGAGAATCAACTACAATCACATAACAAGCAATTCTGAGGTTGCAGATCACCAAATCGGTCAACCATTCGATGAGAATAAGTTACAATCACATAATAAGCCATTCAGAGCTTACATATCACTGAATTGGTCACCCTTTTGATGAGAATCAACTACAATCACATGAAAGATCAACTACAATTGAGTAACAACTCATTGTAAGGTTGTAGATTGCCGAATTGGTCAACCTTTCGATGAGAATCAACTAGAATCATGTAACAATCAATTATGAGGTTGCAGATCGATGAATCGATCAACTATTCAATGAGAATCAGCTACAATTGAGTAACAAGTCATTCTAAGGTTGTAGATCACCAAATAGGTCAAACTTTTGATGAGAATAAGCTACAATCACAAAACAGGCTATTCTAAGGTTGCTGATCGCCGAATCAGTCAACTGTTTAATGAGAATCAACTACATTCGAGTAACAAGTTGTTTTAAGGATGCAGATCATTGAATCGATCAACCTTTCGATGAGAATCATCTATAATCGCATAACAAGCCATTCTGAGGTTGCAAATCACTTAATCGGTCAACCATTCTATGAGAATTAGGTACAATCACATAACAAGCCATTATGAGCTTACAAATCATTGAATCAGACAATGGTTTAATGAGAAACAACTACAATCGCATAAAAGATCATTCTGAGGTTAAAGATCACCAAATCGGTCAACCACTTGATGAGAATCAGCTACAATCATGTAACAAATTGTTCTAAGGTTGTAGATAGCTGAATCGGTCAACCGTTTGATGACAATTTACTACAATTACGTAACAAATCATTCTAAGGTTGTAGATCACCAAATCGGTCAACCTTTTGATGAGAATCAGCTACAATTGCATAAAAAGCCATTCTAAGGTTGTAGATCACTGAATCAGTCAACCATTCAATAAGAATAAGCTACAATTGAGTAACAAGTCCCTCTAAGGTTGTAGATTGCTGAATCGGTAAACCTTTCGATTAGAATCAGCTACACTCGCATAACAAGCCATTCTGAGGTTGCAAATCGTTGAATCAGTCAACTATTCGATGAGAGTCAACTACAATCATGTAATAAATTGTTTTGAAGTCACAAATCGTAGTATCGATCAACGGTTTGATGACAATCACCTAGAATCGTGTAACAAGTCGTTCTAAGGTTGCAGATGGCTGAATCGGTCAACCTTTTGATGAGAATCAGCTATAATTGTGTAACAAGCCATTCTGAGGTTGTAAATGAATATGTCAACCATTCGATGAGAATCAGCTACAATCGAGTAAAAAGTCATTCTAAGGTTATAGATCACCAAATCGGTCAACCTTTCGATGAGAATTAGCTACAATCACGTAACAAGCCATTTTGAGGTTGCACATTGCCGAATCGGTCAACCATTGGATAAGAATTAGCTACAATTAAGTAACAAGTTGTTCTAAGGTTGCAAATCATCAAATCACTCAACCTTTCAATGAGAATTAGCTATAGTCACGCAACAAGCCATTTTGAGGTTGCAGATCACCGAATCAGTCAATTATTTGAGGAGAATCAACTATAATCACGTAGCAAGCTATTCTGAGCTTACATATCATAGAATCGGTCAATCGTTTGATGAGAATCAATTACAATCGCATAAAAGATCATTTTGGGGTTGCAGATCACCAAATCGGTCAACCGTTTGATGAGAATTAGTTACAATCATGTAACAAATTGTTCTTAGGTTACAGATCGTCGAATCGGTCAACCATTTGATGAGAATCATCTACAATCGTGTAACAAGTTGATCTAATGTTGCATATCACCGAATTGCTCAACCTTCTGATGAGAATTAGCTACAATCACATAACAAGCCATTTTGAGGTTGTAGATTGCATAATCGATCAACCATTTGATGAGAATCAACTACAATCGGGTAACAAGTCATTCTAAGGTTGCAGATCACCGAAGCAGTCAACCTTTTGATGAGAATCAACTATAATCGCGTAACAAGCCATCCTGAGGGTGCAGATCACCGGATCAGTCAATCGTTCGATGAGAATCAGCTACAATGATGTAACAAGCCTTTCTAAGCATACAAATCACCAAATCAATCAACCGTTTGATGAGAATCAACTACAATCGCATAAAATATTGTTCTGAGCTTATAGCTCACCGAATCACCGAATCCATCAACCCTTTGATGAGAATCAGCTACAAGTGTGTAACAAATTGTTCTGAGGTTGTAGATTGCCGAATCGGTCAACTGTTTGAGGAGAATCAGCTACAATCATGTAACAAGAAATTCTAAGGTTGCAGATCACCGAATCAGTCAACTATTTGAGGAGAATCAACTACAATCACATAGCAAGCTATTTTGAGCTTACAGATCACATAATCAGTCAATCATTTGATGAGAATCAACTACAATCGCATAAATGATCGTTATGAGTTTGGAGATCATCGAATCGGTCAACTGTTTGATGAGAATTAGCTACAATCATGTAACAAATTGTTCTTAGGTTACAGACCATCGAATCGGTTAACCATTTGATGAGAATCGGCTATAATTGCGTAACAAGTCATTCCAAGGTTGCATATCACTGAATTGGTCAGCCTTCTGATGAGAATCAACTACAATCACATAACAAGCCATTTTGAGGTTGTAGATTTTTGAATTGGTCAACCGTTCGATGAGAATCAGCTACAATTGGGTAACAAGTCGTTCTAAGGTTGCAGATCACTGAAGCAGTCAACCTTTTGATGACAATCAACTACAATCACGTAACAAGCCATTATGAGGGTGTAGATTTCTGGATCATTCAACCATTCGATGAGAATCAGCTACAATGACGTAACAAGCCTTTTTGAGCTTACAAATCACCAAATCAGTCAACCATTTGATGAGAATCAACTATAATCACATAAAATATCATTATGAGGTTATACCTCACCGAATCACCGGATTGGTCAACCCTTTGATGAGAATCAACTACAATCATGTAACAAATTGTTTTGAGGTTACAAATCACCGAATCGGTCAACTATTTGATGAGAATCAACTACAATCGTGTAACAAGTCATTCTAAGGTTGCAGATTGCTGAATCGTTAAACCTTTCGATGAGAATCAACTACAATCACGTAACAAGCCATTTTGAGTTTGCAAATGGATGAATCTATCAATAGTTTAATGAGAATTGGCTATAATTGAGTAACCAGTCATTCTAAGGTTTTAGATCATCGAATCGGTCAACCTTTCGATGAGAATTAGCTACAATCATGTAACAATCCATTCTGAGGTTGTAGATTGCTGAATCGGTCAACCATTGGATGAGAATCAACTCTGATTGAGTAACAAGCCATTCTAAGGTTACAAATCATTGAATTAGTCAACCTTTTGATGAGAATAAGATACAATCATGTAATAAGCTATTTTGAGGTTGCAGATCACCGAATCAGTCAACCATTCGATGAGAATCAGCTACAATCACATATTAAGCCATTCTGAGCTTACACATCACTGAATTGATTAATCATTTGATGAGAATCAACTACATTCACATAAAAGATCATTTTGAGGTTGTAGATCACCAAATCAGTCAACCACTTGATGAGAACCAGCTACAATCGCGTAACAAATTATTCTGAGGTTACAAATCACCGGATCAGTCAAGCGTTCAATGAGAATCATCTACAATCATGTAACAAGTCATTCTAAGGTGTAGATCACTGAATTGGTCAACCTTTCGATGAGAATAAGCTACAATCATGTAACAAGACATTCTGTGGTTGCAGATCACCGAATTGATCAATCATTTGATGAGAATGAGCTACAATCGAGTAATAATTCCTTCTAAGGTTGGAGATCAGTGAATTGGTCAAGCTTTCAATGAGAATCAACTACAATCGCATAACAAGCCATTCTTAGGTTGCAGATCATCAGATCGATCAACTGTTTGATGAGAATCAACTACAATGATGTAACAAGCCATTCTTAGATTATAGATCACCGAATCAGTCCACCATTTGATGAGCATAAATTGCAATCGCTTACAATCACGTAACAAATTGTTATGAGGTTGCAGATCGCTGAATCGGTTAATCATTTGATGAGAATCAGCTACAATCACATAACAAGTTTGTTCTAAGGTTACATATCACGGAATCGATCAACCTTTCAATGATAATCAGCTACAATCCTCAACAAGCCATTCTGAGGTTGCAGATTGACGAATCGGTCAACTATTTGATGAGAATCAGTTACAATAGAGTAACAAGTCAGTCTAAGGTTACAAATTGCCGAATCGGTCAACCTTTTAATGAGAATCAGCTACAATTGTGTAACAACCCATTTTGAGGTTGTAGATCACCAAATCAGTCAACCAGTTGATGAGAATTAGCTACAATATAGTAGCAAGTCATTTTAAGCTTGCAGATCACCGACTCAGTCAACCTTTCGATGAGAATCAACTACAATTTCTTAACAAGCCATTCTAAAGTTGCAAATCATCGAATCGGTCAACCATTCATGGGAATCAACTACAATCATGTAACAAACTATTCTAAGCTTACAGATCACTGAATCGGTCAACCGTTTGATGATAATCAACTACAATTGCATAAAAGATCAGTCTAAGGTTGTAGCTCACCAAATCAGTCTACCACTTTATGAGAATCAACTACAATCATGTAACAAATTGTTCTAAGGTTGGAGATTGCCAAATCGGTCAACCGTTGAAGAGAATTAGCTACAATTGCATAACAAGTCATTCTAAGGTTGTAGATCCCCAAATCGGTCAACCGTTTGATGAGAATCAGTTACAATCACGTAACAAGCCATTATGAGCTTACAAATCACTGAATCGGTCAATCATTTAATTAGAATCAACTACAATCACATAAAATATTATTCCAAGGTTGTAGATCACCGAATCGATCAACCAGTTGATGAGAATCAGCTACAAATACATAACAAATAATTCCCAGGTTGCAGATCGCCAAATCAATCAACTATTTGATGAGAATTAGCTACACTCATGTAACAAGCTGTTCTAAGGTTGTAGATCCCTGAATCGGTCAACCTTTCGATGAGAATTAGCTACAATTGTGTAAAAAGTCATTATGAGGTTACAGATCAATGAATCAATCAACTGTTCGATCAGAATCAGCTACAATCAAGTAACAAGTCATTCTCAGGTTGCAAATCATTGAATCGGTCAACCTTTTGATGAGAATCAACTACAATCACGTTACAAGCCATTCTAAGGTTTCAGATTACCAAGTTGGTCAACCGTTCGATGAGAATCAGCTACAATCAAGTAACAAGTCAATCTAAGGTTGCAGATCATTGAATCGATCAATCATTCGATGAGAATTAGCTACAATCATGTAACAAGCCATTATGAGCTTATAGATCACCAAATCGGTCAACTGTTTGATGAGAATCAACTACAATTGCATAAAAGATCGTTCTAAGGTTGTGGATCACCAAATCGATCATTTACTTGATAGGAATCATAAAAAAGCCATTTTGAGCTTACAAATCACTGAATCGATCAATTTTTTTTATGACAATCAACTACAATCACATAAAAGATCATTATGAGGTTTTAGATCACTGAATCGGTCAACCACTTGAAGAGAATTAGCTATAATCATGTAACAAATTGTTCTGAGGTTGCAGATCACTTAATCGGTCAACCACTTGATGAGAATCATCTATAATCATGTAACAAAATGTTCTGAGGTTTCAAATCACTGAATCGGTCAACCGTTTGATGAGAATCAACTACAATCATGTAACAAGTCATTCTAAGGTTGCACATTGTTGAATAAGTCAATATTTTGATGAAAATCAACTACAATCACATAACAAGCCATTCTGAGTTTGTAGATCACCAAATCGGTCAACCATTCAATGATAATCAACTATAATCGAGTAACAAGTTGTTCTACGGTTACAAATCACCGAATCGGTCAACCTTTCAATGAGAATCAACTACAATCATGTAACAAGCCATTTTGAGGTTACAGATCACTGAATCGGTCAACCGTTTGATGAGAATCAACTACAATCAAGTAACAAGTCATTCTAAGGCTGCATATCGCTGAATTGTTCAACCTTTCGATGAAAATCAACTACAGTCACGTAACAAGCCATTATAAGGTTGCAGATCACCAAATCTATCAACCGTTTGATGAGAATCAGCTACAAATATGTAACAAGCCATTATGAGCTTATAGATCACCGAATCGGTCAACCGTTTCATGATAATAAACTACAATCACATAAAAGATTGTTCAGAGGTTGGAGATCACCAAATCGATCAACCGTTTGATGAGAATCAACTATAATCATGTAACAAATTGTTTTGAGGTTGTAGATCACTGAAGCGATCAACCGTTCGATGAGAATCATCTAAAATCACGTAACAAGTCGTTCTAAGGTTATATATCACTGAATCAGTCAAGCTTTTGATGAAAATAATCTACAATCACGTAACAAGCTATTCTAAGGTTACAGATCACCGAATTGGTCAACCGTTCAATGAGAATCAGCTATAATCGAGTAACAAGTTGTTCTAAGGTTGCATATCACTGAATTAGTCAACCTTTCGATGAGAATCAACTAAGTCATGTAACAAGCCATTCTGAGGTTGCAGATCACTAAATCGGTCAACCATTCAATGAGAATCAGCTACAATCACATAACAAGCCATTCTGAGCTTACAGATCCCCAAATTAGACAACCGTTTGATGAGAATCAACTACAATCACATAAAATATCATTCTGAGGTTGGATATCACTGAATCGATCAACTGTTTGATGAGCATTAGCTACAATCATGTAACAAATTGTTTTGAGGTTGTAGATCACCGAATCACTCAACCGTTCAATGAGAATCAGCTACAATTATGTAACACATCATTCTAAGGTTGTAGTTTTCCAAATCGCTCAACCTTTCAATGAGATTCAGCTACAATCGCGTAACAAGACATTCAAAGGTTGTAGATCACCGAATCGATCAACCATTCAATGAGAATCAACTAAAATTGAGTAACAAGTCATTCTAAGGTTGCAGATCATCGAATCGGTCACCATTTCAATGAGAATTAGCAACAATCACGTAACAAGCCATTCAAAGGTTGCAGATTGTTGAATCGGTTAATCATTCGATGAGAATCAGTTATAATCGAGTAACAAGTCATTTTATAGTTGCAGATCATCGAATCGGTCAACCTTTCGATGAGAATCAGCTAAGTCATGTAACAAGCCATTTTGAGGTTGCAGATCACCGAATCGATCAACTGTTTGATGAAATCAGCTACAATAATGTAACAAGCCATTTTGAGCTTACAAATCACCAAATCAGTCAACCATTTTATGAGAATCAACTACAATCACATTAAATATTGTTCCAAGGTTGGAGATCACCGAATTGATCAACTATTTGTTGAGAATCAACTACAATCATGTAACAAATTATTCTGAGGTTACAGATCACCAAATCAGTCAACCGTTTAATGAGAATCAGCAACAATCGTGTAACAAGTCGTTCTAAGGTTGTAGTTTGCCAAATCAGTCAATCTTTTGATGATAATCAGATACAATCACGTAACAAGCCATTCTAAGGTTGTAGATCACCAAATTGGTCAATAGTTCAATGAGAATCAACTATAATCAAGTAACAAGTCGTTCTAAGGTTGCAGATCACCGAATCAGTCAACCTTTTGATGAGAATCATCTACAATTGTGTAATAATATATTCTGAGGTTGCAGATGCCGAATCAGTCAACCATTCGATGAGAATTAACTACAATCATGTAACAAGCCATTTTGAGTTTACAGATCACCGAATCGGTCAACCGTTTGATGAGAATCAAATACAATCGCATAAAATATCATTCTGAAGTTGTAGATCACTGAATCGGTCAACCACTTGATGAGAATCAGCTACAATTTCCTAACAAATTGTTATGAGGTCACAGATCGCTGAATTAGTCAACTATTTAATGAGAATTGCCTATAATCATGTAATAAGTCATTCTAAGGTTGCAAATTGCTGAATCGTTCAACCTTTCTATGAGAATCTGCTAAAATCATGTAACAAGCCATTTTGAGGTTACAGATCGATGAATTTGTCAACCATTTGATGAGAATCAACTACAATCAAGTAACAAGTCATTCTAAGGTTGCAGATCACAGAATCGGTCAACCTTTCGATGAGAATTAGCTACAATCGTGTAACAACACATTTTGAGGTTGCAGATTGTCGAATCGGTTAACCATTCGATGAGAATCAACTATAATCAAGTAACAAGTTGTTCTAAGGTTGCAGATCACCGAATTAGTCAACCTTTCGATGAGAATCAACTATAATCACATAACAAGCCATTGTGAGGTTGCAAATTACTGAATTGGTTAACCGTTTGATGAGAATCATCTATAATCACGTAACAAGCGACTCTAAGCTTACAGATCACCAAATCGGTCAATTGTTTGATGAGAATCAACTATAATCGCATAAAATATCATTCTGAGGTTGTAGATCACTGAATTGGTCAACCACTTGATGAGAATCAGCTACAATCACTTAACAAATTATTTTGAGGTGGCTGATCGCCAATTAAGTCAACTGTTTGATGAGAATCAACTAAAATTGTGAAAAAAGTCATTCTAAGGTTGTCGATCACTAAATAGGTAAACCTTTCGATGAGAATCGTCTGTAATCGTGTAACAAGCCATTCTTAGGTTGCAGATCAATGAATCAGTCAACCATTCGATGAGAATCAACTATAATTGAGTAACAAGTCATTCTAAGGTTGCAGATCGTCGAATCAATCAACCTTTCAATAGGAATCATCTACAATCGTGTAACAAGCCATTCTGAGGTTGCAGATTGCCAAATTGGTCAATCATTTGATGAGAATCACCTACAATCAAGTAACAAGTCATTCTAAGGTTGCAAATCGCTGAATGGGTCAATCTTTCCATGAGAATCAACTAGAATCACATAACAAGCCATTCTAAGGTTGCAGATCACCGAATCAGTCAACCACTTGATGAGAATCAACGACAATTGCGTAACAAATTGTTCTGAGATTGCATATTGCCGAATCGATCAACCATTCAATGATAATCAACTACAATCATGTAACAAGTCTTTCTAAGGTTGCAGATATCTGAATCAGTCAACCTTTCGATAAGAACCAGCTACAATCACATAACAAGCCCTTCTATGGTTGCAGATCACCAAATCGGTCAATCATTCGATGAGAATCATCTACAATGATGTAACAAGCCATTCTGAACTTGTAAATCAGAGAATTAGTCAACCATTTGATGAGAATCAGCTATAATCATGTAAGAAGTCATTCTAAGGTTGTAGATCGCTAAATTAGTCAACCTTTCGATGAGAATAAGCTATAATTGCGTAACAAACCATTTTGAGGTTGCAGATCACCAAATCGGTCAACTATTCGATGAGAATCAGTTGCAATCATGTAACAAGCCATTATGAGCTTACAGATCACTAAATCGGTCAACCATTTGATGAGAATCAACAACAATCGCATAAAAGATGGTTTTGAGGTTGTAGATCATCAAATCGGTCAACCACTTGATGAGAATCAGCTATAATCATGTAACAAATTATTCTAAGGTTATAGATCACTGAATCGGTCAACCATTCAATGACAATAAATTACAATCATGTAACAAGTCATTCTAAGGTTGCAAATCACCGAATCGGTCAAACAGTCGATGAGAATTAGCTACAATCACATAACAAGCCATTCTGAGGTTGCAAGTCACTGACTCAGCCAATCGTTTGATGAGAATTAGCTACAATTGAGTAACACGTCATTCTTAGGTTGTAGATCATGAAATCGATCAACCTTTCGATGAGAATCAACTACAATCACATAACAAGTCATTGTGAGGTTGCAAATTGCCAGATTGGTTAACCGTTCGATGAGAATCAACTACAATCATGTAACAAGCCATTCTGAGCTTACAAATCACCGAATTGGTCAACCGTTTGATGAGAACAAACTACAATCGTATAAAATATCATTATGAGGTTGTAGATCATCAAATCGATCAACCACTTGATGAGAATCAGCTACAATAGCGTAACAAATTGTTTTGAGGTTACAGATCACTGAATTAGTCAACCGTTTGATGAGAATCAACTATAATCACATAACAAGTCATTGTAAGGTTGCAGATCACCAAATTGGTCAACCTTTCGATGAGAATTGACTACAATCACATAACAAGCCATTCTGAGGTTGCAGATTGACAAATTGGTCAACTGTTTGATAAAAATCAGCTACAATTGAGTAACAACTCATTCTAAAGTTGCAAATCACTAAATCGGTCGACCTTTTGATGAGAATCAACAACAATCGCATAACAAGCCATTTTGAGGTTGCAGATCATCGAATCAGTCAACCATTCAATGTGAATCGACTACAATTGAGTAACAAGTTGTTCTAAGGTTGTAGATCACCGAATCAGTCAACCTTTCAATGAGAATCAGCTACAATCACGTAACAAGCCATTCTGAGGTTGCAGATCACCTAATCAGTCAATCGTTCGATGAGAATCAGCTACAATCGAGTAACAAGTCATTCTAAGGTTGTAGATCATTGAATTGGTCAACCTTTTGGTGAAAATCATATACAGTCACATAATAATCCATTCTAAGGTTGGACATCACCGAATCGGTCAACTGCTCGATGAGAATCAACTACTATATTAACTAAAATGTAGTGTTAAAAGAATACTAAACTAATCTAGCATTCAACAAAACAAAGTAGACAAACACTTATGCTAAGAGCATAAGGAAGAACATAAACAAATAAACAAGGTTTGCAAACCTCTCAAAAACCCAAGTGTGAAGCCTCCTTTGTTGTGTAGATTTGGTCCAAGAGATTGGATGTGTGCTCAAAAGTGTGCTCAAGCTTCAATGGATGAGGAGATATTTTTTCATTATAAGGCTATGGTTGATGTTTTTGTTCTTCAAAATGACATGGTAACAATGCATAAAAGGTGGATGAAAATGAAGGAAAAGGAGGCTCAATTTATAGGCAAATGGGAGAGTGAATGGACGGTCAAGATGCAAACTTGAGGAAGGGCCAAGATGCATTTGAGAGAGAGCACATGGATTGTGCTTTCTCAAATGCATCTCATTGTGACAAGTGTCACAATGGGAGAGGTTGGAAGGAATGGGGGAATGTGACCATTTTGGGAGATGTGAGAGAGGAAAAATGTGTAAGAGGAAGGATGGAGTGTGTAAGAGGGGTGTAAGAGAATTTAAGGTTGACATGAGGTGAGAGAATTGGAGGATGTGAGGATATGACACGAGGGTTGACTTGGTTGGGCTTAGGATTCTTTAATCCATGGATTATGATTGTGCAAATGTTTAGGGTGTGATTAGGCTTGGATTAGGAGGCAAGTGGGAAATGTAGGAGGATGTGATGGGAGGAGAGAGAATGAGTGGAGGGTTAGATTGGCTAATCATGGGTCATTAGTTAATTAAGGATGATTAGCATGTGTCAAGCGGTTGGGAGTTGAATTAAGTATTTATTTAATTGAAGGTGAGAGGAAAAAGGGGTTTTATGAATTAATTTAATTAGGTATGTGCATCTATTTAAATTAATAGAGGAATAGGGGTTAATTAATTATCAGACTATAGGCTTGTCATATAGATAATTAATTGGACTATAGTTAATTAATTAAATTAATTAACTAGGGGATGACATACATTAACCAAATAATAATATTCAATTAATATGATGTCCTGGAAGAAACCTAAATAAAATTACTGAATTTATGTAATCAAATTTAGCTGTCTACATTTTGCCCCTCTTCAACATAGTATTGAAATAACACTATTTCGAAGATGTTTTTAGCAATAATAGATGACACAAAGAACAAACTAGGTATTGGGATTGCCCCGGTGATGAGCTAGGAAGCTAGACTGGGTGATGCCCCATCGAGAGGACAGCGGGGAATAAAAAGGGGCCCGGGCAACGTCTTGAAAGGTTTAAAGGTGAAATAGAAAAAGGCATGCTGTAGGCTAAGAAGGGGGACAAATGAGGAGAAGCGAGGTGAAAAAGCTGATGAGGGGCAAGATTTGGCGTGATGGGAAGAAAAGGGGTGGAAAAAGGCATCTGGGGGTGAAAATTAGGGCTCGGAAGGGCCTTTATAAGGGCTGGAGGGGTAAAAAATAGTTCATTTGCACACTGAGAGCTTAGAATTGAGATATTTGAGCTTTGATAAGCGAGGATGAGATGGCACAAAGGGGGCAACTGACTCACCATTCAGACATCGTGCGACATGTACGGCAGACTAGAGGGCCCGACTAATAGGTAGGCATAAAAAACTTGGCTTTTCGTTGCATTTTTATGCATTTATTGCTTGTTTTAGATAGAAAACTAGCTTTCCCATGAGCACGGGATCAGTGGGAACACGTTCCCGCAGAAAGTGCTAGGGCGGGGAAAAAAAGCTAGGACAAGATTTTCTCACGGGAACGCGAAAAACCAAGGGGTGGGGGAAAATTTGCTGTGGGACTGCGATCCTACACAGATTTGTTGCGGGATCACGGTGCCATGACAAAAGACTATGGGAGGCCAAAAATGGCATTCCCGGGGGAGAGAGGGGGAAAGCAAGTGGCACGGGAATGTGTTCCCGTGGCGCTAGGGAATGGTGGCAAGAACGTGGGAAAGGGAGACTCCATGGGAATGCGAGGAGAAGGTTCTCTGCAGGAATGCAGGTAGAAGAAATTCTATGGGAACGTAGGGAAAACTTAGGCTGGCGGAAATGTGGAAAAAACTTAGGCTGGCAAGAATGTGGGAAAAAGGAATTTAGGTTTTTGGCTTAGAAGAAAGACTGACGCAGTGGCTTGTCTTGGGTGCAGTGGTCGGTGGATCGACTGACGAGTCGTGAGTGACACATGACAATATTACTAATAGCAGAGCAGTTTACTCTGACAGAGTGTGCGCGGGTGGATGCATTGGGACTAGGATATTTGGCTTGTATGCCATGGAGGCGGATGTTCATGGCATTGGTGACAGTGCTCTGCGAGCAGTGGAACTTAGAGACAGGGACTTTTCATCTGTCGATGGGGGAGATGACTGTGACTTTGGAAGATGTGTATCACATCTTCTGGTTGCCAGTGTGAGGTGCACCCATGGTGGAAGGGGTGTACATATAGATGTAGGCAGTGGCCCAATTACTAGTGCTAGGGGTAGCTCTGATCCTATCACACAGATAACTAGCGTTAGCACAGCATGCAATAGCAGCACCATCGGCATGATGGGTGTACTTTTATGTGTGTAGGCTAGTGTCAGGGTATATTACCCCAGACACAAGTGGGAGGAGTGTTACACTAGTGTTGATCCCTGGTATAGTGTGGATAGTGGATGCAGGGGTGCCAATAGCATGGGGGACCTTGATGCTCACGAAGATGTATTGAGATTTACATCAGTTTGCGTACCACGGAGCAGGGACTATGGGGAGGAGCTTTGAGTTTGCATCACTCCTGCACGTGTGGGCATGGGAGCACATAACAGTGCTACAACCTTTAGGCTAAGTGGGTCGGCAAGTAGAGGAGTTGGTGACATATAGCTGGGGGGACCTGGTGACATACCAGGGCAGCGGGGACACATATTTTTGGAGAGAGACACTAGACAGTATCCGGGATGGGATCACATGGTGTCCATACCTAGGATAGGCACCATGGGCAGAGAATGTGTAGGAGCTTCCATATACCCCTCTACCGACCTTCATTATAGGTAGATGGGATTACATTGTGGAGTAGTATAGACCAGACAGGGTCAGCAGACAGTTTGGGTTCAGGTAGGATGTGTTGGGGCCAGAGCGGTGGTATTAGCACGCCATGCGTGAGAGGGTGTTAGAGTTTGGGCTGACATAGGACGAGACATGGTTTCTGACTGAGTATTAGGCCATGTAGCCATTCTAGTGGGTTGGGTGGGTGGTTTAGCTTATCCGGGGACTACACTAGCATACGATGCATGGTTTCAGCCACCTAGGCCAGTAGGGAGATTAGGGCTACCAAATGGTGAGGGAGTCATCATGCCTGTTTACAGAGGCTGAGGGAGGAGAGGAGGGAGGAGGAGGGGGAGAGGGAGAGATGGAGGAGGTAGTGGAGGAGGTGGAGGGGGGATGGAGGTGGGAGAGGAGATGGAGACAGAGATGGAGATGGAGACAGGGATGGTATGGATGTGGACGAGGGGGAGATAGAGGAGGAGATGGAGGAGGAGGGGTACAGGTACCCGCCACATAGGTACCTATAGGGCACTACCATTGATTGGATCACCACCACCGGCAGGGCCACCACCACTAGTAGGGTCACCCCCAACAGTAGGAGTAGGATCATCTAGAGGGGGAGGAGATGATATGGTAGGATGTCTGGCATTTGTACAGGCTGCATATGATCGAACAAGCCAAATGCTTCGAGATGTGTAGGGTGAGCGGGATGGTTTGAGAGGGGAGAGGGACCTCCTAGTGGTAAAGAGGGACAACCTGATTTTAGAGAGAGATAGTTTGATTACGCGCTTAGCACAATCCATATAGGAGGGGCTGATGATGGTGGATGAGAGGGAGAGGCTATGGCAGGAGAGGGATGCTCTAGTGGTGGAGAGGGATAGGTTGAGAGCAGAGAGAGATGGTCTATAATCGGATCGAGACCAACTACATGGGGAGAGGGAAACCACCACATGGGGGTCTCATGAGCGGTTAGGGGAGGTATCTCACCTCTAGCGATAGCTCATCAGGCTAGGTGAGCAGATTGGGTGGTATAGGGGGATGTATCACATAACAGTGCCTCCAGATCAGGTACATCATTATAGGCATCTGAGCCACCCTTTGGTCATAGTTTCAGGGGCTAGTGGAGGTTCAGTCTCAGGGGCTGACAATAGCCAGAGGACAGGGGGAAACATGACCATGGTTGGTTCATCTCACAGGTCAGGTTAGAGCTATTAGTTGGGCCATACACAAAGTCATCAATGATTGGCCAATGGTTCTGTGTAGATGGCAGAGGCATCAGGCGGGGGCATAGGGATGGAGATGGATACAAGGGTTTTGCAAGTGTCTATAGAGGTGCAGACTATAGGTATATAGGGAATAGTGGGCATGTTGGTAGTCTTACAAGTGCTAGCAGAGGTAGACCCCTTAGATGGGGATTTTGATATGCAGCCTCCTTCAAGAGAGGTAGATAGGCAGTGATATGCTGCAGAGCTGATTTTGACATTGTACTTATTTATTGATGGAGGGTGTAGTCACTATGTATATGTATATTTTTTACTCTTGGATGGACTGGGACATATATTATTCTTTTATTCTTTGGGTGGGGATTACATTGTACCATTCTTTTCGATGATGTTTATATACATGATGAGCTGGTGGGATATGATGTGTAATATGTTGATGTATGGATGCATATGATGTACTGATGTGGGTGATGCAGGATGTGATGTTATTTTCTATATGTTGTGAGATTGACATGTTTGATGTAGGATGTGAGGCACTTTATGTGATGTGCAATATGATATGTTTATATGTGATGCATGTTCTAACAATTTGTGGATGCAGGATGTGATGTTAATTTTTCTATATGGATGATTTTATGTATGCTATGATGCAATGTGTTATTAAATATGCAAGATGAAGAAAATGATTTTAACAATGCAAGATAACCAATAATGAACTAACATGAACTAGAATGAAAGATAAGGAATGAACTTGTAACAATGCAAGATTAAAAAATAAACCTAAATGAATTAACAATGCAAGATTACAATGAATCTAAATGGATAAATAATGCTGATGAAAAATGAAGTTAAAATGAACCCTAACTATGCAAGATGAAAATGAATCTAAGATGAACTAAATGAAAGATAATGAACCTAAAATGAACTTTTAACAATGCAAGATGATAAATGATGAACTAAACAAATGATAATGAATGAACCTAAGATGATTATCAATGCCAGATAAAGAAAAAAATGAATCTAAATGAATAATCAATGCAAGATTACAATGAATCTAAATGGATTCAATGAATGCAAGACTAAAATGAATTAACTACACAAGATAAGAATGAACCTAAACGAATAATGAAAAATATGGATGAACCTAAACTGAACCCTAACAATACAAGATTATAATGATATGAAATGAGTTAACAATGCAAGATAAAATGGATCAATGGGTGTGACGAAGTGGAATGAGGTGAAACAATGCAACCTAGGATAGTGGTATGAAATGAAATGCATACATGAAGGTGGAGGAGAATATACAAATACAGATGGAAGATTTAAGGGTGAGATGTGAAGATGATGTGGCACAACATATCATTGCCTGACTGAACCCTCACTGAAGGGTGAAGATGTTGGTGCGGAGGGGATACCGGACAAGGGGGATTTGTACAATCAAAATCCATGGGTTAGGTATGTGAGTGATGGGGGGATGGGGGAATAGGTTTGCATCATGACAAGGTGTTTATGAAGGAAAGGATGGGTGAAAAGAAGGATGTGAGGATGATGGTGATGGGGGATTTTTGAGGATTGATTTATGAGATGGGACGATTGGTGGGGGATAAGTTTTATTGAAGCTTGAGCGTGGGGTATTCCGAAGGGGAATACCACCATGTAGTTTAAGCACTTAATTTAATATAGCAATAGAAGGGACAAACCAAAGTTACTAGGAACTTGAGGTCATGTCGCTAGCATTGCAGAGGATTGACGTGAAAAAGACACGCAAGGGTTGCCCTAGCATCACACACGCATCCCAAAAGAGACATGGTGGAAATGATGTTGGGGAACCCACAAACAAATGACATTTCCCAAGTGCACCAGGTAACCCAGAAGGATTACACGTGAACCATGTAAGGGTCATGTTCAACTGACTCACAGGCAGAAACAAAAGAGCACAAAAGACCTTGCCCTAGAGGACGTTCCTTCACTAGTAGAATTTGGGCAATAAGTGACCAAGTGACAAAATTTTAGTCATGTGACTAAAAATTTTAGTCACGTGACTAAAACTGATCATGTTCTACCATTTTTTAGTCATGTGACTAAAAATTTTAGTCACCTGACTAAAACTGATCACCTTCTACAAATATAAATGACTAAATAAATGACCAATTTGGTCATCGGGTAAAATCACAACTAAAATGACTAAATAATTAGTTACCCTAATAAAAATGACAAAATGAATGCTTAATACTCCTTTACACATTAACATTTGATTATATCATATACTTATATTCTTAGAAGTTGCATTTCACCAATATTGTGTGTTCGCCAATATACTTATTGTGTGAACATTATTCTAGCCACTATTGGCTAGACAAATAAAAATGACTAAATAAATGACCATTATTGCTCTATTCTTTTTTCTTTCAAATTTGATCATAATCCATATAGTTGAAGCCCTCTTCATTGCACCCCTACCTAAGTGGGCCATTTGGTTGCCTTACTGGCTTGGTGGAAAAAAACATACCAAACAACACCCCACTTTGCTACATCAATTTCTGTATGTGGAGAAAAGGATACACCATCTTCAATCACTCTGGTTTTGTTGGATCCTACCACCTCCCTAACAATTTGATCCACTATTTTTCTAGGTCCAAGATTTCTCCCAAAATGTTGGAAACATATGCAATAGCTAGGATTCTAGTACTAGTAGATAAGACCTTACTAAGAGATTCCCTATGATAACATTTAATATGCAAGAGTTTACTTTCACAAAGATTTTTTTGTAAATATGAAATCAAGAATTTCTTTAAGAAAAATTAATATTTCAAAGTCAATTAACTTAATTCTATTTGCATTCTAATTAACTTTCAATTCAAGAATTGGTGTGTGATAAAGACTATACATTCCTTAAGTTATTATATTAATTATCTTAAATTAAAAATTAAAACTATTTGCAATGTCTTAAATTAAAAATTAAGACAAAAACAAGAGCTCTGTAGAGCTGGAGTCCCGCCTAATGCTTTTAATTTAAAAGATTGAAAAGAAATTAAAATTTTAGAGATGCAGCTTATTAGGGATTTGATGCAAAAAAATATGTTGAAATTCTTGTGCGATATTTAAAAGCAAATATTGAACAATTATTTACCATGTAAAATATATTTAGAAATGAAACATGGGCAAGATGTAAAACTAGAATCCACTGCTTATTAATCTAAACATTTTGTATATAGCATTCTTTGAAAAGAGATGAATGACTGTCTAATCTCTTATCTCTTGTTCCTATCTTGCTATAGAAATATACATTGTTGTGAAGAAAAATATCCACTATGGTGGATCTAAAGTTGTCTTCCAAAATTGACTTTGCACTTTCTATAGATTGTAGTCAAGCTGCTTTAGGATGTAATTGGCAAACCTGAACCTCAGGGCAATGTGTTGCACCCATAGGAGGTTGCACCAAAACATGCAAAGGAAAACTCTCAAATCATATAGGTGCATGAATAGGAACAAGACTACTTACCATCCAGATCAACTTGAATTGTTGTGGGATATGCGGTGGACCACTGAGTACGCCTTGACATCCAAATTTGGAAGTACTTCCAAAAACCATTTTTTTTTGTTGTATATTGCATAATATGATATTAGATGTTGGACATGATAAATTCTTTAATTATGAAGTTGTTACAACTAATGTCCCGCACATGGAAGTAATTGTGAAAGACATAGGAAAGGTATTGGAAGAGTCAAGTTGTGGTAGATTATCAATCTAGGTAGTACACACAAGATAATCCAGCATAGTCTAATATTACTGCAAACATTAAAATTGGGTTTGGTTAATACTTACAATGATATTTTGAGCTATGACTTGGATCACCATCAAACAAACCTATGATAATAATTTATAGTTTTCTACAAATATTCTTGATGGAATTGTACAAGATGGTAATATCATCAAAAACTCATCATAGTTGTGACTTGCGAACATAATGATTTAATGCAATTGCAATCATATGATAGGACTAAAGTTGAGGGCTAGGTTTCTAGAGTAAGCTTCAAATGGTAAATTTTCACAGAAGTACAAATGGTGGCATATAATTTTCTTTGCATAGGGTGTATTGATTATTGGTATAACAAGATGTATGGATGTCACCGTCATAACCTTCCA
This sequence comes from Chamaecyparis obtusa, assembly GCA_027943335.1. Taxonomy (NCBI): domain Eukaryota; kingdom Viridiplantae; phylum Streptophyta; class Pinopsida; order Cupressales; family Cupressaceae; genus Chamaecyparis; species Chamaecyparis obtusa. The sequence goes on from BSBK01005918.1 coordinate 848,746, forward strand.
CTTTCCACTCTTTCAATTTCATTGCAGATTTTTCTTGATTTGCCGATAAATTCATCTTTGTCAATTCACTTATTTGCAGTTTGACCCATTTCCTTACATCAAATTATCAAACCATGGATCTTCATTCAAGAAGGACTACCGAACTAAGTGAGATGAGCTAAAATTCAATTACCATTCTATTAGGAAATATCTTTTTCAGCTCAACTGTAGCAATATTGGAATACATAGTGTCCTCTCCAGCCTATTAATTTCAAGACATGGTAAATGGATATCTATAAACATGAGCCAATCTGTCTCAAAGATAATAATAAACACACTAACAGTAAAAACAATTGTTAGCATTTATGAACCTCATAAATATGAGCCAAAGGAAGTAGCACACTTCCATCTTCAAGTTCCTACAGAATATTAAAAATTAGATAAACAACAAACATCTGATGTCAAGTTGATGGACAAAGTTCATTAATAGCTATTGTGAAATCATTTTATGTTTAAAATGATAATATAATAGAAAATTTGACAGCTGCTTGTCAAATGAGTTTAGTTATAAGTTAGATAAACTACAAGAAGTTTGATTCTTAAGGTAGCACCATGCAATACATTTTGGGAGTACAATGGAGCACATAATGTGGCACAGGAACAAGGTTCAAAACTAAGTAGCGTTTTCCTCACCCAATGCTATAAAAGGGCAATGAAATCAACTTTTCATGATTCTTCAATCCAATAGAGGGGCAATATGTGAGTGAGATTCTTAAGTTCAACTAATAATGTTGTATCGCAAAACACTCACTCCCCATACTGTAATAGTGTACACAAAGATGCCTTGCATACTGCATGGATTGAAGCTTGAGAAAAGGGAGATTTGAGTAGAATGAATATTGATTGTACAGTTTATCTCAGAGAGAATAATAAATCTTATATGATGATTTTGTATATCTATGAATGACAAAATTATTTCAAATTTTAGTATTTCGGAGTCAACCTACAATGTAGTGCAATAAATCCTAAATCAAGCAAGGGAAGGTTTCATAATGACATCTAGAAAAAGAGATTTCAGCATACAACTACCTCAAGTGTGATAATTGCAACATTGTTTGGTAAAGAATAAGTAGGATCCATTGTTGTAAATTTTGATACATGAGAAGTTGTTCAATCATCTCCCTTCTGCCAAATAGCAAAATATCAGTTAGAAATTTTTTGATACTCGTACTGATTGAAGCCTGTTTATTTCACACAAAGTTGTCAGAAAGGAAACAAATTGCCCATGGACCTTCTAGACCCAATAACAGATTGCCCATGGACTATTAAAAAGATCCCACTTCCATTTCCATTCAATTGAAAGTGGAAAATATCCCATAGAAATATACTTAACATTCATACCTACTGTATATAGGCTACATACTCCAGAGATTGTAGTATGAAAGAGGAAGTCACTTGTGAATGAGGCAGCAGTCAAAACAGGGAAAAGTTGGGGATGCCTACATTTATACATGTTTAAAGCTATTTTAATTTATATTTGACTGATTTATACTTGTTCTGAAATCAAATCCATAAATAGAATGCACTGCAGTCATGAGATATATCGAGAATATGACCTATGATCTTCGCATAACATGAACAATGAATGGAATAGTGGATGGAGCTATTATGTTCGAGCAAAATTCTTGTGTAGACTCAATGGTTGTGAAGTATACTTCTACAGAGATTGAGAAAGAAAAATCAAATGAGATTCCTGAATCGACAAAAGATTCAGAAGCCTCAAGCTTGCATGAATATGGCAAATCAAGTCTACAGGTTCAAATTCCAGATGTTGAAGAGAATGATGCCTTCAGCTCACATGAAACTGATAAATTCAAATCTATGGTTTTGATTCCAGAAAATGTAGGGGCAGATCAGAACAATTCTCTAGCTATGGAAACTGAGAATAACAAATTAGTGGGGGTGACCAACACTGTGCCTTCCTTGGTTACACAGGTAGAAATTGCACTAAATGAGCAAACCTCATCTGTAAATGAGTCAATAGTTGTGGCCCAGGTTGCTTCAGCAATTGAAAAGGAAACTACAACTGAGACTCCTCAATCCATGGGAGATATAGAACTTTCATTTAAAGAGGAAGAAGCAACAGAAGCAGTTTCAACCTTTAACACAGTTCTCATGTCTCATGTAAAAAGTTCTCCAGTTATAGAACCCAGAAATGAGGATTCAATAGGATTGCCTAATGATTTACTGGTTTTGACCAACACCAAGCCTGCCTTGGTTCAGAAGGTTGAAGCTACTCTTCATGAGCAAATGTTGTCTATAGAAGACTCAGTAGTTGACAAACATACTGCAACAACGACTAAGAAGGAAACTGAGAATGAGACTCCTGAATCAACAGAAGATTTACAACTTTCTGTGAAAGATGTATTGTGTGAAATTGATAAATCCAATGTTAAAGTTGCAGTACCAGAAGTTGAAGCAATAGAGGCTGCCCCAGAATTTAACGTGCTTGCAGTCCCAGAGATAAATATTATTCCTATTACATAATTGGAGAATAATGATAGACCGAGAATGACCAACACTGAAACTACCCCAGTTCAGCAGGATGGAGCTTCTCTACTTGAGCAAATGTCACATGCAGAAGACCCAATGGTTGTGACCCATGTTTCAGCAGGGATTTGAAAAGAAACTTCAATTCAGACTCTTGAATCCGCACAAGATTTACAACTTTCTTTTAAAGAGAAAGAAGTCCCAGGCTTGCATGAATCTGACAGATCAAGTCCAGTGGTTCAAATTCCAGAAATATATGAGATGCCCCAAACTCACATAAAGTTGAGGCAGATGATTTTTCTCCCATTACCAACCATGAAAAAATTAGATAATGTAAAAGTCCATAAAGATAAGCTTGATAGTTAGTGTCTGCAACCTGTATCTGTATATATTGCAGAATCTTTTGAAGGCATAAAATGGCTTCAGAGATAGAATACAAGTCATCCGGCCCAAAGGAACAATAGTTTGAAGACTGTAAGATATAATTCCAGAGATCTAAACCAATTACAATTTAATAAACCCAGTGAAGCACTCCTCAAAGAGAGGCATTTCTGAAAGCATACCAAGTTTGTGTGCTGCAATGTTGCTCTATTGGTCTATCTTGGTAGTAAATAAATGAGTAAATTGTATATGATTCCAGTTTAATGAATTAAGGTCTCTGTTAATCTGAGTATTTAATAGATATTAATTAGCATAAACATATTTAGTCCAGCAATAAATAGTCCAAACATAAATCTACTAGCAGACAATTGATTTGATGTCTATCTATTATGTATCTAAATGAATTTGGCATTTCAATTCAATAATAATAAGCATGTTTATGAAAAAATATGATGATAATATAGTTGAATACTTCTATGACGCTATCTTACAGACAGGATTAGATAGAAAGAATATCGATAGAGGCATCTAGAGTTGCTATTTATAACTGATGCACCTAGAATTCAAGAACCTGTAAGGAGCTTCTGTAACTCAAAAGAATCACACAAGCACTACTATGCTCCAAACCCCTGAAGCACATCTTTGAGTCCCATATGCTTGAAGTATGGGTGCGCACGTAATTGAGTGGAGCAAAAACCCCTTACTGAGCACCTAAAGGTGAGATTACTGAGATTTTAATGTTCAAAAGTCTTAGGAGATTACTTTTGAATTTTATTTTTTTATTTTTACATAAATTCCTTCATGCATTGGTGTTGTTTCTAGTGTTGTGTCTTGTGTTTCTATTTGTGTCTCTTTATGTTAACTAAAAGAGTAAGATTACAAGAAAATTTCCTACAGTGGATACTCCAAGAACATTGTGGAACTATGATATCATTTTATAACAATTACTTGTTTCGTACTTTTATTCTAAGCAACTACATTTTTAGAATTCACCAACAACCATCTCAAATACAAATAGATGTAATGTAAGCATTGATCCAAATCATCCTGAATGTACTATGTTGTAAGCTTTTAAAATGTTGAAAAATTTAAAATAAAGAAGTCAACAAATTTATGTTGAATTTGGCAGTCACGCAAATGATGTTTCAGTAAAATCAAGACTTCTTTAGATCATTAAGATCTTCGATCTTCATAGAGTAACAAAAGTTATTGGCATTGTTAACATTCCAGATATTATTGACAGCCAAAGTGAATGTTTATAGACAAGGAGAGTAGTGAAAGAAGAGAAAATTCCTAAACACACAAAACTAAAAACCTCCTGTACAAAACTCAGTTGCTTATCAAACATTTTCTAGCAGCAAATTAAAGGGTGAAATAAGCCGTGAAACCCAAAACCATCGTACCCACAATGCAATTCGCTAGAGCTGCGTTGCTGAGCTTCCCCACCACTAAAAGAAATGGTGACAGAGATGACGCTGTAATGGAGGTCCTGGTAGACATGCTGAGAAATGGCAGCGCAGAAGTCGAAGCCATTGGCGTCGGTGTTACAGTAGATGGTGGAGTTGTAGAAACTGACATGCTTGGAGCTAAGATGCCCTGATTTGGGGGAAATGAAGGGGCTAAAATGGTGGATATGGGGCAACAGATGGGGAAATTGCAGAATAGAAACTAGAGGTGGAGAAAATACAGTAATGAAAATTGGGGGTTTTGAAATTGCATGAATGGAAATTGGGGATTGGGAAAATGAGGGGACGACAATGTACTATCATGCAAACTAGGTGTTTGGATGTCCTGCTGCCTTGTGGCAGCCAGATGAGCCAACAATTAAAAATCCTTCATAAACCATGCAACTTTTCTACCTTGCACAACTTCTGCTTAATAAATGAAAAAACATAATCTGTTTTACAAATCCTAGACACTGGAAATAGTGCATTCTCTCTTCTTGATTTTTGGGACTCCTCTTGCAAGAGCTCTGCAAAGCCAATTGCATACGGACAAAAATGCTGGTGCAAAAATATTGAGTAAAAAATGTACAGGTTCATTCAATCGATTTACCTCTCGCAAACAAACTGGAGCGGTGTGCCTATGTTAATGAAAATAGCACAAAACGAAGAACAGACACTACAAACCGTAATGAACAAAACAAATATAAATTATAAAGAGATAAACCACCCAATGTTTTTTTGGTCTCTCTTATTAAACCCTCTATAGAATGAAACTAATTAATCAAAGCCATTCTTCGATATTCGATGTACCTCTCAAAGCAAAAGGAAGCCTATCTACTATATCAGGCGGTTTTCTCAGAGGCACTTTGCTTGAGGGCAACCCTATGGTGCTTGCAAGAGTATTGTGGTGGTGTTCATGTAACTGACTTCGAGAGGCGAGAGCCTTGGCCCATGCTTTCCTATACATAATTTTTTTTGGGACTTGCCGACAGCTTGCTGGACTTTCCCGACCACCGGGAATGCTGGACACCGGACGGGAACTCATTTTTTTGGTGTTTCTTTTTATGTTTGCTCTTAGATCGGTTGGATCTGGCATGGATTCATCATTTGCCTCCAAATTTAGAGTCATTTCTGCTAAATCTGGAGCCACTCTCATAATCTCTGCCCACTATCTTTCCCAGCCATCGATTGTGTTGTTTCTCGATCACTTCTTGCCTTGTCCCTTTCTTCTTGTCTTTGTAGTCCACATTTCGCAAACCCACAGCAATTTCATCCACATTATCAATTCAGCCCATGTTTTTTTGCGTTAGTGTGATCTGTTCCGGGCATCTCCATCTCCGCACTTCATGCCAAGTAGATTTTTCAGATTGGGTTTGAATTGAGTTGGAGATTTGGGGACCTCCATTAAAATGACTACGGTCTTTTATTCATTTTCCTTCGCTGAATTCCGAATGCCAGGGTTTAGCGGTACCCTGGCAAAGCTTCTAGCTAGATGTGGACACTCGGTGCTTTGACAGACAAGCGACCACACAAAAACTAATTATTTCATTGTGCTGCTTTTTATTTTATTGATTGGACAATTTTCTTTTGAATTTGGAATGGGAAAATAATTTAACCCCTCGCAAAAATTGAAATAGCCAATCAAAAAAGAAATATTTCCTCACAAAAATTAAAATTAAAATCAAACAACTTGCAAACATTACAAATGATGTTTAATTTTTTTACAATACACAGATTTCAAGGCAAACTAATAGGAGATAATCGGCCGAAAACATTAGTCTCACCTATATATATAGGCGGCAGGGATAACTTTAAGAAACCCTCTTTTAGGAAAAAGTGTAAAGTCTTGGCGAATCGAACATTATTTTAGGGGGTAATTTGTTTTAATCTAGGCGATTTTTTTTTTCAAATCCACAATTTTTCATAGTTTGTATTGGCGATTTTTTCCCTCCGGATTGAAAATTTCATAAATTGCTGGTGAATAATTTTCTTTTGAAGTAAAAAATTATAATATTTGAGGCGAATAATTTTCTTTCAAGTAAAAAATTATAATATTTGAGGCGAATAATTTTCTTTTCAAGTAAAAAATTTTAATATTTGAGGCGAATACTTTTCTTTTGAAGGGTGAAAAAATAATTGTATTGGCTAATCATTTGTTAATTATGGAAAAATAAATAAATTATTAGCGATTTTCAAAAGATGGGAAATAAGTAGCCTAACCTAGCATACCTAACATACATAAATTATTGGCAACTGGCAAGTGATGGTTTAAAGACGTGGTTGTTTGACCTTATATTATGGAAGCATAATGTATTATTTGCCACTACCATAATCTTTGCCACTACCACTGTAATTATGTTAAATGTATTATTTGAGAACTCAGACCGTCTGATGATCCAAGATCAATGGCTGAGGTTTAATTTCAGCCAACATTTCTTGAAGGAAGAAGAATTGTCGAGGTAGTCACCAGAATGTTGACACGTATCAAGGTAAGTTGTCTGCAGAGTATTAAAAGCACTTAATCGGGAAAGACTTAAATGCCATGTCAGTGACAGCGACATTCTTTGGCTACCACACACCACTTCCCAAATTGTACAGCTGATTTCTGATAGTTTTTTATCGATAGAAAAGATTTACTGCCAGATGTGAAAGATTAAGGACAAAATTTTCAATTCTCACATGCATGTATTTAGGGAAAAGATTTTCGTGCAAGATTTAGAGGCATATCGAGGACAATGTATTTAATACCATTAAGATAGAAATAATTGATTGGTAAGTAACGATCAAGGATTCAAGGGCTATTTATAGACGATCTAGCTTCATTATTCATCGACATTGATTGATTGTTTGTTTAGGGTCTGCAGTGACGCATTCTGCAAGTAATTTGTTTTTAAATTTTCTAGTTTTACTATTTTAAGTTTTACAGTCTGCAAGTAATCTAAGATGGACACTCCCATTTGTCTTAGATGCACTTCTGAGGAGGCCCAGAAGGCCTTTCTGGGTTCCTTTTCTGATGAATTTTTAGCATCAATTTGTAAGGATGGTGGGCCTTTCGTTACAGAGGTTGTCAGAATGGTGTTGGGCCGAGAGTTTCTTGACAATGAAGATAGGTACTAGGTAGCCACGGACATTATGTCTCATTTTTTGGCTTCCCTTCTGGACCTTGGAGGACCGAAGGTTGACATGGTGATGCTGTTGAGGAGGGTAATCAAAGAGGAATACCTGGGGGATGACGTTCAAGTTGTCACCTTCACTGAATTAGGGGTGGGGATCCCTATGGCAAGTCAAATACACAAGCTTCTCCTCCCAGGCCAGAATGTGGCCATGCAACCTTTTCTTTTGTGCCTGACTACTGGCCAATTGAAGCACCATAGGAAATGGGCGCTGATTGCCAGGGGTTTTCTTCGTAAGTGGTTTGAGCTTGACACAGAGGAGGCTCGGGCGGGGCAATTTGTGTGGCTCGACGAATTCATGCAGCTAATCCTCTCTGCAGAACTCTACACAGAAGGGCGCAATTGATTTTTCTTTATAAATTTTCTTTTTTATAAATATTAAAAGCTTACCTTGTACTGGTACTGTAGTCGTTTACGATTTTTTTTTTTGTTTATAGACATAGTATCAAGTCGAGAATATAAATATAATATGTTTATAGACATAGTATCAAGTCGAGTATGTTTCTTTTTGTTTATAGACATAGTATGAAGTCGAGAATGTAAATATAATTTTATGAAAAATACAATGGAAATTTTGCAAGCTTTACCTCATTTCAATTTGTGCTTTGTGTAACCGTGATTGCAATATTTCTTCTCTGTAACCGTGATTGCAAAAATGGTTTTTAATATTTTATACTTCTCTGTAACCATGATTGCAATATTTTAATTACTTGCTTCAATGCTTTATCAGTTATCTGTAGACTAGCTTATCTATATTTATTTTAATATATATAAAATAATCGACAAATATCCTCCTTCAGATATCTATTACAATTAAACTTCACTAATTGAAACTGTAGTTTAATAATTTTTTTAAAATGGTGTCTCCCACATTTAATTTATTACATAGTTTGAAGTACAATTATATCTCTACAAATGAGATTGATGTTTAAATACTTAAATAATTACTCTCCATTAAAAAATATTCACAAATTATAATATAGAATTTGAACATTACTTTTCACATGTAATTTTTTTAACTCTTATTATGGTAAACTAACATAGTATAATTTAAACATATATAAATGAAAAAAAATTATATCTTATATTTATAATTTGTAACATCATAAAATGTGAAATATATTTCAACTTACAAAAAATAGTACACCAATACCATTCACTGTTGCCGTTGGATTATTATACATCAACGATCGAAGTTGAGTTTCAGGCCAAAAGGGAAAAGAAACCCCATCTTTTCAAACGCGTCTTGAAATCATGACACGTGTCACTTAACACCTCTCACGGTCATCGGTCTACCAACAAATGACATTGAACAATGTCATTTCAATTTGGTGATGATGTGAGACTAACACGTCTGACTCATGATGTGAGTCATCCTGACTAGATTAGTTAATGGGACCCACGGTCCACGCGGCCACCACACCGTTCACCATTGTCGTTGGATGTTTATAGATCAACGACCAAAGTTGAGTTTCGGGCTGAAAGGAAAAAGAAACCCTATCTTTTCAAATGCATCTTGGAATCATTACACATGTCACTAAACTCCTCGGTTGACCAACAAATAACAATTCATTTCAATTTGGTGATGACGTGAGATTGACACGTCTGACTCATGATGTGAGTCATCCTAACTAGATTAGTTAATGGGACCCACGGTCCACGCGACCACCACACCGTTCACCATTGTCATTGGATGTTTATAGATCAACGACCAAAGTTGAGTTTTGGGCTAAAAGGAAAAAGAAACCCTATCTTTTCAAACGCGTCCCGGAATCATTACACGTGTCACTAAACTCCTTGGTCGACCAACAAATAACAATGTCATTTCAATTTGGTGATGACGTGACACTGACACGTCTGACTCGTGATGTGAGTCATCCTAACTAGATTAGTTAATGGGACCCACAGTCCACGTGGCCACCACACCGTTCACCATTGCCGTTGGATGTTTATAGATCAACGACCAAAGTTGAGTTTCAGGCTGAAAGGAAAAAGAAACCCTATCTTTTCAAATGCGTCCCGGAATCATTACACGTGTCACTAAACTCCTCGATTGACCAAAAAATAACAATGTCGTTTCAATTTGGTGATGACGTGACACTGACACATCTGACTCGTGATGTGAGTCATCCTAACTAGCCTAGTTAATGGGACCCACGACCCATGGGGCCACCAGTACCACACCATTCACCGTTGTTGTTGGATGTTTATAGATCAACGACTGAAGTTGAGTTTCAGGCCAAAAGGAAAAAGACACCCTATCTTTTGAAACGCGTCCTGGAATCATGACATGTGTCACTACTCAGTTAACACATTGACATAATCACATTCCACTTACAATTTACAAACTTACAGTGCAACAAAGTTACGAATTCTTAATTTCTAGGTTGAGGATTGAGGTCCGAGGAAAGCAACAAACTACAAAGTCTCTCAGCTCTCTACAAAAATCAAAACTAAGGGCAATGTGAACGTCAATGGGTAAGTGTAACTACTAAAATCCTAAAAATCTACGTCTTGCATTTTAAATTTTTCAAGTCTCTTGATTTACAACTTTACTGTTTATATTATATAATTTTTTTTTAGTCTGTTAGGTTTTAATTTTGAATCACCCATGTAGGCTTGTAGCTACAAATACCAAGAATAACACGATGGGCAAAATAATAGAATTCCACAATATGCTTAAAACACCAGGTTTCAGTGATTTATTCCATGATATACATGATCCTGTTATTCATGGAAATAAGGGTATAATGGAGATTAGATTTGCACTTGAAAACAAGGGGAACCATCCAAATAAGGCTTCAAAATTTTATTCATTTAACCCTAGGGTAAATGCAACTGCAAATAAAATTGCACCGTGGGAAGTTGTGTCGGCACACATGGCGTTACCTCAAGTATTCCCTTGCCCAAAAATTGTTATGCTCTGCACCGAAAATTATGATGAAAATAGAAAATCAATTGTGAATAAAAATACTTAGGAGGAAATTTTGTCCATAATTGAGAGTGAGTTTGCTAGTCTGTTGAACCTAGGGTTTCAACAACAACACTCAAACGTACACATTGACTTGGGAAAGCTGGCAGAGGATTATGAAAAATTAGATGCAAAACAGAGAGATTCTTATATCAGAGGAATAACAAGTGGTTGTAGTCTGAGTTCAGATCATAGGCCTCCTTATGATTATGAAATTTTTGTGCCATGGGCACAGGACAGTATTTCCTTGCTAGCATTTTGTTTGGGATTGGATAGTAACAAACAAGTGGGTGCCAGCATTCTTGAAATGCTTTATCATATTCATTTTGAAAGAGAACCAGTAAAATATTATTTTATTGAGCACATTGTTTGTTGCATGCAAGATCAATTACTAATGATTCAAAGAGGTTCAGAGAAGACATTTAGATTCACAACCTACTTGTGCTATCTTCTCCTAGCAAAGCATCATGCATTATTTCAGGCAAACAAGTTTTGCAGTCTGACTGAAGGCCAAAATCCAATATATGAGTGGACACCTCAGATAAGGATGATTGATAACAGAAGGAACTACAACAATTTTGTAGACTTCTTTTTGGCCCCAATGTACCATAAAATTATAGGCACTCCAATGTCTAGATTGCCTGTTACTTGTAGAAATTGCATTCAACTCAGAAGTCAACTACAATTGGCTGACTGGTACTTAATGGAAGAGTACACTGTGTTAAGGTTTTACGGTTCATGGGTAGAACCCTACAAACTTCCAATACATGTAACAAAGAGGGTATTTGCATTGGAATATGTACGACAAATGGAGAGCACAGATGTACTCTTTAATGGTCAGCAAAAGAAAATGATATTTCCCTCCTTGCCATTCTACTTTGGAGGGTTCGCATTTGAGAGAAGAGGATTCAAAGTGGCAAAAGCCTTTTTTTCAATTTTTTGATTTGATGTTGACAGTCACTGGCAGTATGATCCACTGAACATAATTGGAGCAAGGCTTAAAGACAATGGGAACTCTGCAAGCAAATATCAACATGAAAGTACACCTTTGATTGAAAATTTTAAAAACATGGACTCTTGGGAGGAGGTCAAAAAATAGATTGAGAAATATGCTGCTGAAAATAATATGTCAATACAGAAATTGTCATCACAAATAATGGCATTGCACAAACAAAAAGGAAAAGTACAGGCCATGACATCGTCCAATTTCTACAAGAAAGCTGATAAACCATCTACAAAACGTATTCCAAAAGAGCTAATGAATGAATGTATAGATGCTAGATGGAGTCGAACCAAAATTTTGGAATTTTGGGAAATGAGGAAGAATCTCGATGAGCCAAAGACCTCTGCAGATCTCAATGAGGTGGAAGAGGATACAATGTTTAACAAATTGTGGAATAAGGAGCATCCAGCTAAAGCATATCACAATGATAATGATGATGATTACGATGACCAGGATTCTTTGAATCCCTCATCCAGTATAGCAATTAAGAGAGGAGTTGATGCATCCACCAAACTTCTATATAGCAAAGGGGCAAAAATTCTAGAAAAAATGGGCTACCAAGGTTCTGGTGGTCTGGGTCCCAGTGGAGAAGGGGTTTGGTATGCACCTGAACCACCAGCTGTAGCACCAAAACATGGTCAGAAACCAGGCCTTGGGCATGGAGATCAATCATCAACTCAGTCAATTCCATTCACATTGGTTTCAACTCAGTTAATTCCATCTGTTTCTGCTTCAAATAGAGTTCCACTTCCAGCTGTTCCAAGCACTCAGATTCAATCTGAATCAATTGTCACTCCCACAGCTGGCAATATCATTTGTACAACTAAAGGTAGTGGTCCGAAAAGGATATTATATAAATATGTAGATGCAAAAAAGGTTGGTCCCGAAGGTCAAGAAAGTGTAAAGAAGCAAAAGGTTATGACAAGTATTAGTAGTAGTACTAGTACAACAGTGCCAATGGTGACTGTGAGTCCAACAATTGCCCATCCTTCAGGACAAAACCCTTAGAATAGTCCACAAACCCCACTTGTAATGGGTCTAGGTGTTGGTAATCCTCATGGTATTGGTGGAAGCTCGTACATAAGTGCAAGTGCTATTTCACCATTCAAACATTCAATTCTCTCACAAAATCCTGATTTTCATTACAATGAATTTGTAACTAACTATGAAAAATAAAAAAACAAGAATAGACAAAATAGTAAGACAATGAAGATGGAAGCAATTGCTGCAACTCGTGATGCAGAACCTGCATCCAATAGGTTATTAACCACATATGACCTGAATAAAGATATGATGGAATTCATGGTTGTTATGCCCCCAGCTAGAGATAACAATCCACCAGAGAGTCAGTTAGATCCATCTGAATTTCAAGTTAGCACCCTCCAAATGGATTTATCCAAAATTAAAAATGTGGACAAGATAAATGTGTCCAAAATGACCAACCAAGTGGTCTACAGTTCAGTGATGAAGTTGGAGAGAGAGAAAGGAAAGCTTCAGGGCACAATAGATAAGTTAAAGGCAGACCTGGCAAATGTAAAGGCAAGTGAGAAAGCAGCAATAAACAGGTGCAAAGAATTAGAGAAAAGGATAAAAAATTCATCCTCTGGCTCTAAAGAAGCAATTGAACAGCAAGAACATATGGACACAGAACTGAAAACTTTGAGGGAAAAATTGGAAAAAAGGGATAAAAAACTTCAGGATGAAAAAGCCTCTTTATTAAATTTATACAAAAACTTGGAGAATGCTGCACAGGTAAACAATGAGTTAAAGAAAGAATTGGAAAATGAGAGGGTAAAAATAAAAGAGTGGGAAGAGAAAGCAAAAGACTGGGAAGAGAAAGCAGAGCAAATAAGAAAACATAGTGAACACCAGTACTCAGAAATGAAAGAAGACCTAAAGAAGGCAAATAATACTATTAAAAATTATGAAAACTTCTTGAATGACCATGTAAATAATACAGTACAGCAAATAAAAAATTACTTCTGGGGGCAAATAAAGTCTTCTGCTGATAGGTTGTGTGATTGGTTTGAACTCTATGAATCTCTTACAAATGTTTTTGAGAAGCTGAAAGAGCAACTTGAGGAGAACAAAAGTTTTGGTCAGAGACAGAAAACTGCAAAGCAGATTATGCAAGAAATCAACAGCACTGCTGACAGGCAATTGGCAAGCAAGGGAATTCAGGACCGCGTTGGTTCAATAATAAAGGCTACCTCTGTATTTCATAAATGTCAGAAACTAACAGAAGCAGAAGAAGTTCTTGCTTTATTTGGGCCAAAGCTCGCCAAGATGAACAATAAAACAACCAAATTGATATCTCTTGGTTTACCGAGTCCTGGACCTGATTTGTCAACAACGGGTTTCGTTGGAAGAGAAGCTTACAAACAAAAGTTGGAGGATACAATAACCTCTGATTTAGGCAACCTTCCTCAGGGCAGAACTCATGAAGGCATTGCAAAGTGCATCAAAACATTCACAAAATGGAGCAATGTTCCTTCCAACCAAAGAAGAATGGAGCATACTACAGAATCATCTTGAATCATAGTATGTGAAAGTACTTTCAGTTTCAATCATCTCTATATCTTTCATATTATCCTACATAGTACAGTCTAGACTCTAGAATTGAGTTTAAAGTAACAAGTTTGAACTTTGCTTTTTGAACAGGATCAATGTTGCAGTCTTGCAGATGCTATTGCCTATGCTAATTTACTAAACCGACCTGTCAAATGTAGAAATGTACAACTAAAGTTGTAGAGATGTTGTAGACTTGTAGTATTGTAGTTGTCTTACTGATTTAGATTTTGAGACTTCACATTAGGCAAATCGACCTGAAGCTATTGTTGCTCCCTTGTTTCTATAAAAGGGAATTCAGGGTCATTGGCTTACTAAATTGCCAATGGGAATTGAGTCATTGACTTTTGTAAACAGAATCAGAGAGTTGTGTTCTTACTAGTATTGATCAATGAATGGATACATTGTATCATATTTGTAATTAAATTAATGAGAATCAATATTTCTAACTCTAAGAATTGTAACATACGAATTGCTATGTTGTCAAACAAAATAATGAAAAAACTACAAGAATTGTACCATATTAGCTGAATATTGCAAATGAAAACCATTAATAATTATTAATTGTGGAATTGAATCTTGAATCTTGATGACATTATCAACCACATTAATGTTTTTGACATTGGGATATGCATGATTGATGATGAAATACAGAAACTGACAGTAGACTTTAGGGAAAAAGTTAATAAATACCTAGGACATGCTAATTCTTCAGTGCTACTTCTACAACGGTTCAATTTCAAGTTGCCACACCATATCATCATTGAGGTTGTCGGATTCATCAGCATCAACTTCATAGCTTCCTTGGTTCTTTGATATGTTTTCTTCACTCTGCATACCTCCGCTTAACTAATGTTCACCGCTAGCAGTACCAGTGCCAGTACATGCGTCCCGGTCAATGACATAATTATCTCTCGCATTCCCACTCCCACTCCCACTTTGGTTTGACATGTTGCCCACCCCTCTTCTCTGACATTTCTTCCTCCACAATTTCAGTGCCCTTTCGTAAGGAAAAGTATTAACTTCATACCTAGATGTATAGAGCCTCAAGCAATTTTCCAAATTCTTGTTAAGTTTATTTCTTAGCTTTGACTTTAGGATTCCCAAAGCACTGAAAACTCTCTCATCCTCCACCGACCCCAATATCATGGTTAGACATAATTCAGCAAGCTTGAAATATTCTGATATTGAATCAATCAACAATTCACTCTCAGCTAGGTTTTTCCAAAGCCTTGTTACCGATCCATCTTCCATAGGGTTCTCCATAAGATTAAATTGTTCCCTCATTGTCCGTGAAAAATGAGCTGATTGCTCTCTCAAACGATTTGCATCTAAAATTCCATTTAGAGTTACCCCATCTAACTCTTTGGTTTTGCAAAAATGATCTATCAAAGTTAGTAGCCTACTTTTAAAATCTTTCGGATTGTTCATACGCCAATAATGAGGAAACATAATAGCCATGGATTCAAGTAGTTTGACTGGAGGGAATCTTGCTCTAATCTGCGAGGAAAGATCAAAGGCAATGTGCTTCACTGAAGCTGTTACAAACTCAACGATCTTGGTAAAGTCTTCCCTTTTAACACTTGGTACTCGCCTCTTGGGGTTCTTTCTTGGTTCCTCAGACTCGATCTTGGCATTGTAGTGCATTGGTATCTCAACTCCGCGAACTTCTGCACATAACCCCCTGTTTGAACCAATTTTTAAAAAGTTATCAGGATTGTCCAAATCTGTGATTTTCAGCCAGCTGGCAAATTTTACTTCATCAACAAATAAATGATAGAGATTATCGAGCGTCATGCATGTCAACTTACGGAGCATAGCATATTTTGCGATATACATAGCTCTTTGCTGGGCCTTTTTCATTAAATTTCTCATTTCCTCAAGCATGGGGAGAAGACCTGCTAATGTTAATAGTGTCTCTACATTACTTAACGTTGACAGCAGTGCAGGAAATTTTCGTTGCCCTGCTTCGTCACAACTTGAGTTCATTAGACCAAGCAATGATTGATATTCTGAAAAAACTCGATGTGTTGGTCCATCCAAAGAGATCCATCTGGTATCATTATCCTTAAGAAGCTTGTTCCCGTCGGTTAGTCCTTCAACAAAGTGTTGAAATTCCCTGAATCGTTTCGGACTTCGACAGAAGTATTGGTAGATCTCTTTGATTAAAACTTCAATTTTTTGTACTGGAGCATGCTTGCTGACAACTCCAAAAGCTAGATTCATTCTATGGGCCATGCAGTGAATGTGAGTAACGTAGGGTGCACAAGAAGATTGTATCTTTGTGCAAAGACCACCCCTGTGGCCTTGCATTACTGAAGCTCCATCAGCTCCAACACACACCAGCTTTTTGGCAATGGTCATGTCATCTATACCTCCATATTCAATTAGAGAACTCTTTACTAGTTGAAATAAATTTTTCACTGTCGCATTATCCCTCATTTTAGCAACAGTTAGTAGATGAGGTTGGCGAACAAAATTCTGTACAGTATAAACATGCATGCATACCCAGGAAGTATTGTCTACTGCTGTGACCTCGTCTAAAGACAATGCAATAAAATTTGACTCTTTAATTTTTGCCTTCAAATCCTCTTTTTCAACATCGGCAAGACAACTTGCCCATTCCCATCCACTGTTTACTGACCAGTGACTGTTAGGATAGTTACGAACTTTCAAAAAGTGTAATAAAGCACTTAATGATGGGTAGTCTGTCATTGGACACCCTTTGCTCAAAATATTAAACACAACACTTAACTGAATAGCTTAGTTCTACCTCCAATGCTTTTCCAAAACAAGCTTCAATAGAGCCTTTAACTTCACCAGGCTTCGTCTTTATATTATGCTGAAATTCATATAATTCTGCATTCCTAACATGCTGAGATTCCTCCTTTGTTTTCCATCTTATCACTGATTTTTGAACTCCATCTATGGTTTTCTTTTCGTAAACTTTACCAATATGCTTTTCTATGGTGTCAATTTTTAGCAGCAACCTCTTTTCCTTCTTATTTATCATGCTGCAAATCTTACATCTGCATTCTACTGGAGGTTCCCCTTCAATTGGATTAGGCACTGGTTCAATGAATGGATATGTTGACACCCAATCTTTTTGAAAATTCCTCGACATATCCCACAGTCTATCATTCTTTGATTTGGATTTTCTTTTCTTCTCTGCAGTTGCACCATCATCTTTTCTGACATTCTCAGTCTCATCCAAGTCGATTATATCATTATGGCTACTCTGGGTATTTAACTGAAAATCTTCTTCAAGTTCATCGTGATCTGAGATATCAGGTTCGCTGACTTCTTCAATATGTCATGAAGGTTCAGCCTCAAGTTCAAAATCTTCTTGTAATGAAGTAACACTAGCTTCCCTATTTTGGCCAGAAACATTTCCACGACCATGACCAAAGTATGATGATAAGGTTCTGCGTTTTGTTGGCCTCTCTTGGCTTTCCCCATCTGCCGAAGCCTTACCCTTATTCTTGTTTGACATCTCGATTGGCTACCAGCCTAGTGATAAAAAAATGTAAAAAAAATATTTACTTGTTGAAGAAGTGACAAATGACAACATAACTATAATATACAATGTTTACATAGTCGCAGAAATTCAGAATAATAATCACTTACCTTTGACTCGCCAAAGCAGTCGAGACTCAACAGTGAGACAGTCTGAAATTCGCTATCGATCAAATTGAACCGATCCAAGATTCCAAATTGTGTACAATAACACTGATATATGAATGTATTTATACTAATCTCTTTTGGCGAATTGGGCGGGAGGTATTAGGTCAGTGTCCAAATATTTGGCGAAGCCCGCGTAATGATAACACGTCTTGTGTTATTTCCTAGGTGATTATGGGTCGCCAGTACCTTGGTATGATTAATAAAGGTGGCGAAAACCCATCGGTTTGAGACACGCGTCAGTAAAATAACTAGCGAAGTTGGGGCCGCCTAAAAAATATTTATATATAACTATGGGCGAATATAGGCCATCTATTTGGGGCCGCGTTGAAATTATAGGTGAATTTTAAAAATATATCGTGCCCAAGACGTATATGCCATTGGCAAAAATGTGCAAGAAATGGACAAAATTTAATATAGCATTTGGCGATGGACCCGGGCAATGGACCCAATCTTCATAAATGCGAGGCGATGGGGTCAGTCCCATATGGACAATTTATTCGCCAAATCGCGGGATGCCGACGGGTGACATTCACCAAATGGCGAATAATCGCCACTAAAGTTTTCTCTGATAGGCGGGACTAACAAACATGCAATGTTCAATTGAAAAACATAGAACATGTAGTTTGGATTAGGCGGAAAGGGAATATCAGCTCTCCTGGGTTACGCCACAATGTTCTGGCAATAGCGCCGCCCAACTATCCTAAGCCAAACCGCTTCTCAGAAAATCGACTGAGACAAGTATATATCTGATTTGTATTTGGTGTGTTTATTCCATTTGGGAGATTTATTCATCATTTTTTGCTCTTTCATCAATATCAGTTGATCGATTTAGTTTTCGTTTGAAAGATATATCAATTAATAGGCTGGAATAACATTTTAATGTACCTAATTTATAATTTTCCTGTTTGAATTATTTATTAGGATTTCACATTGTATTTTTTAGTATACAAGAAACTGTGTCAATTTTGTAGTTAATTTTGGAATTCTCAGCGTCTTTATGTCTTGTTTTGCATTTATCTTTGCAGACTGATGACCTTATACATGAAATATTGTCAAAGAGAGAAGTTAGCACAAGAAATATACGTCCTATACTTTTGTTGGGTCAACTTTAAGGTATGCTTTCTATTTTATTGTCTCTCTAGCTGATCATTTTGCTCTAATTCCTATAATTGTTCATTTTTCATTTTTTATGGGCAATCCTAATCTTTCCAGAAAAGTTTCTTTGGGTTGCCCATTTGAAAATTTGATTTATACACTGATCCCATTTTCTCCGTACTATAGATGATTTGTAGTTTCGTTTCCTTTTTTCCGTTGGCAGAGGGAGGTATAGAGTTTGGTAAACCCATTCACATTTTTAGGATCTCGGCTTTTTTTCCCTTCATTTTAGGGTTTATGGTTACCTTTTCTCTGGTAGATGTCCTATATAATGATGGATGACCTATATAATGATGTTGGTGTGAGTTACCACGGGCAGTCGTTAATGGGGTGATTTTCGGTATTGACTGATCATGATCATGTTGTTTATGTCAATAAACTTTTCCTGTTAGCCATTGTTTTAAATAAGCATATATCAGAACTTAAGTTAGAAGAAGTGAGTAGGTCGAAAGAAATGGGTGGATATGAAAATAACTGGTTTGGCAAAAGCATAGATGATCACTACCCTTCTAAATATTTGAAGAAGTATGAAGACGTGTGTGCTACCAGTGGGCCCCTAGGAGCTTTTGAGGGTATGATTTTTATGTCTAACAGAAGAACGAAGAAGGAATGTTTTGATCTTAAGCTTTTTGGGCTCCCTAGTGCATATGCTAGGGTTGTGAAGCATGTGAGACCAGGTATGAAATTGTTCTTGTTTGAAAACGAACGAAGACAAATGTATGGGGTTTTTTGAGGCGACAAGCAATGGAGCAATGAACATTGACTGCAATGCATTCAAGCAAACTGGAAGATCATATCCAGCACAGGTTTGCAATAAAATTTGTTTAGCCACCGTGTGCTTCGGCTATCCTGGATATAGTTACTCTATACATTGTAAGGAGTGTGTTTAGATTTAAGAGGGAATATCCAATTTTATTCATATCTTGATGGTACTGCTTGATTTGATATTTTTCCAGGTTCGCTTTAGGAGTTTTTGGGAATGTTATCCCCTTTCAGAAAAAGATTTCAAGGATGCAATTATTGAAAACTATCGCTCCACAAAAGAGTTTGAGTTTGATTTTTCACAGGACCAGGTGATTATGATATTCATTAGATTGAAACAACACCACTCATCACTCTTTGTTGTGATTTTTATACATTTTTTGATGTAGGTATTTAAAATCATCCAGTTACTTGCATCACAGAAAATTGAGCCACAAGTTCGTGAATTTCATGACTATTTTGAAAATACTCAGGACCTTCCTAGGTTAGATCTTCAATATGAAACTGCCAGTCTACTTGAAGAAGTTGGTAGGAGCCTTTTTGCTAAAGAACTACTTTATAAGAATCTTCCATTAAGAAGAGATGATTGTCATGTTGGAAAGACCATATATGGAGCTTCAGATGCAGAACCTATGCTGATATCCAGGAGGGAATGTGTTCATAAGGATTTACAATCCAGAGGAGATTGTCTTACTGGACAGAATATATACGAGGGAGATTTTCAGGCTTTGGAGAATATGTATGATACTTCAGATAGAAAGAAAAGATCTGCGTTGCATCCCTTGTGAGGGTCTACCTGTACTTGTAAGCATGACTAATTAAGTTCTGACTTCCAGCCATTTTATGTAAGGTATCCAAATATTACAGAAAATGTAAAGAATGCATTTATTGGGAGATAAATTCTCATTAATGAAACAAATCAAAATGCTAGTGGTGAAAATTATGAAAATAATACCAGGGAAGTTATCATTGCTTCAAATCCCCAAAACCATAATACACACTATTACATTGAAACTGAAATGCCCTGTAGTACATTATCGCCTCTCACCCGAACAAACAATGCAATTGATGATCATTGAAAATTGAGGCAAGTTCCGCCAAGTGTTTCACATGCAAATCACATCAGTGACAGCTTGTCACCAAGTGTGGATGAGTTTCAAGATGGTTCGGCATCTGATCTTATAGGACTGCCCAGGTATTCTTCTAGTGGCATGCATTCTCTAAGGTCTAATAATATTTCTAAGAAACAGAGTATTTTTTCTCGTTTAAAGAGAGTCCAAGAAATTGATGTTGGACACAAGACAAAGAATAAAGATCTTTTAAGAGAAATTAGTCCTGCAAAACTGCCTTTCCACAATAGCCAGAGGAAGTTTTTATCAGTTGCAAGAAATGAACTTGAAGTATCAACCACTCTAGATGATAATAGGCAAGAAGCAGAGGCCTGTGATGAAGTGATCCTTAAGGATAGACTTCTAATAAAATTCAAGAGGAGGAGTCAAGTTTGCAAGGACGGAAAACAGGTTGAGGGTCAAACAAAACAAAGTTGTGGAGAGCCTGATTCTTGTAAGCCGAAAAGAAGAAAGTTAATATGCCCGGAGTTTGACTCTCCCAAAACCTCCGAAACAAGTGCTCTTCCACTTTCAATTGTGGAAAAAGTTCAGAAGTGTAGTATTGAAAACAAAGTCATACCTCAGCCAAAGAATGGTGCACATACAATGAACACAAATTCAGTGAATGTTAATTCACCTGCTTTAAATTTTCTGCATATTTCCCATAGCAATACCATGGATGCAATAGAGGACGAGAGTTTGCCTAACTTAGGCTGCACGACAAATTACAACAATTGAAAATGTCCACAGTGTGTTCCTGAACCAAGTAGAAATGTGATTGAAAATTCAGAATCTGGATTTGTTCAATTGACTAATGAGATTGTAAATAGAGATTTGACTGACTTGAGTGAAAAGGGATATCCCAGTCAAATGTTATCTCCAAGTACAAATAAGTTGGATGTTATAAACATACAGTGTGATTTGGGAATGGAAAGCAGAGGACTTCCAGAACATGTGACAAAGAGTACAAAATCTCCCAACATTCAAGTTGAAAATGAAAAGGGATATCCCAGTCAAATGTTATCTCCAAGTACAAATAAGTTGGATGTTATAAATATTCAGTGTGATTTGGGAATGGAAATCAGAGGACTTACAACACATGTGACAAAGAGTACAGAATCTCCCAACATTCAAGTTGAAAATGAAAAGGGATATCCCAGTCAAATGTTATCTTAAAGTACAAATAAGTTGGATGTTATAAACATACAGTGTGATTTGGGAATGCAAAACAGAGGACTTGAAGCACATGTGACAAAGAGTATAGAATCTCCCAACATTCAATTTGAAAATGAAAAGGGATATTCCAGTCAAATGTTATCTCCAAGTACATATAAGTTGGATGATATAAACATACAGTGTGATTTGGGAATGGAAAACAGAAGACTTACAGCACATGTGACAAAGAGTACATAATCTCCCAACATTCAAGTTGAAAATGAACTTTCAGTGAAAATGGACATTATTGAGACTTTAACTGAGTGAAGTAGGACGGAATGTCCAAGGCAATTTGTTTCTTTAAGCATAAATATTCTGAATGTTTTGAACAGAGGGTGTGATTCTGGGCAAGAGACTATACATGTTTTCTGGCAAATTTTTCAGAGCGTGTGGGTTCTGGTAATGTTTAGTCTCCGAATGAGGCTGATGGTAAGCTTTTTACTAAAGTGAAAATGAATGAGACATTAAGTGATTGTTATGAAAATGACTGCAGTTTGATTCCAGGCAAGAAAAGAGATCCATTTGGTTGCTCTTGGCTGAAATGTTAATCAATGTTAATGTGAATTATTTGTCAAGTGAAAGCTTTTATCCTGAACTGTGTTCATGAGAAATAATATCAAATCAAGCTATTTCTTACAGTATGATAATTTTGGATCAACCATATGCATGGTGTAATTCTTAATCACTTTAATTTTGGATTTTTGCTTTGTAGAATGTGATATTCTCATCTAGATGCTTGTGGATCTTCAAGTTGGAAATGGTATTGTCATGTGCAAATGAGTAAATTGGAGAATTTCAATTAAGCGTAGCATTGAATTTTCATTTTTAGACTTCAGTATGAATGCATGATACTTTTGGATTGACAAGATACTTAATCAGATTCCCTTTTAGAATATTATGGGGTCTTTTGCATCACTTTATATTTGGAATCTGAAAGTAAGTTGTTATTAGAAAGAGGTGTCATTTTATTATTAGTTTGTGATTTAACTTGGATTTGCCATATTGCTAGCCTACGTGTAGTATTATGAAGTGAACTATTTTTATGAATGCAAATTTATGAGTTTCTTTAAGTTCAAATTTTCAATTAATAATTAAGTAATACATTACATTTTTCTGCTGTAAGATATGCCAAATTGTTACTATGGGATAGCATTGCATTTCCTGTAGATGTGCTTTGCATTTAAGTTTTTTGGTGGGATGTGCTTTGGGGACGGTAGTTTGAGGACCATTTTTTTGGGAGGGTGAGGGGATTGCAATATAGATATATATACATATGCACAGAGATTTCTACTTCCAGAAGTTTATAAATAGTAGAATAACAGTAGAGATTTCAACATTTTTCCAAGAGTAATGCAACCCCTTTCACCGTTTCTAAGAATATTACAGACACAAAACAAATCCCAATCAAAACAACTACCATTCTGAATCCCAATCAAAACATCTACCATTCTTATCAGAGCTCTAGCATTGATTTCCAAACAAGATACATTTGCAGCTGGCTTGCCATACATTTTCTAAGACCACTGTAATTGTAATTTGTACCCAAAAAAAATTGTGGACGGCTCATCCCCAAACCCCTATCGGCTCACCGTTGCACACAAATAAGCATGTGACTGCTAGTTAGTTTGTCTTCATGGTGTTAGCTCCTGAATGTATTTTTCTTTCACTACATCTGCGACTCAATATGGATATGCACCTAGGGTTGTTGTTGGCTTTGGAATAAGATCTCCAATGAAGGAAGGGCTGTAATGAAACTACTTCTCGTGCTCTTAATTTTTCATGTGCTTCTTTCTTTCCATCTTTTGGATTTCTAAAAAAGGATTTTTGTTGCTGCACAACTTGCTCACCATTTTCTAGCTTCGTGCAGGTATTATTTTATGGGCCCTTTGTGTTTTCCATATCCAACTCTTGGAAGAGCTGAAAATGAGCTATTTTTAAGTCCACACATGTTCGTGGAGACTAAACCGTTTAATTGAAAGGATACATCACCTTTGTTTTTTCCAATATTGATGTGTTAACCAATGTAATTTTTTCTTGTTTAATCATCAAAAAACTAATTTTGTGATTGTAAGGTTTTGCTTCTATAAGCTTTTATAGTTTTGGATTATACAGCAAGGATCAAAGCAAATGCCAGGAACAGCTGTTACAAAATCAGTTGTGGCCAATGAGCCTGGAGGCAAAAAATGAGAGGAAGTTTTTGTTGACATCATTGAAAAAATAAGCGTAACTTTTAGCTCTAGTGTAAGTAATTCCATAAAATCTCCTAAAAAGCATGAAGTTGTGCATAAATGTTGCATATAATTGATTATTACAGATTAGTTGAAAAATCAAATGACTTTGAAGCGCATGCATATTGAGTGTTTTTCTATGCCTTAACTTTTACTGCAGATGATGTTGATGAATTTAATAATATATTGTTGTGTTGGAGCCATAATCCTTAATGATTAACTGATATGAAACAGGGGTATATTCTGACATCTGAGATTGTTGGGACCATTCAAATGAAAAGCTATTTGACAGGCAACCCTCAAATTCGGCTAGCCTTGAATGAGGACCTGAGCATTGGGAGAAGTGGCCCTTCCAGCTATGGTATATGTGTCTTTAAGTTATTTGATGCACTTCTAATCTGTTAGCCATTTCTATTATTGTGAAGTTTATTATGACTCTTTTCAGTTAAAAGCTATGTTACCAGGTATGCCCTTAAGGCCTCTTGCACCCATACCGGGTATGGGTTTTGCCCGGGTGTACGCCCTTGGTGTGTACCCGGGCATTTGAGTACACCCAAGTACATACCCGGGCGTACCCAAAGGTGCTGAAAGCCAAAAAGTAACAAAATAAGATATTTTTTGACCTTTTTTGTATCCAAAACCCTAAAATGACCCTAAGCACCATTTTGCTTAATACAAAGATCATTTTTCTCTCTTGACTTTCTTTTCTCGTTTTCTCCAAAAAACCTCGCTTTTCTCATTTTCTCGAAAAAAAATCTCTTTTCCGATCTTCTCTATTTCATTTTTTCTCTGTACCCCTTTGATCATTGGGTTTTTCTCACATATGACACCTTGTGCAGCTTCTCATTTGCTACCCCTCAAAACCATTATGGTCTACACTCCAAAACCCCCACTGGATAGTGGGATCTTGTTATATAAGAAATGTGATTACAATGAGGGGGTCTGGGAGCGGAAACCAGAATCAAGAACTCAGAAAACCAAAATTATCACTATTAAATGCTAATTGATAAAGATAAATAATAAATATTTAACTATCAATTGACATTTAATAATTTATCTTTATCATGATTTGGCATTTGACATTGATCAATGTTGAAGTATGCTACTATTAAATGTATTTAGTTTTACAATTCTGTATATTTTGTCAAATAACACGAGCACACACACATACACCCCGAAACACACGTACCCACAAGCAAAAGAAATTTGCCCGTACCCATGTATCCAGTTCTCGTAGTTGTACTCGTGCCCGTACCCAAACCAGCAACTTAGGTTAAAAGCGTTTCTTTCTCTTTTTAACATTTTGGATTTTGGGTTTAATGGCTAAATTTATCATAGCTTCTTATTTGAATTGATATTCAAGTCCAATAATATTTTAGTTTAAATCTCATTTTAACTCGCTGCAGACATGCTTACCTGCTAATATTTAGAAGCAATTAGTTTACACTTCACTGCTTAAGTGTGCTAAAGTTCTAGTTGCAGCTGTATGTTTTTGTAGGTATTATTTATTCTTGTTTAAGAGTAATTAGTTTACTGACATAAAGATGCATATCAGATTACAACAGCTCAGTTGGGGCAGGAATGGTAGTGTTAGATGACTGTAATTTCCATGAATCAGTTCGGCTAGACAACTTTGATTTGTTGAAAATTGGCTTTAGAAACTCTCAAGCACATCATAATAACCTATAATTGCAACACTATGAACTGAACCCAAAGAGCTAGGAAGCTGGAAAGACATAGAAGGGCAAGCCATGATTTTTTTTAGGTTGTATCTGCCTTTGCACAACGTGTGAATGACATTAAAAGTGGAATGAATTCAATTGCCATTAGCAGACAACTCATTATCTTTATTTTGGACACTGAATTGAGATCTAGAGATGCAAATGCAAAGGTGAGAATGAAGGATTCTACACATTGGTAGACAGAGTCTAATTTGCAGGGAACAAAAGAAAACCCCCTGTTTCAGAAATGCATCAACAATGGGTTGCTAGCAGAAACTACTTAAAATACACTAGAGACAGCTGCACTCCTTGGTTGGCAACCAGTTTGTCCTTCTGGAATTAAGGGTTACAGCACTATCAGAACCCAGTTCATCCTATGAAAATAGCAAGATCCTCGAAATTGAACAACCCAAAGCAGAATAAAAACACTATCAGATGACGAACCTTATTTTTCTATCACATTGAATTTGCCAAAATTATGACAACAAAACTCTAATGCTGCCCATACTAAAACATGAGAAAAACCAGAAGTAAAGCACTAAAAGACAACACTAACTGTCACTAAATATACATGTGAAGCAACACACTAAATAGATATGTCTATTCCAGCAGCTTTAAAAATCAGTGTGCAGTTGAAGGAGATTCAACTCCAAAGATAGGTCTGATTTTTTTCTAATTTTTCCATGCAGCTGTAGGAGAACAGCAACTGAGTGACCAACAATAAAACTCTCTCTTTGCCCAGGAAGAGATTCTCCATCAAATGTGGCTTGTCTTTGTATGTGACTGAATGTGACCTCTAAATCAGACACAACACAACATGGTCATTATTCACTTGATAGAATTCGGAAGAGAGTATGAAGAACTCGATCCAAATTCCATGGTGAGGCGACCTGTTGCCTCCTATGTGAATGGGGTGTTTGAATACTCTCAGAACGAGAGTCAACAGTCGGGAGACCAATTCAACAATAGAGGATTTTTAAGAAGCAATAAAGATGAGCAAGATGAAATTAATCTAAGATAAGTGCAATTTAATCTAAGAATGAGGATGCAATTAATCTAAGAGCTTGAAAATAAAGATGAGATGCAACTTAATCTAAGAACTTGAAACAAATATGATATTAAACTAAGAACAAATAAGCAAATTTAGTTTAAAATGTGATGCAAAGATTATACTAATAATGAGATATTAATCTAATAAATGCAATAAAAAGTTTTGAAAACAATGAATCAAATGAGACTAAAAAAAAATGCCTATAGTGTAGATGCTCTCAAAAATTGCTCTCTTGAGTGAGAAAAAGAGGTTCATTAAATAGAGAAGCCTGGAGAGGAATGAAGAGTTTCTTGATTTGAAACTCCTAACTCTTCATTCCCCTTTGAGACAAAAAGGTATGAATTATTTAATTAAAAGAATGAAATTTGCCACATGTGGGGAGTGACCTTTCGAGTAATTTGAATTATTAAATTCAAATAAAGAGGTGTCCATTCAATTAACTAAATATTTATTAATTCTTTTTTAAGGGTAATTAGCCAAAGGGGTAGATTTTAATTTAATTCAAAGTGCTTAGGACTTTAGAACTAAATTAAATTATCATAGAGGTAATTTAGCTAATTAAAGTCAAGGACTTTAGGAATTAATATTAATATTTGATTATTGCAATTTATGGTCTTTGCAATTGACATCAAGTCAAATTAAGTCAGGTAGGAGAGAGAAAATTGCTTAGGGAACTAGGACTTTGGTGATGTAAAATCAAGATAATGCACCAAAATTGATGAAATTAAATAGGTGTCAATTTTGGGGTATTACATTTGCCCCTTTTTAAATTGATGTGCGAGCAGTGCATTGATTCAAAGAATAGTTTGAAGTGACAGATGAAAGCAGATCAAAGCATGAATTTTCTGAAGTCTAAGTTAGATTGCAAAGACAACGGTTCTTGAGAGAGATGAGAATTGGGATTAGATTGCCCCAATGCCCCAGAGTGAGATTTAGATGCAGATTAGGACTGTCTCTATAATCAGGGTTAGATTGCCCCAATACGAAGCTCAGCCCTCCGAGACCTAGGTTAGATTGCCTAGATAACGGTCTAAAAGAGATTTCGAGAGTCATCTCCAGAACGAAGATTGACTCCCAGGAATCAGGGTTAGATTGCCCCAATACCTAATAGATTTCAAGAACCATCTTCAGAATGAAGAATGATCCTCGAGGATCCGAGTTAGATTGCTCAGATACCTAAGAGATAGATTTCCAGATGACAAGATGCGAGGCATGAAGATGCCCCTAGCAATGAGGACTGATGATTCAAATCAGACTGATTCAAGAATAGATTCGACAAGATTCAAATGATGTAATCATCCTGCCCCCTTGGGAGCGAAATCGAAAGGTGACATGTCAGAAGGATGATAAACAACAAGAGATTGCAGAGCAAAAGCAATTAGACTAGATTTGCGAAGCTGCAGAAGCGAATCGGAGCAAAGCAGAGGTCTTGTTGACCAAGTTTGACCATAGTTGACCATGGTTGACCAAATTTTGACTAGGGTTGACTTGATGAAAAGAAGCAAAGATTTGAGAACATGATGCAAAGATGAGGATTTGGCAGGAAGATGACACCAGAAGGCTGACTGCACAAGCATCCGATCTAGGAGTCCAATATTTAAAACGCGATTTTGAGCCACTTAGAGATGTCAGATTTCGATTTCGATCCCGAAAAAGGATGCAGCCAAGATGAGATTGGGACAAAAGATCAGAACCTTTGATGAGCAGATCCAGAAGAAAGAAATCAAGAGAGCAACAAGAAAGCGCTCCAAATGCAAGCCTAGAATGAAAGATGCAAGTCTAAATGCAGGCCTAGGATGAACAAATGCAATCCTCCGGACTCGGCTGTTGGACTCATCGTATTTATCATCATTGAGTTCTTTTAAGCATGGGACAATCGCAAGATGCCATACAATTCTCCCCAACATGAGAATATGAATATGACATAAGTCTTAAATTTGTCGGAATGAGGTGTAAGCATTAAGGCACAAGAAGCCAGAATGACTTGAACACCTATTCCTTTTAATTTAGCAAGTTAACATAAGCATCAAAGCACATTTGCTAGAATGACCTGAATGTCTCTTGCAAACAAACACACCAAACACGCGAGAGATCTTTCTTTTGCCAAAGAGTGCTCGCAGTGACCCCTACGTTCACTTAGCAAGACGAGCGTTAGCAATTCCAAATGTAGCAAAAGAAGTCACTCAAAACAAACAAGGAGAAGAACCAACCTCACCAAGGCATCCATATAAAAGGAGTCGAGGTACGCATGGCCATCCAATACGAGATGAAGGCTCTTACAGACGGACACCCCTCTTATGTAGACTTCTTGGATCATTGGAACTAAACCAACAAGCAGAAAACAAAGAAAAGATCATGCCCCCAGTCTTTGCGTTTCTCAGTCAAGAAAGACATCTTAGATTCACTCGAGGGGAAATGATAAAGCAAACAAAAAAGCAAGAGAAAAGCTCAGTACACTGCACAGGAACACACAAAGAGTTTTAGTTTCAGTTTACGTTCGTGTTCAAGCGGATTGGAGTCGAATCGGAAGCGAACAACATTCGAAGTCTCAACGGGATAGCGACAGCAAGAAGACACAGCGGAAAACCATTGGTGACCATCGCAAGAGACAAAGTCTCAAGAAGATATCGAAGCGCGAACCAAGTATCAGCAGGCGAACGCAGTGAGAACCACTGGTGACCGATACAAGGAAGATTCTCAAAAGAGAGAATGAAACACGAACGAAACATCAGTAGGCAGACACAGTGAGGACCACTGGCGACTGATGTAAGAAGGAGATCCCGAAAAGAGAGGTCGAATGGGAGCTAAGTATCAGCAGGCAGGCACAGTGAGAACCACTGGCGACCAATACGAGAGAGATCCTCAAAGCAAGAAATCTCATAGATACTAGCGAAACATCAGCAGGCAGACACAATGAGAACCACTGGTGACTGATGCACAAAAAGAGTTTCCGAAAGCGATAGGACAATGCCCCCTAGACTAGGGAGATGCCCCCAAGTATGACCAGTTCCAATCCATGAAGAGTCGAGAAAAACTCAAAGACAAGCGCATAAGCTAGCAAACCAAAGCAGGAAACAAACTAAAGCAGGAAAGCGGGAAAACAAACTAAAGCAGGAAAGGAAGGAAACTAAAGCAGGAAACTAAGAGCCAAGCGATGCTGAGATGAGATGCAACTTCAGGAAACAAGAGGTGCCTGTTTACCAGGTTTTCACCATCTTGATAGAGATTCTATTTTTGCTACCATGACGCCTGTTTACCAAGTTTTCATCAATGGCACATTTTTCTCTTTTTCAATTTTTTTGTACTTTTCTCTTTTTTTGATTTTTTTGTATTTTTGATCTTTTGATTTTTTTTTGTATTTTTCACATTTTCTATTTTTTTTGTATTTTTGAAATTTTCTATTTTTTTTTTTTGTATTATCAATGTGCTTGTTTACTAGGTTTTCACTACGATGATCATTTTTTCAGGACATTTTGCAATTTTTAGGATTTTTTTGCAATATATCAATTTTAAAGATTTTTTCAGGACCAATAAATATGTACATGAGCACATAGAGAATGTCAGCTATAGAACTTCAAATGAAGACCATTGATTGGCTCTTTGAGTGCCTCTCCTTTAGTGGTAGATCTCTGAGAACACGGTCATTTGTAGTAGTAGTCAGCAGAATCAAAACCATATGTTGTAGTAGTAACAGGAGAGCCAACCAGTAGTGTCCAACTGTCAAGAGATCCATAGTCAAGGAAAGATCACTTAGGTGAGACCCACAAACATCCTCATGGACATATCTTAACTCTTTGTCGGATTTCCCACGCTCTAAACGTTTAGGGAGATTACATTCTAGATTTCTCTTAGTCATGTCATTAGCAATGAAGAGATGCTGATATGCACTTTGGGACAAGGCAAGATGGAGTGAAGAGTGTAAAGTGTGAGAGGCAAGGGTGATGGAATGGAGGGAAGCATGAGAATTTTGGAAGCTCGAATGACAACTTTGATTTTTTCTTTCTTTGGAATCCACATAGCTTTTGAATTTTTTCTTCTTTACTTTGAGGTGCTTTTGATGACAATGCCTATAGAATGGATTTCGAGATCCATTTTTTATTTTATTTTCTGGCTTTTGATTGTCTTCTTCTTTTTGAGGACCTTTGCGGTCTTTTGAACATCTTTGTTTCTTTCCTTTCTTCATAGTCACATGTCGATTAGATGGGACATGGTGACCTTGAGATATAAGTGGATTCTCATTATTTTTATTTTTATGTTGCACATCCAAGTTACTTCCAAAAGACTCAGGAATGATGGATGAAAGAGGCTTATATGACTGGTTTAGGTGGAGAGGTGGAAATGGAAGTGGACGGGCCACTTTTCTGGGAGATGAAGAGGGAAGAGAAATTGATGGGATGGGCTCAAGTGCAAATATATTAGTATCATCCTCATCATTCATGAATGCATCAAGTAGATCAAGAAAGTAATCTTCCATAGAGCGTTGTTGATTGTGAGTCATCTTAGAAGAGTCAGATAAGTTTGGAGGAATATTATGTGAGCCTAACCAAGATGGTCTATTCCAAGAGTTAGGTCCCCTTTCAGGTGGTAAGAGTGCACGAATAGGAACCATTTCAATTCTGGATCTACCAATATTCCATGAAGCTGTAACAAAATGGGGTCTTACATACCCATGATTTGTTGGAGTAGTAGGAGTATAGCTTGGAGTAGATGGCCTAAGAGCCATAGGAATGATCTCCATAGGAGGGTGGAAAGGATCATCATCAATAGCTTGATCTGGAGGATCATAACTTTCTCCTCTTTCTGAGTTGTTAAGACTAGCATATAAGTGCATAGCATCAACTGGTATTTCTGTAGTAGCATCTGATATGGAGTCCCATTCAGCTAGAGACATAGTTGGAGGTAGACTTTCTTCATTGTTGTCATCTAACATAGGAAGTGTTTCTTTAATAGTAGGATCTTGTTCAATAGTAGGAGCAGCCGAGTAATCTGGAATAGGCATACCTTGAGGCATACCCAAGAGGAGGGAAGCGTCCAACAGTTGCTCCCAATCAGTATGTGTGCCATTGGAGTTGGCAGCAGTAGGAGACTGTTCAATAGCAGAAGTGGTGGAACAATCTAGAATAGGCATACCTTGAGGAATACCCAAGATAAGGGAAGCATCCAATAGTTGCTCCCAATCAGTATGTGTGCCATTGGAGGCAATGATGTATTCAGTAGTAGCTGCAGTAGTAGAAATTTGTTCAGTAGAGTGTATAAAATCCTCCTGGTGAGGACCAAGATCATGTTCTTGAAGCACTTGAGAAGGTAGATAAGACTCTTTCTGGTAGTCTGAATCAAAATTTTGATCATTCAAAGGTCTTTCATATGTCATAGGCTGAATCTGTGTTTCTTCATCATCTAAATCTGCATGTGAGTGCAAGCTGCAGCTAGGTTGGTCAAGCTCATAGCTCTGATAGCTAATACCAAATCCATCTTTAGAAGGTTCCTCATAGGAATGTGGAGATGGAGGGAGAGTTGTCAATGACAAGACGGACTCAATCTGATATTCCCCCATGCCAATATCTTTGATCTTTAGGGTCTTTTCTATTTCTTTTAGCTTGGCATCATAGAACTCAGTAGATTCTCTATTGGCGGGAACAAAACTATCTGTCGCTTGGGTAAGCATCTTAGCAGAGCAAGTATTTAGGCTAGCACTATTGTCAATGAGGATGTGGGGGATACTCTTGGGGCCTGTCATAACTTCAGTGTGCAGGAGAGCATTATGCGGGTGGCTCAACAAGTGATCATCTTCCTTAGAGAATGATAAATAATGAGGCGAGGTCAAATGACCCACCATAGATTGAAACTGGTCGAGATCAAGATCTTTGGGGACGTTTGCCTTAGTGAGGGCTTTATCCATAGATAGTTTTGGTCTGGATGTCGAAGGTTCAGGACCTTTGAGAACAATCTTTGCATGAGATTGAGGGATAGCGTTCGCACAAGCTGGAGATTTTGTGTAGTTATAAGAGGGAGGTGCAGGGCCTTGCAAGACAAAGGGAGTTTTGGGTTTAGGAGTATCCTCGCTCCCTGGAGCAATGATCATGGAACATTGAGAGAGCCAAGGTTTGTTTCTAGCAAATCGGGAAGGCGGTTGAGCTTCTGTCGTAGCCTTCTCAGTGGCATTGACTATTTGCATGCTAGAGCTAAGATTAAAGATAGACTTTGAGGGTTTTGGCATCACATTGTCAACAACCCTGTCATTCATAACATCTATGTTTTTGTTGATAATCTTATCCTTATCCTTGTTTGAGGGAGAAGGTCCTTGCTTGTTGTCTTTGTTCAAAGTCAATTCTCCCTTCTTGACCATAAAGGCTTCTATCCTCACAGCCCACCTAATCATATTGTCAAAAGTGAGGGGACCTTGTAATCGTACTTGGTATCCAAAATTTGGTACAAGATTGTCCAAGAAGATATCAAGCTTTTCAGACTCCGGTAATTCATGCGGATACTTCATGCATAGTTGTCTCCATCTTTGGAGAAATGTTAGGAGAGGCTCCCCTTGTCGTTGTTTCAAATTGCAAAGGTCCTGGATGTTGACCAAATATTGAATATTGTGGGATTGATCATAACTCTTGTCATTTCGAGACTGTTGGAGATTGCTCATGACTATCGCTCAATTTACCTCCCCTTGGGAAGTGGAATGGATCTCCCATATTGTTGGTAGTATTTTGAGAGATCGTGAAAGATTCGATAGGTTCAAAAGAATCAATAGGTTCAATTTTAGAAAGTGACCCTTCAGAGTCTTGTTGGTCTTCAAACAATGGGTTATAATATTCTTGAAATAATAAGTCAGACTGTATTTGAAACAATGGATTGTAATACTCTTGGAATGAGGAGGAATGTGAGGATCTCTCACAAAGTTTAGATTTCATAACAAATTCAGGATGACCTATGTCTCGATTACAAGGTTTACTTCGATCTTGATCAGTATTCTGAATGGGATAAGTCTTGCCACTTCGAGTCGTGACAGTCATAAATGAAGATGTAACGAGCAAAGATTCGAGATAAAGCTAGACTCTGTCTCTAAGATAATGAAAATAGGTAAATGGCTAGAACAACCAAGATGCAAGATGAACCTGGTACGAATTGTCAAAAGAGGAGTGGCTAGAACAGTCGAGATAAGACTATCGCAACGTGAGGTACAAAAGCACAATGAGATAAGGTAGACTAATGAGAGACAATACGAGTCAAAGCGAAGATCGATCGATTCCTAACTCGAGACAACCAATTTCTGACGGTGAACGACAAGAAAATAGAAAAATAGATCACGGACAAAAAGGCAGATCAGATTTATGTCATTGATCAAACACATAAGACAGCAATCAAGGAGTTCAAGCAAACAGTCTTCAAGCAATGGGCAAGGGACAAAGCAACCTTGCGCATGAACAGGAATAGTGACTTAGTATTTCTACTCCCTAAGGACTCTACTTGTGTATGTTCTTGAGAATGTTTTAGCAGGCACTTAAAACACAACATCCTAGCAAGTCATCTACAAGGCTATACATAGCTCTTCTAAAGGGAGTCCTCGATATACGCAAGGTACGTGAGGCACAAATCCATAGATGAGAAGAATCGGAAATCACACAGCCGGGGGGAGACGGTAACCCAAATCTCCTCCTTCACTTCTCAAAGGTATAAAGTTCTTTGAGGCTTAGCCAAGAGTGAAATCTAATTCATTCCCAAGAGAGGTGTCTTTGGATTCACCTCCCGATATTTATACTCCGTCGGAACACGAGAGTTAAGGTCATCCCTTGAGGTGATGAAATCCCCAAGCAGGCCTTCTAAAAAAAATGAAAAGTAAGTAATTCTCTATCAAAAAGTATTGAAAAGCACTAAAGGTGGAACACTTAACGCTTAAAACAAATATGAAGTGAGTTCACAAGGTGGAACACTTAACACCTCACACAAGCTACAAACGAGTCCACAACCTAGAAAACAAGTGAGTTCCAAAAAGCACAAAAGGGTTGCCTAGTGGAACAATTAACGCTTCTTTCCTATAGACCCCTCTCCTTTAATGTGGCGCTGAGATTGCAACCACAGGGCGGAAATGAGGGGCCAGCGGATTAGCGAGTCCAATAACCCAAGATAGCAATCTAGATCAATCACAAGTAATCTAAGACTGCTAATCAATACTACTCATAAGTGCAAGAGGGTTTGAATCATGGAATATTTAACTTTCCAAGTAAACATGAAGTGAGTCCACAAAGTGGTGCATTTAACTCTTCATATAAACAAGGAATGAATCCATGCCCTCAATCAATCAATGAGATATTTGATATTGGAACCAAGAATTACTTAAGGTTTAAACACAAGCATTCACTTACATAAACTTGTATGAAAGAAAATCTATGTTCATTCATTTCCCATTAAGAGCATCAATTAAAATGTGTTCTATGAAAGCATGTAAACACTCAAGCCAAACACATGAGAGATTAATTTTATGCCCAAAGTCCAAATGTTATAGAGATTTTAAGAACTCACCTTAAGTCCAAAGATTTGCAATCCAGCATTTAGCACACATCCGAAAATATAGAATCAAGACAAATCAATGGCAAACCGTAAGATATGTAAGATTGCTGTCTTCAAGACAGTCTTTAAAGATTGATTTATTTGACCCATAAAATCACAATATTAAAATTTCTGGAAAGAATGAAGTTTTTATCCAACATTAAGAACTACCATTTCCCAAATTTACAAGGTCTTATGATTCCATTTGGTTCCTCAACCAATAACCTTTTTAGACTGCAATTTTTCTGTCATAAATCAGATTTAAAACACCAAACCCTGCCTAGGGAATCCCATATCTTTCTCAAAAATAATCCAAATCAAACCAAACCAAATTCACAGTAACTATTAATAAATTTAGTTTCCAAATATGTAATCCATTTATTTTTTCCATTCATAAATCATTTTTTAAGAGCAAATCATTGCCTGCAACTCCAATGCAGATTGTTAAAAACCAGTTTTCACTCAAATGCCCATAACTTTCACAAATCTGCATAAAAATTACTCAAACCAAAAGGAAATGAAAGCTAATTCACGTATCTTTCCAATGAATATTATTACAGATCCCGATTCTTCATAATTTTTCCATACCAGACGTTTCAATCTGACTGTATTCATAGAATCTCAAATCTGCAAATACCCACTTTCACCAAAATGATCATAACTTATTCATTTATTTATAAAAATGAACCAAACAAAAAGCATGAAAAAGAGGATTCATCATTCTATCCATCCATTACTATATTACAAGATTTTCAGGCTGGACATGGCCGTACAAGGCCTAGAATCAACACTAAAATTGAAAAACCAATTAAGAATGAGGCCAGAAATTGATCTTTTCTACTCCACGGTGGGCGCCAAAATGTATGTGACTAAATGTGACCTCTAAATCAGACACAACACAACATGGTTATTATTCACTTGATAGAATTCGGGAGAGAGTATGAAGAACTCAATCCAAATTCTATGGTGAGGCGACCTATTGCCTCCTATGTGAATGGGGTGTTTGAATACTCTCAGAACGAGAGCCAACAGCCGGGAGACCAATTCAACAATGGAGGATTTCCAAGAAGCAATAAAGATGAGCAAGATGAAATTAATCTTAAGATGAAGTGCAATTTAATCTAAGAATGAGGATGCAATTAATCTAAGAGCTTGAAAATAAAGATGAGATACAACTTAATCTAAGAACTTGAAACAAATATGATATTAAACTAAGAACAAATAAGCAAATTTAGTCTAAAATGTGATGCAAAGATTATATTAATAATGA
This sequence comes from Chamaecyparis obtusa, assembly GCA_027943335.1. Taxonomy (NCBI): domain Eukaryota; kingdom Viridiplantae; phylum Streptophyta; class Pinopsida; order Cupressales; family Cupressaceae; genus Chamaecyparis; species Chamaecyparis obtusa. The sequence continues at coordinate 885,558 of BSBK01005918.1, forward strand.
GATATTAATATAATAAATATAATAAAAATCTTTGAAAACAATGAATCAAATGAGATTAAAAAAAAATGCCTATAGTGTAGATGCTCTCAAAAATTGCTCTCTTGAATGAGAAAAAGAGGTTCATTAAATAGAGAAGCCCGGAGAGGAATGAAGAATTTTTTGATTTGAAACTCCTAACTCTTCATTCCCCTTTGAGACAAAAAGGTATGAATTATTTAATTAAAAGAATGAAATTTGCCACATGTGGGGAGTGACCTTTCGAGTAATTTGAATTATTAAATTCAAATAAAGAGGTGTCCATTCAATTAACTAAATATTTATTAATTCCTTTTTAAGGGTAATTAGCCAAAGGGGTAGACTTTAATTTAACTCAAAGTGCTTAGGACTTTAGAACTAAATTAAATTATCATAGAGGTAATTTAGCTAATTAAAGTCAAGGACTTTAAGAATTAATATTAATATTTGATTATTGCAATTTATGGTCTTTGCAATTGACATCAAGTCAAATTAAGTCAGGTAGGAGAGAGAAAATTGCCTAGGGAGCTAGGACTTTGGTGATTTAAAATCAAGATAATGCACCAAAATTGATGAAATTAAATAGGTGCCAATTTTGGGGTATTACAGTCTTAGTATTTTGAGCGTTGCTTTTTGATTCAGATCTTGTTGAACTGTTTGATCTGATGGAACATATTGAAGAATTTGCATTGCCCTCAAATATTTGCTAGTATTTGGAGTAGGCATGAAATATTAGATTTTCAGAGAGCTTGATGGAGCTTTGTTTATCACACCATACTATTGTTGGCTTCAATATTTGATTAGTAAGTTCTGCGATCAACCTGTGAAGCCAGATAGCCTCACAACTTAATCTTACAGGTACTTGTTTCACGCTGAACTAGAATAGCATACTTGACCCAAAGTGCTCTTCCTAGTATGATCATCACGTGCAAAGTTTGTCTCCAGCATATTTCAACCCATAATAAAGTGTGCTCTTCAAATATCAAAGCACATGTTTTGCAGTAGTTGAGTGATGGCTCAAACTGTAGAAACAAAGTTATGCAACATGAATTATTTGTCTCCAGCATACTACAACCCATAACAATGTGTGCTCTTCAAAATCAGAGCACATGTTTTGCAGTAGTTGAGTGATGGTTCAAACCATAGAAGCATAAATTTCAAAAATTAGAAATATGCAAGTTTGCCAATTCCTGTACCCTTCTATAAACACCAAAAAAATTGTTTTTTCCAGGTTTGCAAATTTCAACAATTTTTTTTGTGAACAAATTTTAAATATTTTGAAATGGTGGAAACATTTTAAATTGTGAAAAATGTAAATACAATTATTACAATTGATTTGGCCCACAAAGTTCAAAATTTGGACTCTGCATGATTTGTTAGAAGCTGTTGCAGGTAGGGTGCTTTGTAGTGTTTCCTTTTTACTAGTTTGTAAATAATATTTTATTTATTTTTATTTTATATAAGTGTTGGTTCTATATCACACAACTCTTCTTGCATTCTACATCATACTGCTCCATTTTGGGAATCCATTTCTTCTAGCAGCAAAACAAAACTTAGTGGGTGGTTAGGCTATGCTCTTACCTAATGCATTTGAGAAGGAAAGCCCTATATTCTTGAGATGTAGTCAGGCCATACAAATTTGTATCACATAGTGTAGTCACAATGTTGGATGAGTTTATTTTTTATTTTTTGATGGAAACATGTCAGCATACATAGATGTCGGCAACTCTGCCATTATATGGTGGATTATAACAATGTGACTAAGCATACATCTAAACTACAAGCCACCTTTGGCTAAGCAGCCATGTGCAGGAGGATCTTCTTTGTCAAATTCACCTAGGGGTCCATTACTATTATTGTCCTTCAGATACTTTGTTGGACACGTCGAATTTAGTTTTTTGATAAACAAAATCATTTCCATCCAATGCATCTATTGCTTAGGAAGGAGATTTTCAGGTAGAGTAACAGTGGTGGGTGCAATTTTTTCAGCATATGCTGGAAATATTTCAGAAAAAGAAATGTATTGTTGTAGATTCTCAAATGGTGATGCATAGCAGGATAACTCATATAATGAGACCATTATCCACCAAAATACTCCAACATTGCTTCAGCAGTGTCAGTGGGGCTGATATCACTTGGAAAAAAATTGATTAGATCACCCTGCCTTTATTTCAACATCAGATGATTTATGGATATTTTACACAATTCTTTTTTATCAGGTGAATTGACCTATTTATATTTGGAAAGCAGGCTGCCCTCTGAGGTTATACTATCTTTATATGAGACACTAACTTACTTTCAATGCTTCCACCAACTTAGGGAAAGTTAAACTCTTTCTTTGTTTAAAACCAATGTCTTGCAAAGTCTTTCCTGACATTACAAGGGCAGCATACTTTGCTAAAGGATGACCAATACACTTGCTCACAAAAGGGACTATTCAGGATGCCCTAGGATATTTTTCTTCAAGGAGGTACACTTCAACTAGTAGGAGTTATTGCATATTGACAATACATTAATCCACAAACTTGAAGTTGCTTTGCCAGCTTATATGTCCATGATCTAATGGTTGATAAGCATGCAGGTGAGACTATTTTTGTTTGAAGAGAATAGGCTGAATCTCCAGAGTGTATCCCAGCTTGTTCGATGTGCTCCATGATGGAGTTTAAAGTATCACTAGTCATCCTCCCCTTAAGCTTTTCTACCCTTGAACTATAGATGGAAAAACTTGAAATCATGTTTAGTGGGAAGTACTAGTATACATGGTATGATTGTTTTTTTTAGGGTACTAGCTCAATGGAAGAGCACCTACTTTACAAGTAGGAAGATGATGGTTCGATTCCATCGTGCCCTAATATGACTAAATTAATGACTAAATATATGACTAAATTAATGACTAAATATATGACCAAATAAATGACTAAATAAATGACTAAATAAATGACCAAATGACCAAATAAACAACCAAATGACCAAATAAATGACTAAATATATGAACAAATCAATGACCAAATAAATGACTAAAATAGTTTAGTCATAAATTTGGTTACGAGATAAATGACCGGCAATAAACTACCACTAGTCACGTGACCAAATTTGGTCATTTATCTATAATTTTTGGTAGTTTATTTGGTCATATATTACTGTTTTTGTACTAGTGCTTGTCGTAGCGCACCATGATATAAAGGATCATGGTGACTTTGAGGAGAAAAGGCAATTGAGACCTCAAAATCAACTGATAAACTCAAACAAGCATCATGAAACCAAATTGATAAGACCAAAAGATGAATTTTTCAAAAAAGATCGATCGACTGTGGGTGTTGGGATTAGGTCAGACAAGAGGAAAGATACATCCTATGAGGACTTGATTGGTGGGGTTTGACTGCAGATTGACTTGGTGATGGGCAAATGATGATCCTTGGAGAATCACAGTGACACAGGATATTTGTTGAGAAACGTTGCTGATATTGAGGTCATGATGGGCCAGGTGTTTTGTGATCAAAAGGTACTATTGGGGACACGAGACGATATGTACAAAAATGGTTACACTATATACAACAAATATTTACAGAAGCTTAGGTAAATTAGGATAGGTCAAACAAGTGACCAATATATACAAAGCTCAGCATTACAGGGATGGGTTGGATTTCAGTATATATAGGAAGCTCAAGACGTAGGATAGTAGTTCTCTGTTGTTTTCAAAATGGGGATGACACCTTGGGAACAAGGGATGGGTGAAACGAGATGGTAAACAATAGCGAATAGGTTTTTGGAGGTATTGGAGTTTGATAGATAATGATACATTCCACTATGTATGGTGCCTATTTCTAGGTTTTCACCAACATACTTGCCCAAGGTGCTTGATTGCTAGGTTTTCACCATTGGACGATTATTTCTCTTTACTTTTTCATTGCTTTTTTAATTTTTTTTTTGTATTTTTGTGTTTTTCTCTTTTTATGGATTTTTTCAGGATCATATATATGGTTAAAGCATATAACCATTTCAAATGTATGATATTGATGGGATCATTGAGGGGCTCCCCTTTAGGTGTAGATAACTGATATGCCCCTGGATCCAAAACAAGTTGTTACCACATAGGGACCTAACCAGGTGGGCTCGAACTTCCCTTTCTTTTCTCGGTTAGCTTATACTTTTTTATTTTCTTTTAAGACCATGTCCCCTACCTAGAATTTTCAGGGGTGTACCTTTTTAATGAAGTTCCGCTTGAGGTAGTTTTGGTACATGATGAGGTGATCATAGGCTTGTTGCAGCTTCTCATCTAGTAGGTCCAGCTGAGTAAGACACACCACATGGTAGTCTTCATCTGTGATGTAATTCTTCATAGACACATGTAGTGAAAGGATTTCGACCTCAATTGGCAGAACAACTTCAACACCATATACTAAGGAGTACGGGGTGGTGCCTGTGGGGGTACAAAATGAGGTGTGATAGGCCTAGAAGGCGAGATTGATTTGCAGATGCCAATCATGGCCAGAATCATTGACAACTTTTTGTAGGATTTTTAGGATAGTTTTATTAGTTGCCTCAGCTTGACCATTTCCTTGAGGGAAATAGGGGCTAGAAAAATATTGGTGGATGTGGAATTGGACATGCTAGTTTTCAAATGGAGAGCCAGGGTCTATGAAGATGGTGGAGGGGATGCTGAAATGGAAAATGATATGGTAGAGGATGAATTTGGCTATCTGGACACTAGTAGTTAGGTTGAGCGGAATTGCTTCAACCCACTTTGTGAAGTACTCGATGGCGGTAATGATGTACTTGTGTCTGTCAGAGGAATGGGGGCTGATCATGCCAACAAGGTCGAAACCCAACACGAGAAGGGCCATGGGGGTGCAATAGGCTGTAGATTTTGTGTTGGTGCATAGATCAAATTAGCATGCTGTTGACATGGTAGGCACTTCTTTACAAACTCACAGGCGTCATTCTCCATCATCGGCCAATAATACCCAACTCTAAGCACCTACTTGGCGAGGACTATGCCACTCATGTGGGCACTGCAGATTCTAGCGTGAACCTCTTGTAAAGCCAAAGTGGCCTTGTTTGAATCTAAACATCGGGAGAGGACATTATGATACACATGATGATATAGGGTGTTGGCTACAAGAGTGTAGCGGGAAGCTCTATGAATAAGGTTTTGGCGTTGGGTGTTTGTGAGGTGAGGGGATATGATACCATTCTTTAGATAAGCGTGGATATCGTGGTACCATGGGGGACTAAGGACCAACCAAGACGCATACCATATCAGAGTCAGCGTTCTCATAAGCGGGTATGTGTAGCTGCTTGACTAGAAATTCATATTGTGTAGCATCATGGGGGATTTCCAATAGTGACTCGATTGTTTCCATAGCGTTTGCTGCCTTGTTTTGGAGTCTTGGGATTTGTGTGAACTGTATGCTAACAAAATGTTCTTTGAGTTTATCTACAAGCTCTTTGTAAGGTAATAGTTTTTCATCCTTTTTCTAAAATTCATCGAGGACCTGTTTAATGATCAGTTGGGAGTCCCCATACACTTGTAACTCTATGATGTTCCAGTGGATAGCTATTTTGAGACCTGCGATGAGGGCCTCATATTCTGAGATATTATTAGTACACTAGAATCCCAATTTGAAAGATTTTGGGATGTAATCTCCTTGAGGGGTCAAAAATAGTATCCCTGCCCCTGATCCGTGTGATGTGTATGAACTGTCAAAGTATAGCTTCCACTGAGGTTGTTCTTCAACCATGCAGAGACGCTCATTAGGAAATTCCATTACTAGGGGGTATGCATCCATGAGGGGTGCTTCAACAAGTTGGTCTGCAATAACCTATCCTTTGATGGCCTTTTGATTGACGTACTGGATGTCGAATTCACTAAGAAGCATGACCCATTTTGCCATCCGCCCTGTGAGCGTGGTCCTTGAGAGAAGGTACTTGAGAGGGTCCACTTTTGATATTAGCTTCACCATGTGGCTGAGCATATAGTGACTAAGCTTTTGAGTTGAAAATACCACAGCTAAGCATGCTTTTTCTATGGGGGAGTAGTTTATTTCATAGCCAACCAGTGTACGACTAATGTAGTAAATAGCCCTCTCTTTTCTATTATCATCGAGTTGTGCTAGGAGTACCCCCAGTGCTGTCGTGGTTGCTGATATGTACAAGATGAGGGGCATGCTTGGTGTTGGTGGAACAAGGATAGGTGAGTTTGTATGGTATTCTTTGAGTTTCTCAAAACTGCACTGACAGATGGGGTCCCACTTAAAGTTGGCATCTTTTTGCAAAAGATGCATGAATAGTTGGCACTTGTCTGCTAGCTGGGAGATGAATCTTCGGACTGATTGTAACTTTCCTTGTCGTATCCTCAGTTGTCTAAGTGTTATGGGAGGAGGTATCTCCATAATGGCCTTCACCTTCTTTGGGTCGATCTCTATGCCTCACCTAGATACAATGAATCCCAAAAGCTTTCCGGATGTGACACCAAAGACACATTTATTTGGAATGAGCTAAAGGCCATACTGATGCAGGTGGTCAAAGACTTGTTCAAGGACATCAAAGTGTTCATATCATGTCTTGGATTTTGCCAGGATGTCGTCGACATAGTCTTCCAAGATTTTATGGATCATATCATAAAAGATCGCGATCATCACTCTTTGATATGTAGCTCTCGCATTCTTGAGCCCAAATGGCATCATGTTGTAATAGAATGTGCCCCACGGCCTAGTGAATGTCATTTTGTGTTGGTCTGCTTCATCTATCCTGATCTAATTGTACCTTGAGAAGTCGTCCATTAGTGATAGCATCTCATGTCCTGCTATAAGTTTGATGATCATATCGATGTTGGGTAGCGGGAAATCATCTTTGGGACAAGCTTTGTTCAAATCCTTGAATTCTGTGCAAATTATGATATCGCTTGAAGGCTTGACAATGAGCACCATGTTGGAGATCCAGTCCGAGTAATCAATGGCTCTAATTATCTTGGCTTTGAGAATCTTCTCAAGCTCTGCTTTTACTAACAATGCCACTTTGGAATGCATTTTTCTTGGCTTCTATTTGATAGGTTTTGCATTTGGGTCTACTGCCAGATGATGAACAACAAGATTTGGATCAAGTCCGGGCATGTGGGCATATGACCACGCAAAATTTATGATCAACTCATTCGAGGAGAGTCACAATAATCTTTTCTTCTTCTTCAGCCAGTGATGAGGCAATATAGGTGATTCTTGGGATTTCCTTTGTGCCCAAGTTGACTAGTTTGGTTTCTTCGATGATTATAGATGACTGTTCTAGTCGATAATCCTGAATGGGTGGAAGACGCAAGTCTCCATCCTCTAGCACCTCAGAGAGGTTTTCACTAGGGGATACGCCCTTTATTTTTACTATGTTTGAATCAGGATGTGCTCCAAAGGGGTTTTCACATGAGGATCCTTTATTTTCTTTTTGGTTCTTATTTTTGCAGCTAGAGACTTTCTCTTCCCCATAATATCCTTGTGGGTTTAGCTAGTAGAATTCTGCTGAGTCTTTCCCCCACTCTGTTTCTTGATCTGTGGCACCCATGAATTATAGGAGCGCGGCCTCACTTTGAAACTCGTCGATGTGTACCATGCTTGGTTGGTCCTAGTCTATGAGGTTAGGGTGAATGAGTGGGAGGTCAATGAGGTTGATGGCGAGTTGGCGAAGGACAGAGTTTCCCCTAAAGGTTTCATTGTCGAAGATATCATCATAGGATCATTTATCTTCCTCTTCCAGGATGTTTTTGACTTCCACGATTTTGTTTTGGATATTCAAATGGGTCACATTGGGCAAATTAGTTCCCCCAGTCATGACATTGGGTCCTTGTATGTGCAGGTGAGGGGCATTAAAGCCGAGGCCTTGACTTTGTGGATTTTTGGATGCTTCCATGGGGTCTTTCATTCCTGCCTCATTGGGTCCTAGACCACCTCCTTGATAATCCCATTGCTTTGTAGCCTATTTTTGTGGTATGGGATATTTTTCTTTGAAGTATCCAAGGAACTCAGTATCAGGAGGTGGGGGATCTCTATACAACCATTGATTGATATTGGGTTCCAATTCTTGGCCATTCAAAATCCCATTTGAGATGAAAGAAAATGAGCCCAGAGTCTTGATCTTGGGGCCTTCTCAAGGGACCTTGGTTTGATGACATGATCATCCTTGAGTGTGTGGGTCTAGGGGGAGAGCCCCTACTACAAAGGCATCCGTAAGGTTGTATTCACCCATGCCATGGTTGTTGATCTTGACAATAGAAAGGGTGGAGGCTAGGATCGTTTTTGGATCACAGTGGGATCAGGAGGAGCTAGTGATAGATGTGTCGATGTCAATTCCAGGACAATGAGTGGAGTAGGGAAATGACGTTTCAATCGCACGATAGTATGAAAAAGGTTGGGGATCTACATGGATGGTTATTTAAGTGCCTTGATATGGGAATTTGATGCATTGATGATAGGTGGAGGGGACAGCTTGGATGGAATGGATCCATGGGTGGCCTAGGAGGATGTTGTAAGGGAGGTCAGGATCAACAACATGACATATGGTATCTTGGACCACAGGGCCAATTTTGATGGGTAGAAAAATAGTACCTTCAGAGGTACGTTCCAAGTTGTCATAAGCCTTGATGGTGATTACATTATGAGAGATGTCTGCTTTTGTGAGACCAACCTGCTGGATGAACTTTAATGTACAAAGATTGAGGGCCGAACCATTATCTATCATGACCCTTTTTATGGCGAAATCATTAATCATGATGATGATGCGGAGTGGAAGATTGTGATCTAGTTCAATGGATGGCATGTCGGATGGTTGGAATGAGAGGGTGGAGGACGTGGATAGGTGCCCTACAAGGTTCTTGAATTTAATAGTGTTGATGTCTGTGGATACACGAGTTTCTTGGAGAGAATTATTGAGGACTTCCTAGTGAAGGGGTGATGTGTGGAAAAGGTTAAGGATGGAGATTTGTGTGGGCGTGTTACCAAGGTGTTCCAGGAGGTTGTACTATGCACTGGGGATGGTTGTAGTACTGGCACCAGAAATAGATATCCAACTGCTGCGACTAGTAACAACACATTGACTGTTAGTGCCTTTGACATGGATTACATTCACATCTGGTTCAACCTGGGAGATACAGCCAAAAAATGTATCGTAGTTGATGTAGGAAGTGGTATAGTCTTTCCCATCACCATGGTCACCTTGTTTTCCTTTACCTTGGTTTGCGGGAGGAGTCGTATTGGTTTTATTCTTTCCTGCGTTGTGTTGAGGAAACAAATTTTGATAGATTTATAGGTTAGCCTTGGGTGATGTCTGGGATGGGGCGTCAACTGTGATCTCCTTTTTGTCAATGAGGTCTTGGATGTAGTACTTGAGCTTCATGCACTTTAGGGTGGCATGTCCCTAAAGATGGTGATAATTGTAGTACTCATTGTCTTTATACCAAGCTGGTTTGGGTGTTGACTCATCAAAGGGCTGGGTTTGTGGATATACGATCAAGTTTGCACTAGCCATGCAGCAGAAGATAACATTCAGTGGTTCTTTGAGAGGGGTAAACGTGCACTTTGGGTTGTTCTAGACGTGGGGTTTGTTTTGTCCTTGGGCAACAGATATGACGTTAGCTTGATTGGCAGGTGGTTGACAAGATAGTTGCTGGTAGGTGGGCACTTGTTGCTGATACACAGGTGCTTGTTGTTGGTATGTTGGGGGAGGGGGATTAGGACTAGATATAACAACTTGGATGTTCTTGGTGTGTGTGGCTCCGTCTGTGACCACATTCTTGTTCTTATTCCAATAGCGAGATTAGTCATTGTTAGATCAGTCTTGGGAGCTCTCCTTGTAGTGCTTGATGGTTCCTTTGTCCAAAAGACCTCATTCGATGTCCATCCCTTTCCCTTTTATGTCCTGATAAGTTTGTATGCAATTCATTTGCATATAGTGGGACAACTTCGGATGTAAATTATCAATGAATATCTTGGTAAGGTGCTTTTCTAGCAGTTGACATGGTAACCTCAAGGTGAGGTTTTTCCATCTTTGTAGATAGTTGGCTAGGGTTTCACCTCCCTTTTTCTTGGTATTGCATAGGTCTAACAAGGAGATCTCATTTTCAACGTTGTGTACATTGTGGGCCACAAATTTCTTCAAGAGTTCTACAAATATGGACATGGATCCATAACGAATTTTGTAGAACCACTCGAGGGTGGTCCATCCCAAGCTCTTGGGGAAAAGGCGCATGAGGTAAATGTCATTGTATGTCACCTCCTGGCATGCCATGTAGAACTCTTTAAGGTGAGTGATTGGATCTCCCTTCCCTTGATACTTATAGAACTTGGGTGTTTCAAAATTCTTTGGGAAGGGGAGTGCGGTGATTGATCTATCAAAGGGGTATGGACAAACTTCTTTGAATTTAAACATTTTTCCCCTGGTGCCAGCTTGGAGTTCTTTGAGGGCATTCTTCATTTCTTCCCATTCTGAATTGATAGGTGTTGGAGTGGGTATTCCCATTGGGAAGGGGTCTAATGGTGCAGGTGAATATAGAGGGATAGGTGGAGGATACTAAGAGGCTGGATATAGGGATTTTATGGCGGGATAGGTTGCTTGAAATGGATTTTGAATGGCTTGTCAGGTAACGTACTGCTAGTTTAGGGTTGAGGCCTATTGTTGTAAGAGATATGGTGTGGCTTGCTACTGTGGGATGAGAGGGTTGGCTTGCTATGCTAGAAGGTATTGCGGTTATGGAGGAGGTTGGTAGAATGGTTGGTGCTGGGGCTAGCATTGTTGGGTTTGGCCGATATATGAAGGGTGCATGCCTACACTACTGAATGGTGGAGTGGATGCTTGGGTATGTACTATGGGGAGTTGAACAAGAGAGCCAATGGGATGGATAGAGCCGAGTTACTGTGATTGTGGAGGGGGAGCTTGCGAAGCACCTGGTGGCATAGATAGATAATTGGTGAATGTGGGAAAAGTTATAGTGAAAGGTGGTGGTGGTGGTTGTTGCACTATTGGAGGGATGGTTTGTTGCTGGTGAATCATTTTGTAAAGGTGCCCTTGTGTAGGTACACTCATGGAATGCAATTATGCTTGGTTGAGGCTCCAAGTGGCACCAAGTCCTACCAAGGGCTATGATGTGGATGTTGTTGTGAATGTTGGAGTGAAAGAGGGAGTTTTTGAAGCAAGTGGAGGATTCTAGGGTGCCATGGGTGGCATTCCTATTGTGAAGGTTACCTGTTGGGCCTACATGCCAGCAACAAAAGTTGGAGGGACTTGCATGGAGTGAGACTACGTAATGGACTGGGTAGATGTGAATGGGTTTGCTTGTGTTGTTCCTGTCGGGAGGGATGATGATACAGGAACTTGACTTGTGATGGGTGGAGGTATCGTTTGCATGGCATTTTATATGGGGGTGGTGGTTCTTGTGCGAACGCTTGTGATTGTGTGGCTACTTGTGAGGAAGCGGGTGGGGGTGGTGAGCCCATGATGGAGAAAGGAGTACTTTGGGTCGCATTCTGGTTTATGGGCATTGCTGCACTGGGCTGCAAGAGATATGGGATGGGTGAAGCTGTGTGAGACACTTGCATTGTCGGATCACGGATTTGTTGCATGACAAAGAGATCGATGCTGGTGTAGATATGGATAGGCTTCATGGGGTCAAAAGGGAAAAGGTGAGAGGGAATGGGAGTACCCTCTTGTGCGTAGTTTGCCAATATGGTGAGATGGTTCTATGCAATAATCATGCTCACCATTTGTGCATTACCTAAAATGTAGTGTTAAAAGAATACTAAACTAATCTAGCATTCAACAAAACAAAGTAGACAAATACTTATGCTAAGACCATAAGGAAGAACATAAAAAAATAAACAAGGTTTGCAAACCTCTCACAAACCCAAGTGTGAAGCCTCCTTTGTTGTGTAGATTTGGTCCAAGAGATTGGATGTGTGCTCAAAAGTGTGCTCAAGCTTCAATGGATGAGGAGAGATTTTGGCATTATAAGGCTATGGTTAATGTTTTTGCTCTTCAAAATGGCATGGTAACAATACATAAAAGGTGGATGAAAATGAAAGAGAAGGAGGCTCAATTTATAGGCAAATGGGAGAGTGAATGGACGGTCAAGATGCAAACCTGAGGAAGGGCCAAGATGCATTTGAGAGAGAGCACATGGATTGTGCTTTCTCAAATGCATCTCATTGTGACAAGTGTGACAATGGGAGAGGTTGGAAGGAATGGGGGAATGTGACCATTTTAGGAGATGTGAAAGTGGACAAAGTTGTAAGAGGAAGGATGGAGTTTGTAAGAGGGATGTAAGAGAATTTAAGGTTGACATGAGGTGAGAGAATTGGAGGATGTGAGGATATGACATGAGGGTTGACTTGGTTGGGCTTAGGATTCCTTAATCCATGGATTATGATTGTGCAAATGTTGAGGGTTGACTTGGTTGGGCTTAGGATTCCTTAATCCATGGATTATGATTGTGCAAATGTTTAGGGTGTGATTATGCTTGGATTAGGAGGCAAGTGGGAAATGTAGGAGGATGTGATGGGAGGAGAGAGAATGAGTGGAGGGTTAGATTGGCTAATCATGGGTCATTAGCTAATTAAGGATGATTAGTATATGTGAAGGGGTTGCGAGTTGAATTAAGTATTTATTTAATTGAAGATGAGAGGAAAAAGGGGTTTTATGATTTAATTTAATTAGGTATGTGCATCTATTTAAATTAATAGAGGAATAGGAGTTAATTAATTATCAGACTAGGTTTTTCATATAGATAATTAATTGGACTATAGTTAATTAATTAACTAGGGGATGACATAAATTAACTAAATAATAATATTCAATTAATATGATGTCCTAAGAGAAACCTAAATAAAATTACTGAATTTATGTAATCAAATTTAGGTTTCTACAGCTACAAACATGTAACAAGCCATTTTGAGCTTACACATCACTGAATCGGTCAACCGTTTGATGAGAATCAACTACAATTGCATAAAATATCATTTGAAGGTTGCAGATCACCGAATCAGTCTACCATTTGATGAGAATAAGCTACAATTGTTGTCACTAAGGATTGCACCCTGTTTTGCTAAGTATTGAACCCAGCACTCCTATGAAACATGGGATTATTCTCAGGCTGTGGGTAACTTGTCTGAGAATAGACCTCTAGATTAAGGTCCGGCTTCCCTTGGATCACTTGAAACTTATCTAAACTTGGAGGGAAAAGGGATAGAAAAATGCTTGAAAATAAACAACTGCAACTTGAAATGAAAGGGAAGGTGATCCACCAAATTTGAAAAGAAACCATAATTGAGAAACAAGTTCACTTCATCAGCAATTCAAATCTAACTCACAACTCAATCTCCCTTTCTTAACCCCCAATAAAATAAGGTACTTAGAATCCAAAAAAGGAAGAAAACTTCACAAATATAATATTCTTGATTATACACAAATCACACCACTGAATTAGGACAAATCCTTGAATACCCACTTGAATCCAAGATGCAGATTAAGGATATAGAAACATCACAATAATCTCACATATGGCTTCAACAGCAAAACTGAAATTATAGCAGAACAAGAAGGATCAATTTTTATTGCTCAAAAGAAACAAGTACAATTGTATCTGTCAGAGCTACAACACTCATATCAAAGAGAAAAAGTGAAGAGCTAACCTCAATAACTAAAAGTGAGAGGTATAAAAACAAAAACCTCAGAATCTGCATTCAACTCCACTACCTCCTAAGAATAGAAAAGTCAAATTCCCAGATGGTCTGAATATCAGCATCATGGTTTGAATATCAGATTCCCAAATTCCTAGGGGGCGAGGAAAGTGGGGGCCTAAAAATGAATAGTCAAAGATAACCATTACACCCACTAAGTCATGCCTTATAACCGATATCTAACAAGGGTTTATAAAAAATACCACTTGTCAATATCTTACAATAAAAGATGGCCATGACTTAATATTTAAAACTATCCACTAAGACCTCTAATAGATACAATTACATTTTTAAAGGAAAGCCTCAACCAAAAGGGAAGCACATCTTTAAAAATAATAGCATTAAAATGAAATTTTCAACCCCTAAGAAAACTATAGGTTACATGAAAAAGATGTAAAATGAACTCCCCAATAAGGGGAGGATAACCATGTAATAATAAAATATACATAACCTAAAGTATTGAGGCATCGACATTACACTCAACCCTAAAAGGGGAGGAAGAAAATAACATTATTGAAACAATGCTCGAAAGACCTTGCACTACAGCTCCACACTTGGCATTTGGCAACTTTCCAAACCTACTACAGCTCTGAACTTGAAATGGAAACAAAAACCCTCAGAAACTGGCAACATCCTCTCAAGGTAGGCATGCACGAATTGATTTATCTTTCTTGTAGCAATAGTGTTTCAATTTTTCTTGTTGTAGACTTCATGAATAAGACATTATGAATGATCTTGATATCACTATTATGCACTTCAAACCCTCTGTATATTGCAATGCTCAGTTAGGGCACGATTCTGATAGTGTGAGATATAATACTGGTACTATTGAATCTGAAACTTAACAATGAACTATTTGAAATAATTGATGTAAACATCAATTGCCCAGTGAGCCACGAGCTAGGGCATGGCTTATGTTTATTAAATTTGGTTGCTAGCATAGACCGGTTACTGTAGGATTAGGGCACGACACTAATCTTGTTTAATTTCTAGCATATATATTGTTTGCATTGAGCACGACTCTGCACTATGGCAACATAATCCTCGGCTTATGAACTGTATTGTGCCACTTCATGGCATCCTTATTTTCATTTCTATGTCTATAGTGCTGAGACTTGAGCTAGGGCATGACATGTATTTTGTATTGCACTACTATTTTGAATATGTTATTATCATTGTTTATTTGCTGCTAAATGCATGAGCCCGTGAACCTAGGGCATCACAGTTTGAACATGACATAAAAGAATCGGGCACTATGTGTATCATTGTGTTTGAAGCCTCTTTCGGCATTCATTGCTATTGATGTTTGCATGCTATCATAAGTGGCATCAAGCTTTACCACTAGGGCATGCTCTAAACTATTAATATGCTTTCTTTATAGCATCACCATTAGCACATTTGAGGTGTTTGAGACTCAATATTTGTTGTAATTTACTGTCCATTGCATTGTGATGGCATATGTTTGTAGACACCAATCCACCCGAGCACACCATGTATACTGTCCACTGTTTCTTCTTCCATGCATAGCCCCAGTGTACACTGCAAGCTATCATGACTTGGTAATTATTTTTGCTGGTGCATTTATCCTATAGCAATGCCCTCTTCCTCATGTGACCCGCGACATTCCAGCATGCAACTCTATGTAATCTTGAAGTACTGTGGCCTGTTGTTGACACACATGATGAACCATGACCTTGCATTGAATGTTAATAATTGATGAACCTCTAGATTAGCCCGCGAATTAGGAAGAGATCATTGTATTGTGTGGTCATTGTTATTGATAAGTTCGCTATGGAAATCATTTTGAGCGCTGTTGGGGTATCATATTGACTGGTATCTATGCTTCTAAACATATTGTAGGCTCATGATCATTTCATCTGCTATTGCTCTATGTTGATGTTGGCCCACCAAGGATAAAAGATGTTCATTGTTATGCCCCTGTTATTGCACCTTGAGAAGCCCGAGCAATACTTGGGCATTCATTATTCACTGTTATCAATGCTTATCCTTTTGAAATATTGATACTTGAGTTCCCATAATTTGATGCACATATTGGTACCAATGATATATGACATTGTTGTCACATGCTCAATTATAATGATGGTTTTCATTTGAATTGTTGTTTCCTTGATTTGTTGTAGATGTATGGATGCTTATGGAATAGTAGTGTTAACATTGTGTTGCCATTATTACATCACACATATCAAATGCCCTGATGGAGTACTAGTGCAGATTAGGAAGACATCTATGCAACAGTGTGCCTTATCTCTTACATAGATCTGTGTACCATGTTATTAGCTCTGCTTTCCTTTGATGCCATATAGATTTTCAATTATTCATTCATCATAGCTTGACTGACAACATGCTACGGTGCCCCTGTTGGATTATTAAATCATTATGTTCATGTTACAGCACATAGATTCTGTTTACATCATCATACCAGTATTCGCTTATCATGCCATGCTATTTGATTGACCCCTATTGAAGCTAAATCATCTGGATGCTCCTCAACTGTACATACTGTGTGTGCTCCTGGCCCTTGATGTGATCATGATGGAGATCATGAGGTTTCCCTATCATGATTCACATCAAGCACCCAAATCATTCATGGAATTCATTATTGGATCAGCTTCCCTGTACCTACACATGAAACAAACACATTAGTGAAAACATGGCGCCTTGTCTATTCTTTGGAGCCCTATGCACATGCCTTGAGTATAGCCTTTGTTAGAGGTGCATGGTTGATTGTATGTATGCATTTTGTGATATTGTGATACCAGCCATTGCATAGATCCATTGGATATAACCCATCTCCTCTCTTCACTTCTTACAGGTTCTGGATCTTAGGAGCTCACTGGACAGGACTCGATCTAGACATCAATACCAGGCAATGTTTGGTACGCCCATATTAATTATTTATTTATGTATATCTACACTCATCCATTCAATTTTGATAACAACTATGCTCATGGCACGTGTGAGCTTAGATAGATGGTTTTCTTTTTAGTTCTTTGCTTTTTGAATAGTATACATGTCACTGATACATGCATGAGTAGATATAGATGTAGTTCATTTACTTTTATCTTCATGTACTTTGCAATGAAAAGAACACAAATATAAGCAAGACCACCTAATAACACAAACTAGGGTATATTAGCTCATCTAGTAATTAGGCCTCCAAAGATGTGCAAAATATGACAACATTCTAGTGACCTCTATGGAGTGCTTGCTTGCTAAGCATCCTGGCTAGCTGCCTGATAGATCCATTGGGCACAAAGTCACTAAACCATAATTCAACCTAGCTTCTTCAGATAACCAATCCTTCTCAACAAAACTGTTAACTGCTAGAGATAACTTATCTAGCTTATTGCTACTCACACCAACTGAAAACAACTAAAAGAAGCTACTGAAAAAAAACTTGTGCCAGGCACTTAGGGAACACAGAAAGCCAAAAACTCAAACTCTTAACTTACTAATATACATGGTAGAAAAGAACCTCAGAAAGAAGCCTTGAGGTGGATCCCATTCACTAGAATGGGCAGCTCCTCTCCATCCATGCTAGCTGGCTAAAAAGCGTTATGGGCTTTACATCCAATCACCATGAAGGGCCCACTCTAGATGGCATCAAACTTAGTATGCCTCCCTGGTTTATATTTTGCTTCATCCCACTTGAGGACCAAATCCCCCTCTTTAAAGACTTTAGGTGTGGCCTTCTTGTCAAAACTCTTCTTCATTTGAGCATGATGAGCCTCTACGTTCTCCAATGCCAGTTTCCTTGTTTCTTCAAGCTCAATAAGTTCAGCTAGCCTGACTTGCATAGTATTTTCCTCCATAAGATCAATCTCTTTAATTAGACTCAGGGTAGGCAACTCAGTAGATAGGGGAATCTTGGCTTCTTTTCCATATACCAATGTGTAGGGTGAGTTTCTTGTAGACCTTTTAGGTGTTATTCTATCTGCCCACAAGGCCAGCTTCAACTTGTTGTGCCAGTCTCTCTGATTTCCTTCTATAGTCCTTTTGATTATTCTCAGCAAGTTTTTATTCATTGATTCTACTTGACCATTACCCTGAGGGTAATAGTTAGAAGAGGTACTCAGAAAGATATTATGCTTGAGTGCCCATTCTGGAATTTTAGTTCCCAGGAATGCCATGGCATTGTCAGAAATGATAGAATCTGGAGAACCAAATCTAGACACAATGTCTTGATAGAAGTTTAGGACAGAGGCTTCATTTGCTTCCTTCAGTGCTACAGCCTATGTCCATTTGGTAAAATAGTCTATAGCAGCAAGTATCCATTTGTGTCCAGCACTGGATGGGGGGTTGATAGGTCCAATGAAATCCAGTTCCCACTTTGAGAAGGGTTGTTCAACCTTGATAGGATGAAGGGGAAGGGCTGCCAGCTTTTGCTTTCCAGCAAACAGGGCACAACTCTTGCATCTCCTTACCCAATCAAAAGCATCCTTATACAAGCTAGGCCAGTAGTACCCAGCTCTCATCACCTTAAGAGCAGTGGTTCTGGTAGCAAAGTGTCCATCAAATCCTCCATCATGAAATTCTTCCAGTATCTTACTTGATTAGTTTCAACACACCTTAATAGGACACCACTATGATCCCTCCTATATAGAACATTATCAATAACAATAAATGGAATGGCTTGGAGTCTAAAGTACCTTCTCTTACTCCTTTCAAGGCCTTGAGGACATTGACCAGTTGAGAGATAATACTTCATCTTTGTTGTCTAGCTTGTGTTCTATCCTACATCCTAATTCATTAGGACAACCTCCTTCTGCTGGTTTGAGTCCACTATTCCTTTGTTTAGCTGCTCACATAGCCCCTTTCCTCTAACCATCTTGGTTACTTTAATCTAAATGTCATATTCCATGACTTTGGTGACCCAACCAACCCTCTTGTGGCTTAGATCCTTATTTAGCAGGAAATCTCTTATGCAAGTGTGAGCAACCATCAGGTACACTGTGTTGTTGGACAACAAGTGTCTAAATTTTTTCAGATTTCTCACAATTGCTAGGACATGCTTTTCAATAGGAGTGTAATTAAGTTCATAACCATCTAGACCTTGACTATAAAAAGCTATTGGCTGTTCTTGCTTCTCAGCATTCTGCTGGACTAACATAGCGGAGATACTATCATTATCTCCAAAAGCATACAGTATAAAATCCCTAGAAAAGTTAGGGTTTACTAGAGTATGAGCGGATGCGATTGCTTCCTTGACTTTTTCAAAACATGTTTTACCTTCATTGGTCCAATGGAAGGTTGAGTTCTTCTTCAGCATCTTGGTCATAGGCTTTAAAAGTGTTGCAATGTTTGGAATGAACCTTCTCAAGAAGTTGATTCTTCCAAGAAAACTCTGTAATCCCTTTTTGTGAGCTAGTAGTGGTAGAGCTAGGATGGATTTTACCCTCTCGGGATCAATGGTTGTCCCTTGTTTAGAAACAATGTGCCCTAGTAATTTGCCTTCATGTACAACAAAGATGCATTTCTTAGGATTCAATGAAACTCCAAACTCTCTGCACGTCTCAAAAATCTATCCCAGATGAGCCAGGTGCTCATTAGTGTCTTTTGAAAAGACAGTTATGTCATCTAAGTAGACTAGAACAAACTTATTCTTCAGGCCAGTAAACACCATCTCCATGGCTTTCTAGAATGTAGCACCAACATTAGACAACCCAAATGGCATCTTTCTATATGCCATAGTGCCCCATTTAGTGGTGAATGCAATTTTATATTGATCTTCCTCCTTAACCAGGACCTAGTTATAACCAAAAAAGCCATCTAATAGAGAAAATCTATTAGATCCTGAGACATACTATAAAATCTGCTCCATAGATGGTAGTGGGTGATGATCTTTGAGTGAGGCTCTGTTAAGGTCTCTGAAATCCACACATAACTAGATTCCACCATTCTTCTTCTTAACTGGTACTAGATTAGGGACCCAAGAGGTGTGCTTAATGGGAAAGATAATATTGGCCTCAATCATCTTCCTCAATTCTGTTTTCATCAAGACTTCTAACTTAGGATTGATAGGTCTTTGCTTCTGCCTTATTGGTTTGGCATGGGGTTCTAGTTCAATGGTGTGCTGGGCTAAGTGAGGATCAAATCCTTTCAAATCATAGTATTCCCATGCAAAGATATCACTATATTCTTGACATAATGAAATAAAGGCTTGTTGTTCTGGCTGTGTGCATACCTTTCCAAGTGTAAGGAATTTGTCCTTAAGAATCTCCACAAGCTGGTAGTGTTCTTCTTTGACTGTCATACTGGCCTTGTCTCCTCTGAGTTGATCAGCAACATTAAATATAGACTCAAGTGTGACCAATCCTTTAGGCAGTCTATTACTCTTCAACTGTAACATCTGGTCACCATATTGATGAGCATGTTTGCTTTGGTTAACTCTGGAGAACTCAGCTTCCTCTATCAAAAAATTGAAAATCTATTCATCGCTCTCAAAAACTTGCCAGCTCACTTGATTGTCTAGTATGGATGGTCTTACCATAATCTTTACATGTTGAGAGTTAGGACTTGTGACCTCTTTGGAATATCATACTTTTCTCCCATGGTAGCCAACTTGTTTGCCTGTTTGTTCTGATTTCTTGGAACAACAACCAGATTAAAAGCACGAAAATCTTCTATTAAATCCCAAACCCTATGCTTATACATCTTAAGTGTATCATTCTTTGTGAGATTAGTGCCACAAATTTGATTAACCACTAATTCAATATCACCTATAACTTCTAAGCATTTGATTCCTCTTTGTCTAGCCCATTCTAAACCATGAATCAACGCTTCATACTCTGTTGTATTATTGGTATAGCTAAAAGAAAAATGAACTACAGAGTAATACCTTTGTCCTTCTGGAGAAATTAGGAGAACTCCTCCCCCCGAACCAACCTTACTTCTGGCACCATCAAAGAATAACTGCCACAAATCATCATTTTGACCAGGAGAAGGCTTATCTTCCTTCTTCATTAGATCTGGTATCACATCACCTTGTTCATGAATGATAAACATTTTGATACCAGAAACCTCCATGTTTCTAAAAGGGTTATCCTCCTCCAAGTCTCTTTCAGCCCATTCATCTAAAGCAATATCAGGAATCTTCTCAATAGGAGTCCCAGACTCAGAATCACTTGGGTCTTATTCATGATACATCGAATTGGCATTTATAGGATTTGGGGTATATGGTTCAGCATGGCTCTTTGCAAAAGCTTTAGACTTGATTCTAACTCTAGTCCTGTATCTAGTTCTGAAATATAGATGAGACTAATCAACTGAGAGATATCCCCCCAACTTGGCAGTAAATTCTCTGCTTAAACAAATGGCAAAATGAGGAGGTAGATCTATGACATAGACATCTTGGGGAATAGAGAAATTGGGACATTCATGTAAAGTGAGGCTCAGGTCCTTTATGACTCCCAAGGTACTAACTGATGACCCATCTAACTGAACAACAGGCCTGTCTATTGGCTCATAAGATAATCTTAGTAGATCTGCTAATTACTTAGAAATCACAGAACTACTTGCTCCTGAGTCTATCATACAGTTATGAACTAGATAGTTTCCAACAATAAGAGTTACATAGAAAGGAGGAGGCTTAACCTGTGGGGCAACAATGGGCTATGAGCTAGTTTCTTCTTTTTTCTTCTCCACATGAGGTATTTCAGCTACTAGGACCCTAGGCTGTTCCAAAATAGCCTCTTGATTTGGTGAAATCTTAGCCAATTCATTCAGTATCAGCTCCTTTTATCTAGGAATTGCCAGGGTGTCCATTAGAGGCACATTGATAGAGGTTTTCCTCATTTGCTCCACTATATTAAAAGATCCCAAATTCACTTTGGGCTGTCCTTTTGGCACAACAGTCTCTATTTGTGTAGGCACCAATTGTGTAGCTGCCTTAGCTAGTTCCTTAGCCTCCTTAGACTAGTTTAAAGCTGGAGCTTGAACTGTTTTAGGTTGTGGATTCACAACATGACCTTTCTGATTGGTAGAGGCCACTTGTTCAACCTCCAAAGCCTTCTTCTTAGACCTGGTGTTGGCTGCAACTGGGATGTAGCTTGGGTTATCACTTGGTGAAAAATTCACTCCAAAAAAATCTTCCTTCTGAAAATTCATTAGTGCCACCTCAGGTGTCTGCAACTCATTTGTGGTGACAACCGGACCTTCCTAAACTTCTAGCTCTTGAACTATCTCTTGCGGCATCATCACATTGTTCTGTACCATGAGGGCCTGATTATAGCCATTAGGACACATCCCTTGGATATGTTGTTGATTGCATGGGCAGCCCCATTGATAATCTTGTGCTATATTATTCTGGGCTATAGGAACCAGCTCCCTAGAAGCACTAGGAATGTTAGGATTATAAGGCTGGCTGGTCTTTTGGTTATAACTTCTTGCTTGACCTTGCTGCCCTTGTTGGTATTGGGTCCTATTCTGCTAGTAGTGATTTTGATAGGGCTGCTGATAAGGTTGTTGGTAAGGCTGGGACTATTGCTTCTTTAGACTAACCAACTCATTAGTAACTATTTGCAAGGCCTTTTTAATCTCAGTCAGCTCTTGGGATTGATTGACAACTGGGTTAGCAACTTGTTGAGGAGGAGCTAGGAGAGGTGGAATAGATGCCAGGGCTGCAATTACTTCAGGAACAGGATGAAGCTCTAGGAAAATATGCTACTAGTAGATTAGTCCCTGCCATGGATTGGAACATAACAGAGATATCACTGTTAAGAGCTCTTAGATAGTATAGAAAAGCATGCTGGCTTGAAGGTCTAATTGTAGCTGGTATTCTATTCCATGTTCTCTGAAATCTAAAGTTAAAATCTATCATATATTCTTGAGGTACTCTTTTGATAGTAGTCAAATGCTCAACTAATGAGAGGTGATCTAATTTATCCTCAAATTGATTAGTTAAGGCTTGTCCCAACCCATCCTAGTCAGCTATGGAACCAACTGCTAAGCCTCTAAACCATTGCAACACTTTTCCCTTGAGAGAGGCTGCCAGTAACCTCACAACCACATTATCCTCTGTTATATTATGAAGGGCGCAAAGGGATGCTACATCTCTTATGTGTTCAATAGTTGAGGTTTGATCTTCTCCCGTAAAAATGGGCAGACCCTTAAGGGCTGAGATAGGTATATCATTATACTACTGCAAATTTAAAGGGCTGCCTTGATTGAAGGCTACAAAAGGATGCAGTCTAGGTTGAGCCATTGGAGGATTAAGGGGAGCTTGATTTTTTGGTGCTACTTGCATTGGCTGGATTTGGGGACTGGTTACAAGAATGTGAACAGGACTAGGAGTAGGATTTGCAGATTTTGATGCAATATTTTGGGCTTCTTTAGGCCTCTTTTTGATAGATGGAAGCTCTACATACACAAAAGGATTCCTACTCTGCCTATTTGGGATCCCACTCATAAGCTTATATACTGATCTGCATAAAACACCATTAGATTTGCCATGTATGATTTCAAAACACTATCACTACTCATACCAAACAATAACTTGCATAAAAATTTCTAGGAAATAGACTCACTGAGTCTCAATCCCACCGGGTGTGCTACAATTGTTGTCACTAAGGATTGCACCCTATTTTGCTAAGTATTGAACCCAGCAATCCTATGAAACATGGGACTATTCTTAGGTTGTGGGTAACCTATCTGAGAATAGACCTCCGAATTAAGGGCCAGCTTCCCTTGGATCACTTGAAACTTATCCAAACTTGGAGGGAAAAGGGATAGAAAAATGCTTGAAAATAAACAACTGCAACTTGAAATGAAAAGGAAGGTGATCCACCAAATTTGAAAAGAAACCACAATTGAGAAACAAGTTCACTTCATCAGCAATTCAAATCTAACTCACAACTCAATCTCCCTTTCTTAACCCCCAATGAAATAAGGTACCTAGAGTCCAAAAAAGGAAGAAAACTTCACAAATCTAATATTCTTGATTATACACAAATCACACCACTGAATTAAGACAAATCCTTGAATACCCACTTGAATCCAAGATGCAGATTAAGGATATAGAAACATCACAATAATCTCACATATGGCTTCAACATCAAACCTAAAATTATAGGAGAACAAGAAGGATCAATTTTTATTGCTAAAAAGAAACAGGTACAATTGTGTCTCTCAGAGCTACAACACTCATATCAGAGAGAAAAAGTGAAGAGCTAACATCAATCACCAAAAGTGAGAGGTATAAAAACAAAAACCTCAAAATCTGCATTCAACTCCACTACCTCCTAAGAATAGAAAAGTCAAAATATGGACCCATGAGGCAGCATCATGGTCTGAATGTCAGATTCCCAGATTCCTAGGGGGCGAGGAAAGTGGGGGCCTAAAAATGAATAGTCAAAGATGACCATTACACCCACTAAGTCATGCCTTATAACCAATATCTAACAAGGGTTTATAAAAAATACCACTTGTCAATATCTTACAATAAAAGATGGCCATGACTTAATATTTAAAACTATCCACTAAGACCTCTAATAGATACAATTATATTTTCAAAGGAAAGCCTCAACCAAAAGGGAAGCACATCTTTAAACATAATAGCATTAAAATGAAATTTTCAACCCCTAAGAAAACTATAGGTTACATGAAAAAGATGTAAAATGAACTCCCCAATAATGGGAGGATAACCATGTAATAATAAAACATACATAACCTAAAGTATTGAGGCATCGACATTACACTCAACCCTAAAAGGGGAGGAAGAAAATAACATTATTGAAACAATGCTCGAAAGACCTTGCACTACAGCTCCACACTCGGCATTTGGCAACTTTCCAAACCTACTACAGCTCTAAACTTGAAATGGAAACAGCAACCCTCGGAAACTGGCAACATCCTCTCGAGGTAGGCATGCACGAATTGATTTATCTTTCTTGTAGAAATAGTGTTTCAATTTTTCTTGTTGTAGACTTCATGAATAAGACATTATGAATAATCTTCATATCACTGTTATGAACTTCAAACCCTCTATATATTGCAATGCTTAGTTAGGGCATGATTTTGATAGTGTGAGATATAATACTGGTACTGTTGAATCTGAAACTTAGCAATGAACTATTTGAAATAATTGATGTAAACATCAATTGCCCAGTGAGCCACAAGCTAGGGCATGGCTTATGTTTATTACATTTGGTTGCTAGCATACACTGGTTACTATAGGATTAGGGCATGACACTAATATTGTTTAATTTCTAGCATATATATTGTTTGCATTGAGCACGACTTTGCATTGTGGCAACATAATCCTCGGCTTATGAAATATATCGTGCCACTTCATGGCATCCTTATTTTTACTGCTATGTCTATAGTGCTGAGACTTGAGCTAGGGCACGACATGTATTTTTTATTGCACTACTATTTTGGATATGTTATTATCATTATTTATTTGCTACTAAATGCATGAGCCCATGAACCTAGGGCATCACAGTCTGAACACAGCATGAAATAATGGGGCACTGTGTGTATCATTATGTTTGAAGCCTCTTTCAGCTTTCATTGCTATTGATGTTTGCATGCTATCATAAGTGGCACCAAGATTTACCACTAGGGCATGCTCTAAACTGTTAATATGATTTCTTTATAGCATCACTATTAGCACATTTGAGGTGTTTGAGACTCAATATTTGTTGTAATTTACTATCCATTGCATTGTGATGACATATGTTTGTAGACACCAATCCACTCGAGCACACCATGTATACTGTCCACTGTTGCTTCCTCCATGCACATCCTGAGCGTACACTGCAAGCTATCATGACTCGGTAATTATTTTTGCTGGTGCATTTATCCTATAGTAATGCCCTATTCCTCATGTGACCCACGACATTCCAGCATGCAACTCTGTGTAATCTTGAAGTACCATGGCTTGTTGTTGACACACATGATGAACCATGACCTTGCATTGAATGTTAACAATTGATGAACCTCTAGATTAGCCCATGAATTAGGAATAGAGCATTGTATTGCGTGGTCATTGTTATTGATAAGTTCACTATGGCATTCATTTTGAGCCTTGTTGGGGTGTCATATTGACTGGTATCTATGCTTTTGAACATATTGTAGGCTCGTGATCATTTCATCTGCTACTGCTCTATGTTGATGTTGGTCCACCAAGGATAAAAGATGTTCACTGTTATGCCCCTGTTATTGCACCTTGAGAAGCCCAAGC
This sequence comes from Chamaecyparis obtusa, assembly GCA_027943335.1. Lineage (NCBI taxonomy): Eukaryota > Viridiplantae > Streptophyta > Pinopsida > Cupressales > Cupressaceae > Chamaecyparis > Chamaecyparis obtusa. The sequence continues at coordinate 911,484 of BSBK01005918.1, forward strand.
AATACTTGGCCATTCATTATTCACTGTTATCAATGCTTGTCCTTTTGAAATATTGATACCTGAGTTTCCATAATTTGATGCACATATTGGTACCAATGATATATGACATTCCTGTCACATGCTCAATTATAATGATGATTTTCATTTGAATTGTAATTTCCTTGATTTTTTGTAGCTGTATGGATGCTTATAGAATAGTAGTGTTAACATTGTGTTTCCATTATTACATCACACATATCAAATGCCCTGATGGAGTACTAGTGCAGATTAGGAAGACATCTATGCAACAATGTGCCTTATCTCTTACATAGATCTGTGTACCATGTTATTAGCTTTGCTTTCCTTTGATGCCATATAGATTTTCTATTATTCATTCATCATAGCTTGACTGACAACATGCTACAGTGCCCCTGCTAGATTATTAAATCATTGTGTTCATGTTATAGCACATAGATTCTGTTTACATCATCATACCAGTATTCGCTTATCATCTCATGCTATTTGATTGTCCCCTATTGATGTTGAATCATCTGGATGCTCCTCAACTGTACATACTGTGTGTGCTCCTGGCCCTTGATGTGAGCACGATGGAGATCATGAGGTTTCCCTATCATGATCCGCATCAAGGTCCCAGATCATTCATGGAATTCATTATTGGATCAGCTTCCCTATATCTGCACATGAAACAAACACATTAGTGAAAACATGGTGCCTTGTCTGTTCTTTGGAGCCCTATGCACATGCCCTAAGCACAACCTTTGTTAGAGGTGCATGGCTATTTGTATGTATGCATTCTATGATATTGTGATACCAACCATTGCATAGATCCATTGGATCTAACCAATCTCCTCTCTTCACTTCTTGCAGGTTTTGGATCTCAGGAGATCATTGGACAGGACCAGATCTGGACATCAATACCAAGCAATGTCTGGTGCCCCCTATTAATTATTTCTTTATGTATATCTACACTCATCCATTCAATCCTGATAATAGCTATGCTCACGACTTGTGTGAGCTTAGATAGATGCTTTTCTTTTTAGTTCTTTGCTTTCTAAACAGTATACATGTCACTGATACATGCATGAGTAGATGTAGATGCAATTCATTTCCTTTTATCTTCATGTACTTTGCAATGAAAAGAACACAAATATAAGCAAGACCATGTAATAACACAAACTAGGGTATTGTAGCTCATCTAGTAATTAGGCCTCCAAAGATGTGCAAAATATGATAACAACAATCACATAACAAAATGTTTTGAAGTTAGAGATCGCTGAATCGGTCAACCGTTCGATGAGAATCAGCTACAATCATGTAACAAGTCGTTCTAAAGTTACAGATTGTTGAATCGGTCAACCTTATGATGAGAATAAGCTACAATCACATAACAAGCCATTCTTAGGTTGCAGATCACCTAATCTGTCAACTATTTGATGAGAATCAACTACAATCAAGTAACAAGTCATTCTAAGGTTGTAGGTCACCGAATTGGTCAACCTTATGATGAGAATCAGCAACGATAATGTAACAAGCCATTCTAAGGTTATAAATCACCAAATTGGTCAACCCTTCGATGAGAATCAGCTACAATTAAGTAACAAGTCATTCTAAGGTTGCAGATAGTTGAATTTGTCAACATTTCTATGAGAATCAACAACAATCACATAACAAGCCATTCTAAGGTTGCAAATCACCAAATTGGTCAACCATTTAATGAGAATCAACTACAATCACGTAACAAGCCATTCTAAGCTTATAGATCATTGAATCAGTCAACCATTTGATGAGAATCAACTACAATTGCATAAAATATTGTTATGAGGTTGTAGATCACTGAATCGGTCAACCACTTCATGAGAATTAGCTACAATCATGTAACAAATTATTCTGATATTGTAGATCGCTAAATCAGTCAACTATTTGATGAGAAAACAACTCGCTCTAAGGTTGTAGATCATCAAATTGGTCAACCTTTTGATGAGAATCAACTACAATCATGTAACAAGCCATTTCTGGAGGTTGGAGATCGCCGAATCGGTTAGCCTTTTGATGAGAATCAGCTACAATAATGTAACAAGCCATTCTGAATTTGCAGATCACTGAATCAGTCAACTGATCGATGAGAATCAACTATAATTGAGTAACAATTCATTCTAAGGTTGAAGTTCACCAAATCGGAGAAGCTTTTGATGAGAATCAACCACAATCTCGTAACAAGCCATTCTAAGGTTGTAGATCATTGAATCGGTCAACTATTCAATGAGAATCAATTATAATCAAGTAACAAGTCATTCTAAGGTTGCAGTTTGCTGAATTGGTCAAGCTTTTGATGAGAATCATCTATAATCATGTAACAAGCCATTCTGAGGTTACAAATCACCGAATCAGTCAACCATTTAATGAGAATCAACTACAATCACATAACAAGCCATTCTAAGCTTACAAATCACCGAATCGGTCAACCGTTTGATGAGAATCAACTACAATCACATAAAATATTGTTCTGAGGTTATAGATCACCGAATCCGTCAACCAATTCATGAGAATCAGCTACAATCGCGTAACAAATTGTTCTAAGGTTGTAGATCGTCGAATCGGTCAACCATTTGATGAGAATCAACAACAATCATGTAACAAGTCATTCTAAGGTTGTAGATCACCAAATCGGTCAACCTTTCAATGAGAATTAGCTACAATCATGTACCAAGCCATTCTGAGGTTGCAGATCGACAAATCGGTCAACCATTCAAGGAGAATCAACTAAAATTGAGTAACAAGTCATTCTAAGGTTACAAATCATCAAATCAGTCAACCTTTTAATGAGAATCAGCTACAATCATAAAAAAAGCCATTCTGAGGTTGCAGATCGCTGAATTGGTTAACCGTTCAATGACAATCAACTATAATCAAGTAACAAGTCATTCTAATATCGCAGATCACCGAATCGGTTAACCTTTCGATGAGAATCAGCTAAAATCACCTAACAAGCCATTCTGAGGTTGTAGATCACTGAATCAGTCAACTGTTTGATGAGAATCAACTATGACTGAGTAACAAGTCATTCTAAGGTTGCAGATCACCGAATTAGTCATCCTTTCGATGAGAATTAGCGACAATCACATAACAAGCCATTGTGAAGTTGCAGATCACCGAATCCATCAACCCTTAGATGAGGATCACCTACAATCATGTAACAAGCCATTCTAACCTTATAGATCACCGAATTGGTCAACCGTTTGATGAGAATCAACTACAATCACATAAAAGATCATTTTGAGGTTGTAGATCACCAAATCAGTCAAACACTTGATGAGAATCAGCTACAGTCATGTAATAAATTTTTCTAAGGTTGACATCATTGAATCAGACAACTATTTAATGAGAATCAACTACAATCACGTAACAAGTCATTCTAAGGTTACAGATCATCGAATTGGTCAATATTTCGATGAGAATTAGCTATAATCATGTAACTGGCCATTTTGAGGTTGCAGATCACCAAATCAGTCAACCATTTGATGAGAATCAACTACAATTGTGTAACAAGTCATTCTAAGGTTGTAGATCCCTGAATCGGTCAACCTTTCAATGAAAATCAGCTACAATCGTGTAATAAGCCATTTTGAGGTTGCAGATCGCTGAATTGGTCCACCGTTCGATGAGAATCAGCTACAATCACATAAAATATCATTCTAAGGTTGTAGATCATTGATCAATCAACTACTTGATAAGAATCAATTACAATCATGTAACAAATTGTTCTAAGGTTGCATATCACTGAATTGGTCAAACGTTTGATGAGAATTAGCTAAAATTGTGTAACAAGTCATTCTAAGGTTGCAAAACACTGAATCAGTCAATCTTTTGATGAGAATCAACTACACTTGCATAACAAGCCATTCTGAGGTTGCACATAGATGAATCGGTCAACTATTTGATGAGAATCAGCTACGATCGAGTAAGAAGTCATTCTAAGGGCAGATTGTTGAATCAGTCAACCTTTTGATGAGAATCAACTACAATCCCATAACAAGCCATTCTAAGGTTGCATATTGCCAAATTGGTTAACCATTCGATTAGAATCAACTAAAATCAAGTAACAAGTCAATCTAAGGTTGCAGATCATCAAATGGGTCAACCTTTTGATGAGAATCAGCTACAATTGTGTAGCAAGTCATTCTGAGGTTGTAGATCACTGAATCGGTCAACCGTTTAATGAGAATCAACCATAATCACATAACAAGTCATTCTAAGGTTGCGGATCACCAAATCGGTCAACCTTTAGATGAGAATCAACTACAATCACAAAAAATATCATTTTGAGGTTGTAGATCACTGAATCGGTCAACCACTTGATGATAATTAGCTGCAGTCGCGTAAAAAATTGTTCTGAGGTTGCAGATCACTGAATCGGTCAACCTTTTGATGAGAATCAACTACAATCGAGTAACAAGTCATTCTATGGTTTCAAATCATTGAATCAAAAACCTTTCGATGAGAATTAGCTACAATTGTGTAACAAGTCATTCTAAAGTTGCAGATCACCAAATTGGTCAACCATTCGATGAGAATTAGCTACAATCAAGTAACAAGTCATTCTAAGGTTGCAGATCACCAAATGGGTCAACCTTTCATTGAGAATTAGCTACAATCATGTAGCAAGCCATTCTAAGGCTGCAGATTGCCAAATTGGTCAAACATTCAATGAGAATCAGCTATAATCATGTAATAAGTCTTTCTAAGGTTGTGGATCACTAAATCAGTCAACCTTTTGATGAGAATAAGCTACAATTGCATAAAATATTGTTCTATGGTTGTAGATCACTGAAACAGTCAACCACTTGATAAGAATCATCTAATATCACATAACAAATTGTTCTGAGGTTGCAGATTTCTGAATCAGTCAAAAGTTTCATGAGAATCAACTACAATCGTGTAACAAGTAATTCTAAGGTTGCAGATCACTGAATCAATCAACCTTAAGATGAGAATCAACTACAATTGAGTAACAAGTCATTCTATGGTTGAAGATCACCGAATTGATCAACCTTTCGATGAGAATTAGCTACAATCAAGTAATAAGTCATTCTAAGGTTGCAGATCACCGAATTGGTCAATCGTTTGATGAGAATCAACTACAATTGAGTAACAAATCATTCTAAGGTTGCAGATCACTGAATATATCAACCATTTGATGAGAATAAGCTACAATCACGTAACAAGCCATTTTTAGGTTATAGATCACCAAATCGGTCAACCATTCGATGAGAATCAGCTACAATCACGTAAAAAACCATTCTAAGCTTACAAATCACTGAATCGGTCAACCATTTAATGAGAATCAACTACAATCACATAAAAGATCATTCTGAGTTTTTAGATCACCAAATTCGTCAAGCACTTGATGAGAATCAACTACAATCTTGTAAAAAAATTGTTCTGAGGTTGCAGATTGCCGAATCGGTCAACCATTTGATAAGAATCGGCTACAATCACATAATAAGTCATTCTAAAGTTGCAGATTGTCGAATCGGTCAACCTTTCGATGAGAATTATCTACAACCATGTAACAAGCCATTCTGAGGTTGCACATCACCCAATCGGTCAACTATTCGATGAGAATTTTCTACAATTGAGTAACAAGTCATTCTAAGGTTGCAAATCACCGAATCTCTCAACCTTTCGATGAGAATCAGCTACAATCATGTAACAAGCCATTTTGAGGTTACAACATTGAATCGGTCAACCAGTCGATGAGAATCAACTAAAATCATGTAACAAGCCAGTCTTAGCTTACAGATCACCGAATCGGTCAACCTTTTGATGAGAATCAACTAAAATTGTGTAACAAGTCATTTTGAGGTTGTAGATTGATGAATCGGTCAACCGTTTGATGAGAATCAGCTACAATCAAGTAATAAGTCATTCTAAGGTTACAGATTGCCTAATCGGTCAACCTTTCGATGAGAATCAACTATAATCATGTAACAAGCCATTCTAAGGTTGCAAATCACTAAATCGGTCAACCATTCGATGAGAATTAGGTACAATTGAGTAACAAGTCATTCTAAGGTTGCAGATCACCAAATTGGTCAACCTTTTGATGAGAATCAACTACAATCATGTAACAAGCCATTCCGAGGTTGCAGATCACTGAATCGGTCAACTGTTCTATGAAAATCAGCTACAATCACGTAACAAGCCATTTTGAGCTTACAGATCACCAAATTGGTCAACCATTTGATGAGAATCAACTACAATCGCATTAAAGATCATTCTAAGGTTGTAGATCATTGAATTGGTCAACCACATGATGAGAATCATCTATAATCGCATAACAAATTATTTTGAGGTTGCAGATCACTGAATCAGTCAACCGTTCGATGAGAATCAGCTACAATCGCATAATAAGTTATTCTAAGGTTTTTAGGTTGCCAAATCAGTCAACCTTTTGATGAGAATCAACTATAATCATGTAACAAGCTATTCTTGAGGTTACAGATCACCGAATCAATCGACCGTTCGATGAGAATTAGCCACAATCACGACACAAGCCATTCTAAGCTTATAGATCACCGAATCGGTCAACCGTTTGATGAGAATCAATTACAATCACATAAAATATTATTCTAAGGTTGTAGCTTACTGAATTGGTCAACCGCTTAATGAGAATCAACTATAATCAAGTAATAAATTGTTTTGAGGTTGCAGATCACTAAATTGGTCAACTATTTCATGAGAATCAACTACAACTACATAACAAGTCATTCTAAGGTTGTAGATCATCGAATCAGTCAACCTTTCGATGAGAATCATCTACAATCACTTAACAAGCCAATTTGAGGTTACAGGTCGATGAATCAGTCAACCATTTGAAGAGATTCAGCTACAATCAAGTAACAAGCCGTGCTAAGGTTGTAGATCGCCGAATCGGTCAACCTTTTGATGAGAATCAACTACAATCATGTAACAAGCCATTCTCAGGTTACAGATTGCTGAACCGGTCAAAAGTTTGATGAGAATCAGCTACAATCATGTAACAAGCCATTCTAAGCATACAGATCACTGAATCAGTCAACCATTTGATGAGAAACAACTAAAATCACGTAAAATATCATTGTGAGGTATTTAGATCATCGAATTAGTCAACCACTTGATGAGAATTAGCTACAATTGCGTAACAAATTGTTTTGAGGTTGCAGATTGCTGAATCGGTTAACACTTTGATGAGAATCAGCTACAATCACATAACAAGTCACTCTAAGGTTGCATATCATCGAATCGGTCAACCTTTTGATGAGAATCATCTACAATCATGTAACAAGCCATTCTGAGGTTGCAGATCGATGAATCAGTCAACCATTCGATGAGAATAAACTACAATCGAGTAACAAGTCATTCTAAGGTTGCAGATCGTCGAATTGGTCAACCTTTCGATGAGAATCAATTACAATCACGTAACAAGCCATTCTAAGGTTGTAGATCACTGAATTGGTCAACTGTTCGATGAGAATTAGCTACAATTGAGTAACAAGTCATTCTAAGGTTGCAAATTGCCGAATCGTTCAACCTTTCGATGAGAATCAGCTACAATCGCGTAATAAGCCATTTTGAGGTTCTAGATCACCAAATCAGTTAACCCTTTGATATGAGTTAGCTACAATCATGTAACAAGCCATTATGAGCTTATAGATCACCAAATCCGTCAACCATTTGATGAGAACCAATTACAATCGCATAAAAGATCGTTCTAAGGTTGTAGATCACTGAATCGGTCAACCACTTGATGAGAATCAGCTACAATTTCATAAAAAAATATTCTGAGATTGTAGATCACCGAATTGGTCAAGTGTTCCATGAGAATTAGCTACAATCGACTACCACATCATTCTAAGTTTGTAGATCACCGATTCAGTTAACCTTTCGATGAGAATCAAGTACAATCATGTAACAAGCCATTCTGAGCTTGTAGATTTCCAAATCGGTCAACCATTCGATGAGAGTCAACTACAATTGAGTAACAAGTCATTCTAAGGTTAAAAATTCCTGAATTGGTCAACCTTACAATGAGAATCAACTACAATCGTGTAACAAGCCATTTTGAGGTTGTAGATCACTAAATCAGTCAACTGTTCAATGAGAATCAGCTACAATCGAGTAACAAGTCATTCTAAGGTTGCAGATCACCAAATCGGTCAACCTTTTGATGAGTATCAGCTACAATCATGTAACAAACCATTTTGAGCTTGCAAATTGCTGAATCGGTCAACCATTCAATGAGAATCAACTACAATCACGTAACAAGCAATTTTGAGCTTAAAGATCACCGAATCAGTCAACTGTTTGATGAGAATCAACTAAAATTGCATAAAATATCATTCTGAGGTTGTAGATCACTGAATCAGTCAACCACTTGATGAGAATCAGCTACAAAAGTGTAACAAGCCATTCTAAGGTTGCAAATAGCCGAATTAGTCAATAATTTCATAAGAATCAGATACAATCGCGTAACAAGTCATTCTAAGGTTGGATATTGCCGAATCGGTCAACCTTTCAATTAGAATCAGCTATAATCATGTAACAAGCCATTCTAAGGTTGTAGATTGACAAATTGGTCAACCGTTTGATGAGAATCAACTACAATAGAGTAATGAGTCCTAAGGTTGCTGTTCACCAAATCGGTCAACCTTTCGATGAGAATCAGCTACAATCACGTAACAAGCCATTCTGAGGTTGCAGATCGCTGAATCGGTCAACCATTCGATGAGAATTAGTTACAATCAGGTAACAAGTCATTCTAAGGTTGTAGATCATCGAATTGGTCAACCTTTTGATGAGAATCAGCTACAATTGCGTAACAAGCCATTTTGAGGTTGTGTTAGGAATAACAGTCCACCAATACAACTAAGAGGGGGGGTGAATCGGTTGTATGATAGATTATTAAACTTTAAACTTGGATAGCAACAATATCAAATCAAATGAACATAATGAATTCCAATACAATAACATAATATTTTGTTGTCGAGGAAACTCTGTTAATGGTAGAACCCCAGTGGGAATTAACACCCACTAATGATTTAGTGAGAGTATAGTATCCTTGTTAGAAGATCTAGCCTTATTAGGAGCTAATTAAAACATTACAATACATAGTCCTTGTTAGAGGATATACCCTATTAGGAGTCAATAAAAGAAGTAGGCTCACTTCCCAGGCTCACTGCCCAAAGAAGGTTATGTCCACCTTCAAAACTCACTGTTCACAATACAAGTGTATGTAAAGAAATACATAATCTTTGAATTGTTTGATAGGAATTTTCTTTTCTTGATTAGTTCCAATGAAGTATATACGATATTCTCTAATCTACATCCAGCAGACACAAGCTCGCAACTTCCATGACTCTCATTTACATCACATACATTCTGTCATATCTTTTCAAAAGAAAAGATTTTACATATATACTCGATTACAAAAATAATTGATTAGGTCAGCCAATTAGGGTTTCCAAATATACAAATAATTACATAACTCCTTGCTAAGATACACACAGTATCTAAAAAAAGTATACAACAATTACAATTCAATAATTAAGGACCAACATCTGTAATTCATGCTCGACATCCATAATACACGCTACAACTCTAAAGTTGGCTTCCAAATAGGTCTTCTCTAGAACACACGCCACATGTGACATCATCCTTATTTTCATACCTTTCTAAGATCAACGAACATTCTTCAGTACACTATCTGTCATCCCTTAAGCTTGCATACACTGAATCCTCATCGCCTGTAAGATATACCCAAAACTTAGAGACTTACTCTGTCAAATTCCATTGTCATAGTCCAGTAACTAGTCTTCACTAAATCTTCTATAACTCAACTAATATGCAATATTACTGTTGACACTGAAAATTTCAGATTCTAAATGGATGAAACGTCAGGGAATTATGATGTTTAATTTCAATTTTATATAGTTTCCCTATGTTAAAAAATTAAAATGATAAAAAGGCATGTATGTTTGTCACTATTCTATTTTCATGTATTAGGTCGTTAGTTATTTCAATTAATTTAATACATATCCATTTTGAAATAAATAATAATTCTGAAAATAACAAATAAAATAAATTAAGTGAAAAAAGGTGGTGAGAGGGAGTTGAACCCTCGACCTCTCAAGCCGACCTTTTTTCCCACCTATCTACCCTCCTACCCCCTAACCAGTTAGTCTATTTATTTTCTTCGAGAGGATTACGAGGAGAAATTTATTTATTTTTGTTTTCATGTGCAGGTGAGAAGTTAATACAACTTTTACACAAGAGTAATCTCTTCCTTAATCACTTTTTCAAATCAATGTGAAATATTATTTTCCCATGAATTATTTATTTTCTGATTTTAGGATAAAAGAATGGGGAGAGGGAGTTGAACACTCGACCTCTCAACCCATCCCTTTTCCTACCTAACTACCAGACTCTGCCCCTACTAGTTACTCTATGCTATTCCTTGAGAGTAGGTGTAAATAAAGGTATAAGTTAAGGATAATCTTATTTCTTTTTTAAATAAATTATTAAGGGAATGAAGATTTTGTGTGTGTGATAGAAGTTTTATATTTTGTGAGATTATTGTGGTTACTAATATAATTGTTTTTAATCCTAATTTATATTTTACTCCTAAAACCCTAAAGTGAAAAAATATGATAAAGTAAATATGTATATGATAAATATTATTATGTTTTAGGGTTTTGAAGTATTTTTTGATATTAATTTTTAGCTTTCATATCCCTAAATATAGTTTTGTATTTTCACCCTATTATATTCTTAACTTAAAATTTTTTATCTTGTAGGGTGAAAAAGATTAAGTGATTTTACATTATTATTTAGTTGTAAATAAAAATTAATTGATTTCTCACCTTCTTGTTTAGGGTTTATGTTTTGAAACATTTTATTTCTAAAAACCCTTAAAATTGGTTCTATATGGTTTTACATTAAAAGTATTATTAATATTAGGGTTGATATTGAATTTGCTCTTACCCCATGTCAAAATTATTTAAATGATATCGTGAATTTAGGGTAAATGCCCCCTTTTAAGGGTGAATTGTAAAATCCTTTACCCTAATGTTTTTAATATTTCTATGTTACATTGAATACTTGAAGATATATAAATATAAATGCATTGTGTATTATCTTGAAAATAAAAGTAAAATGCTAAACATAATGTCATTTTTTATTGAATATTTTAAGTAGTCTTATTAATGTGATTTCTTATGTTTTTGATAATTAATGTGGGTAACATATAATTAATTTTTTATTTTTATTTTCCACTTTATTTATCAAATACATGTAGTATGGCATAAATTTATTTTCAATTAATTATTAATTAATAAATGAATAATAATAGTCTTTATGGAAACCTAATATATTATGAATGTAATGATTTTTTATTTTAGGTTTTAAGACTATCTAATGTTACGTGTTTTTGTGCAGGAAATTAAACGTTGGATTATTATGCACAAAGCACCTAAAGTATATTAAATCAAGTTAATTGTACAGGAAATATTTCCCTAGGAACCATTATTATGGTTTAATTGTATTTTTAGGGTTAGTTGCCAGGATTAAGTCTTGTGAAAGGGCATGTCTTTTCATAGTGAACCTTTGGGAGATATATTTATATTAATTCAATTTGTAAACAATAGACATCATCACATCATGGCAAAAAATTGGAAAACTCTCTCGAATTACAAATTTGAACCTAATGTCCAAATTTTCAAGTGCAAATGACAGATAAGTGTTTATGCTTTGAGGTTATATAGTTTCTTATTTTTCAATTAGTTTTTCAGATTACTCTGTGAACCAAGGTATCCTACTTTATTCTTTGTTTGATTCATTTGTTTATGGTTAATTTATACAATTTGAATAGCAGTTGCATTGTCTGAGAACATGTTATTGTTCCTTTCAAGCTCTTAATTTGGGTTAAAATCAATAGGACTAATTGTATAAGTTATTTAAATTTTTGTTTCAACTAAAGCCTGTAGGATGATGGTCTCACTTTACAGGAGTGAGTTACCTTAAAAATGTCTATGACTATACATATGATTGAATGTAATTTACTCTATTCCCAATTTGGCATCAGGCACTGATCTCATTTCATTTGTAATTGTCATTTTGTTCTTTCTGTAGTTTACATATTATATCTGTTATCTTCTTCATAAAGCATTCAATTAGGTTTTAGTAGTACTTTTAAGCTTTAGTTTAGATATCACACTATATAACAGTTAGGAGATTAGGTTATTATCCTCCAAGGATTGTTAACCCCTTTGGAAGGAATTGGTTTTGTCTGTGCATGTGTTTGTGCAGTTTGAAAGCACTTTTGATTCAGGCCTACTAGCCTTGGCTCGATCGAGTCAGAATTACAGAGGCACTTGTTGTGCCTATCAGTTGGCCTCAAAATGGTCTAGTATTTTTTAGAACCAACAAATTGGTGACTCTGCTAGGGATCGCTATCAGTAAAGGACAGTTTCAGAATATTTGGTTACTATTACAAAGACTCTATTGGGATAAAGGACTCAAAGCAATTATATTTTTCCTCACAGAAGGTGAGGTGGTGACTCTAAAACTCAGTATCAGGTGAAGCTTATGTTAGGGAGAAGATCTCTAAAGAATAATTTTCTCACTGAACTGAAACCAAATAGGAGGAATAAGAAATTAAAAAAAAGATGTTGTATGTATCTCCCGAAAAGCAACTTGACAAAGATGAAGGTCAGGAGTTTGCTTGTGAGTAGTTCCCAAGTTCAAATGACCATAGGGGATGATTAGATTGAAGCATAAAGATAAGAGGATGCTCAAAGCCCTTAGAAGACAATCAGATGAAGCTCTTAAGAAGTTGGGAATAGAAAGGGAAAGCATTATTTCACCTGATAGAAGTAATGTCAAAAATGGTGAAGTAAATAATAGTGAAGCTATTAATAGAAGTATTCAATACCAGTTTACACTCCTCCTCACAGAAAGAACAATGGTTATACTTTTAACAATAGTTACTTTAATCCCGTGTTTGAACCAAACACTAGAGAAAGGGTTGCGGGAAGTGACAATGATCGGTTTAGGGTTTTTCTAATCCAATGTATAACCTGGATGACAAGCAAGGAGACAATAATGGGAATTGTGAAAATCAAGACAATGCACATTAGTAATTACCAAATGGATAAAAATATTAACCAGCAGCAAAAAATAGATACACAATACCCTAATGTGTATGCGTATGAGGATGAAAATATGCAAAAGGGGAAATATAATAATGAGTACCAACTTGTGCAAAGCCAAAAGGATACACTAAATATTTTGGCATATCAATAAATAAATAAAGTGTATTACCCTACCTTATACGCACAAGAGGAAGAGGAATGCGGTGAAAACAAAATCCACACAAATTACGGTGAAACACAGCAAGTTGATTGCGCAGGTCAACAAGATAACATACAAAACTTGCAAGATGGTGCACAACAACAACCACATGAGCAACCAAAATGGACTCATCATCCTGTGAAAAGGGGGGAAATACGTGATTGGGCAGTGTGATAACAGTTTATATCAATGACAAAGCATTGATTATCAACTTACGTAGGGAGATGCACATGGTTTTATATAAGAAAGAGGAATGAGAAACTTGCGGCCTGTGCAAAACCAGCATCACGCCTAGCACCATACACAACCAAGCAATAAGATAAAGACAAGTAGCAAGTATAATAATGAAGGTATGCATTCGTATGAAATGCCTGGTCATGGACATGCTTATGAAGGCACATAGCATCAAAAGAAGCCATGTAGCAATAGCCAAAAGGATGAGCTTGGGAAACAATATGGTTTGCGTGAAGGTACATGGTAGATTTGTAACAATGTACATCATAGTAAGGAATATACAATGGGAAATAATACCATAAATCACATTGGTTTTGATAAATTGCAGCAACTTAACAACTATGATAGGCAAAATGAGTATGTACATGCACAGCCTATGGACACATGTCATCCATGTGAACAGCAGCACGGTATGCATGATATTGACTGTGGACATATTAAAATGCAACAAACGCATAATAAATATCATCCAGACTTAGTCCATCATTCTAGGACTCACGCCTATACTATGAAAGGAAATGTTAATAGTTTATGTGAATAGCAGAATAATACATATTTACCTGTGCAAAGGAAAGAAGAATATGTGAGGAAATATATTCATAATGACCAATACAATAAAGACTTGTATGAAATGCCCTATGAATTTGCGCAAGAAGGAGATAATAACAATAAATATGGTAAAGACCAACAACATGTGAGCTTGCGTGAGCAACCATGCTAGTTTGTGCAAGACCAAATAAATATGCAGCAAAAGGAATATGCCTAGCCCTATGGTAACAACAAAAAATAGGATCTTGTGTAGGAGAACATGCCTGCGTTGGGTGAGCAGTGAGAAGATGAGCATCAACAAACACATGATAGGTGTTACCCTAATGTGTATGAGTAGTCAAATGGATTCATGAATGACCGGCACATAAATAATGTTGGAATAAAATGTGGAGATAAATATTTATATGAGGCTGGGAATAATGCACGCAAACAACCACATAAAAATCATAAACTTTCTCAGGAGGATGATATTTATAAAGAATATATTTAGGCGTATGGACATAATGATAATATATATTACCAGAACCAAACATCTCAGCAATAGTCTGATTATCATGAATCTGCGCAACGAGAGGTAGTAAAAGGTGGTGAGTCACATTATAAGCAAGGTAATTATTATCAACTTACTAAGAATGATGAATGTGGTGAAAATGATTATGGTAATAATAATATTCACGTTAATTTTGAAAATATAAATAAAGATGTTTATTCACAGCAAAGTAATTATTTATATAGTGGAAACTTTAATGCGGGGAGAAATAAAGTACATAATCAATAGATTGAAGATGAAAATAAATATAATCATGGTCAAAGTGCTGGAGAATATACAGATCCAGGAAACCATGCACAAAGCCAAGGTGGTGCAAAGATTTTTAATACTCATACAGATGACATAAGCGGTGAATGATTGCAGTAGAGTGGAGATTACACATAGGGAAGAGGAGAAAATTATTAGGTTAATTCATAGCCTGGAAGAAATCATACACAACAATGTCACGCACACCAAATGTAGCGTTCAATGCATCTAAATGGAGGCCAAAACTATGCACGACAATATGATATGGGTACAAATCAGCAACTTGGGAATCTTGTACAGCAACAACATCAACAACACGGAGGATGGATGCCAAATCCAATGAATATGGCTCAGTAGCCTCACACTGGCTGATATGGTAACCTGGAAAATCAATACCAGAGAGGTAACCATAATCCCCAAAATCAACATTTTCATAATAACAATAATAGAAATCTATTTGATGCCAGATTTCAAGAAGTTAATGAAAGATATAAACCCTTGGATTTTTCAAATATAATATGTTGTCCTGACCCAATACCTAATAAGTTAAAGATTGCTATCCCTAAGTTTACTAGCGATGGATCCCAATTAGTAGAACAACATGTCATTAATGTCAAAAATATTGTTTATGAATTTGACATTACTTATGAGGATGTACGTATGAAAATGTTAGTACATTCACTCAAGGATAGTGTAGATGAGTGGTATAGAAATTTTCTGGATGGATCAATTACCTGTTTGCAAAATTTTTTTGATCAATTTATTTAAGAGTTTGGGGATCACAAAGACCCATCTTTTGCAACTCATGAATTAACCAGCATAAGGAAAAATATGAATGAAACAGTGAAGGAGTTTAATAAAAGGTTTAACAAGGTGTTGAATAAATTCCAAAAGGTATTCGCCCTATTGATCCTTTCTAATCACTTTTTATTTGACAGTCTTTGATGTCAAAATGAATTATGAGATAAGGTCTCATAACCCAACAACCTTACAACAACATTTCAAAATTGTATTAAATATTAAAAACAATAGAATAGTTGCCAAAAGAGTTGATAAAAGAAATGATCCCAAGCTATTCAATCCTATAGTCCTGAAAAAGAGCAATGAAAATGATAAGATGGATGAATTAGTGAGTTTGATGAAGAATTTAAAATCAAACAAAGGTCACTCTCAAGCAAGAAGGCATGACAAAAATTTCAACAAGAATGATAGGTACAGGTTGCAGGACATGCATCATCATACAAAATGGAAAGATGGAAAGCCCTTAAAAAAGAAGATAGACACTCCAGACCCTCTTAAGAAAAACAATCATTTTATAGGGGATGAGCTTTGGTGTGATATTTGAAAAATATCTCACCCTCAAAAACAATGCCTTATAGTGCAAAAGATTCTGGAGGAGGAAAATCAGGGATATGAAGAGAGGTCTGTGATAAATGCTCTTTCATCTACACCCTTTTGGTCAGGAGATAGCAATGATTTAGATGGTGAATACATACCAGACGAAAGCTATAGGAGGTTAGGTTACCAACAAGAGCAGCAAGTCTTTTCAGATAATGATGAGAGTCCAAATATTAGAAGGACAACAAAAGAGGAAAGAGAGGCTTGCATTATGGCAGTGATGGAACAAGTTCTTAGCAACTATCACTTAAGGAATAGGAATGTGAACTCAGGCAATGAACAAACAGGAGGGATGTACATGATTTCAAACAAGAATGCTGAGATAAAGAAGGCAAAGATAGATGTCCCTAAAAGGAAAGTTGATCAGACATCAAAGATAAGAAAACCCATGGATAAGCAAAGCAATGGTAAGTAAATTTAAAATTGTACTTCATTCATGTCTCAAGCATTATCTTAGGTAAAAATTTCTATCCCTCTAATGGAAATAGTTAAATTAACTGATTGCAAGAATGAAACAATCAAGATAATAAATGATGTTGTTAAAAAAGATTCAAAGGAACAAAAGGATAATGAAGAATTACCAGTTATTTACCTAGGAACTTCTATTAATGAAGATGCTACTAAAGTAGATCCTTTCTTTCTAACTTTTTTGATAAACAATAAATTGGTTTAAAATTGTATGCTAGACTCTAGGGCAGTGGTTAATATTATGCCTCATGGGGTAATGAAAGAATTAGGAATGAATGTAGATACTACTTATGGAAAGTGTTATGCTATGGATAACGGGTTGGTTCCAGTTATTGGAATAATGAAAAATGTTGAATTTAAGTTTCCTTCGTGTCCTAAAAAATCTTATAAAATAGATATTACTGTTGTAGAAGTACCACCTAGTTATGGAATGTTATTATCTAGACAGTGGTCCAATTTAGTAGGTGGAAATATTCAATTAGATTTGTCTTATGCTTCTATCCCAGTGAATGACATGGTTATAAGGATTGACAGGGAACCAAGATCTACTTATATCATTGAAGATATTGATCTGAGCCAGGTTATGCACTTCTTCCATACCGACATGGAGAATTTCTAGGTAAGTATTCATAAAAATCTCACTGAAAAGACTAGTCCTATTGAAATATGTGTTAAGGAAAATAGTGATTTCATTTGGAAAATGTTTTTTGATGGATCATGTAGCAAAAGTGGTAATGGAGCATGTGTAGTCTTCATTTCCCCAATTGGGAAGTCCTTTAAATATTCCTTTTTGTTAGCTTTTGAATGTACTAACAATACTGCAGAATATGAAGCACTCCTACTAGGTCTAAAAATAGCAGGTAAGCATGGTATCAAAATTCTTTCTATTTATGGTGATTTTGAATTAGTTGTATCTCAGATTAGGGATAAGTTTGTTACTAATAATCATACCCTAAAAGGTACAAGAATGAAGTTTGGGATTCCATATAATGTTTTGATGCTTTTTCGATAACATGGATAGATAGGTTTGAAAATATTCTTGTTGATTTCATGGCTAACCTAGCAGTTAAGCATAATGATATCCCATGTGAAGATATTACATAGGTAGAGATCAAATCAAGGCCGACAATACCTGATAATGTTCATAATTGGTAAATCTTTGAGGATGATAGAGACATCATAAAGTTCCTTGCATGTGAAGAAAGGTATGAAGATCAGTCTATTGATTTAAATGCTTATGTTGAAACAATAGATGAAAAAGATACTTTATTTGGAAAAGATGTAATTCAGCTTAAAACTAATAAAATTCCTAAAGGCCTTGTTGCACTAGAAAAAATGTTTGATAATAAAGATTCTAGTAGTAGGGTTAAAATGGAAAATACTACCATAGAGGAAGTGGAAAAGATAAATTTAGGAAATGAACATACTCCTAAAGAGATTTTCATTGGTAAAAAGTTAACTCCTAAAATCAGATCTGATATTGTTAGTTTGTTAAGAAAGTATAGACATGTGTTTTCTTGGTCCTATGATGATCTTAAGGCTTATAGAGAGGACTTGTTCCAACATGAAATACCCCTAAGACCTAATGCAAAGCCTTTTAGACAAAGGAAAAGACTGATCAATCTAACTTTGGCTCCTAAGATGAAGGAGGAACTCATTAAGATGAGGTATGTTGGTATCATCAAGCCGATTAGACACTCTACTTGGGTTTCAAATTTGGTACCTGTTAGGAAGAAGAATGAAGATATCAGGCTTTGTGTGGATTTCAAAAACCTAAACATATCTTTGTTAAAGGACAACTATGCATTACCAAACATGGAGGCATTATTACAGAAGGTCACAGGAAATGAATTATTATCCATGATGGATGGGTTCTCTAGGTACAGTCAGGTAAAGGTTAAAGAAGAAGAACAATACAAAACACCATTCACTACACCATAGGGTACATATGTTTATGCAAGAATGTCGTTTGGACTTACAAATGCCGGAGCTACTTTTCAGAGAGCCATGGATGTGGCTTTTAGGGATTTCATTGATATTATCATGGTAATATATCAGGATGACATCATAGCTTATTCTAAGAAGGCAAAAGATCATTGCAAGCATGTAGAGAAAATTTTCAAAAG
The DNA here is from genome assembly GCA_027943335.1 of Chamaecyparis obtusa. NCBI lineage: Eukaryota > Viridiplantae > Streptophyta > Pinopsida > Cupressales > Cupressaceae > Chamaecyparis > Chamaecyparis obtusa. The sequence goes on from BSBK01005918.1 coordinate 930,441, forward strand.
AGCCCTTGAATATGGAGTATCCTTAAACCTAAAGAAATGTCATTTTGGGGTAACTGAGGGTAAACTCCTTGGTCACATTGTTTCTAGGGAAGGAGTCAGAATAGACCCAGAAAGGATTGAAGCAATTGATAGGGTTCAGATTCCTAAAAACGTTAAGGGGATTCAATCTTTCTTTGGACAAATCAACTTTGTGAGGAGGTTTGTCCCAAATTTTTCAAAAATCATAAAATCTATTGCAAAGATGTTAAAGAAAGATGCAGTTCTAAATTGGACAGATGAGGCCTTATAAGCATTTGCCAACATTAAGAAAGCTATCAAAGAAGTGCCAGTTTTGAAATCCCCTGATTTTTCCAAACCATTTCAGTTATTCTCCTTTGCTTCTTTCCACACCATCGCAACAGTCCTATTACAGAAAAATGATGAAGGCTATGAGCAACCAATAGCTTTCTTCAGTAAAACTTTACAATCTTATGAGCTGAACTATGATATACATGAAAATTAGGCCTATGCATTAGTTAAATCAATGAAATCATTCAGACCCTATCTGGTTGGATTTAAGATTATGGCATATGTACCTAATGCATCAACCAAGGATATATTAAGGCAATCAGAAGTCACAGGTAAAAGATGTCGATGGATCAACCAAATTCAGGAATTTGATATTGAGATTCAGTTCACTAAGTTAATCAGAGGATAAGGATTGGCTAAAATCATGGCAGAGACAAATTTGGATGTAGCCCAAGTAAACCAAGTCGATTTAGAAAGTGCAAAAATGAGCATTGAACAGTGTCCATGGTATACAAACATAGTCTACTTCTTAAAGCATATGAAGTGTTAAGAAGGTCTAAGTGATAATAAAAAAAGAACTATAAAGTTACAAGCATCAAGATATGTACTGATTTAGGGAGACCTATATTGGAAAAATAATGATGGTATCCTCCTATTTTTTCTAGACACCTATCAGGCCAAGTCAGTTATTAAGGATTTACATGATGGGATATGCAGTGGTCACTTCTCAGCTAAGACAACAGCTCATAAGATATTGAAAGTCGGGTATTATTGGCCCCATATATTCAAGGGTTGTTATGATTATGTAAAAAAGTGTGAATATTGTCAGAAGTTCTCCGGGAAACTGAAATACAATGGTGCGTTACCCCTTATTCCATTACAAACTGAGGAACCTTTCAAAATATGGGGAATAGACTTTATTGGGGAAATTGCAGATGCTTCGAGTGGAGGTCACAAGTGGATATTGGTTGCGACAGATTACTTTATGAAATGGGTTGAGGCTATACCTACGAGACAAGCTACAAGAAAAGTGGTCATCAAGTTTTTGACAAACAACACACTTACTAGATTTGGAGTACCTTGCAAGATTCTTTGTGACAATGACATGTATTTCAAATCTAAGGAATTTTTAGAATTTTGTGAAAAATATGGCATCAACCTATCATACTCATCTCCGTATCATCTGCAAGGGAATGGTCAAGTAGAATGAAGCAATATGAATATACTAAAGATTATCAGAAGAATGTTGAGTAATAACAAAAAGGCATGGGACTCAAAGCTAAATCTAGCTTTATGGGAAGACAGAGTAACAGTGAAAAGATCGACAGGTTTTTCTCCTTATGAATTGGTTTATGGAAAACAAGCAAGGTTACCGTTGAACAATCTCCTACCAGTGTACAGGTTCATCTAGGAAGAAGAGCTTGAGGATGTAAATTTTATGGAAGACAGGTTGAGCCAGTTATCAGAGCTAGATGAGATGAGAAGAATAGCACAAGAAAGGAATCTTCATCAACAACAACAGATTAAGACCCTTCACGACAAAAGAGCATCAAACAGGCCTTTCAAAGAAGGTGATTGGGTATTAAAATGGAATGCAAAAGACCAAGATAAAGGAAAACATGGTAATTTCGAGGCAGTATGGCTAGGACCTTACATGGTCATTTCAAAGGCAGGTGAGAATTCATATTATTTATAGGATACTAATGAAGTTATTCAGGAGTTCCCAACTCATGGTCAGTACTTGAAGCCCTTTTTCTCTTAAAACACAAAGTATTCTCTAACTTGCATGTTATTGTTTTTATTTATTTCATTTAAGCCCCATGTTTCTTTTCTCACTATGGTCTACTTTTCCAGAGATAACTAGGATCTCGCTGCATCCAAGCATGAATGCATGTCCCCACTAAGAGCCACTGTTGACACTGAAAATTTTAGGTTCTAAATGGACGAAACGTTAGGGAAGTATGATGTTTAATTTCAATTTTATATAGTTTCCCTATGTTGAAAAATTAAAATGATAAAAAGGCATGTATGTTTGTCACTGTTCTATTTTCATGTATTAGGTCGTTAGTTATTTCAATTAATTTAATACATATCCATTTTGAAATAAATAATAATTCTAAAAATAAATAAAATAAATTAAGTGAAAAAAGGTGGCGAGAGGGAGTTGAACCCTCGACCTCTCAAGCCGACCTTTTTTCCTACCTATCTACCCTCCTACCCCCTAACCAATTAATCTCTTCCTTAATCACTTTTTCAAATCAATGTGAAATATTATTTTATCATGAATTATTTATTTTCCGATTTTAGGAAAAAAGAATGGGGAGAGGGAGTTGAACACTCGACCTCTCGACCCATCCCTTTTCCTACGTAACTACCCGACTCTACCCCAACTAGTTACTCTATGTTATTCCTTGAGAGTGTAGGTGTAAATAAAGGTATACATTAAGGATAATCTTATTTCTTTTTTAAATAAATTATTAAGGGAATGAATATTTTGTGTGTGATAAAAATTTTATATTTTGTGAGATTATTGTGGTTAGTAATATAATTGTTTTTAATCCTGATTTATATTTTACTCCTAAAACCCTAAAGTGAAAAAATATGATAAAGTAAATGTGTATATGATAAATATTATTATGTTTTAGGGTTTTGAAGTATTTTTTGATATTAATTTTTAGCTTTCATATCCCTAAATATAGTTTTGTATTTTCACCCTATTATATTCTTCACTTTAAAAAAATTATCTTGTAGGGTGAAAAAGATTAAGTGATTTTACATTATTATTTAGTTGTAAATAAAAATTAATTGATTTCTCACCTTCTTGTTTAGGGTTTACGTTTTGAAATATTTTATTTCTAAAAACCCTTAAAATTGGTTCTATATGGTTTTACATTAAAAGTATTATTAATATTAGGTTTTTTATTGAATTTGCACTTACCCCATATCAAAATTATTTAAATGATATCGTGAATTTAGGGTAAATGCCCCCTTTTAAGGGTGAATTGTAAAATCCTTTACCCTAATGTTTTTAGTATTTCTATGTTACATTGCATTATACTTGAAGATATATAAATATAAATGCATTATGTATTATCTTGAAAATAAAAGTAAAATGCTAAACATAATGTAATTTTTTATTTAATAATTATAAGGATTGTCTTATTAATGTGATTTCTTATATTTTCTATAATTAATGTGGGTAACATATGATTAATTTTTTATTTTTTTTTCCACTTTATTTATCAAATACATGTATGTAGTATGGCATGAATTTATTTTCAATTAATTATTAATTAATAAATGAATAATAATTGTCTTTATGAAAACCTAATATATTATGAATGTAATGATTTTTTATTTTAGGTTTTAAGACTATCTAATGTTAGGTGTTTTTGTGCAGGAAATTAAACGTCAGATTATTATGCACGAAGCACCTAAAGTATATTAAATCAAGTTAATTGTACGGGAAATATTTCCCTAAGAACCATTATTATGGTTTAATTGTATTTTTAGGGTTAGTTGCCAGGATTAGGTCCTGTGAAAGGGCATTTTTTTTCACAGTGAACCTTTGGGAGATATATTTATATTAATTCAATTTGTAAACAATAGGCATCATCACATCATGACAAAAAATGGAAAACTCTCCCGAATTACAGATTTGAACCTAATGTCCAAATTTTCAAGTGCAAATGACAAATAAGTGTTTATGCTTTGAGGTTATATAGTTTCTTATTTTTCAATTAGTTTTTTAGATTAATCTATGAACTAGGGTATCCTACTATGTTCTTTCTTTGATTCATTTGTTTATGGTTAATTTATACAATTTGAATAGCATTTGCATGGTCTGAGAACCTGTTATTGTTCCTTTCGGGCTCTTAATTTGGGTTAAAATCGATAGGACTAATTGTATAAGTTATTTAAATTTTTGTTTCAACTGAAGCCTGTAGGATGATGGTCTCACTTTACAGGAGTGAGTTACCTTAAAATTGTCTTTGACTATACGTATGATTGAATGTAATTGACTCTATTCCCAATTTGGCATCAAGCACTAATCTCATTTCATTTGTAATTGTCATTTTGTTCTTTTTATAGTTCACATATTATATTTGTTATCTTCTTCGTAAAGCATTCAATTAGGTTTTAGTAATACTTTTAAGCTTTAGTTTAGATATCACACTATTTAACAGTTAGGAGATTAGGTTATTATCCTCCAAGGATTGTTAACCCCTTTGGAAGGAATTACTTTTGTCTGTGCACGTGTTTGTGTAGTTTGAAAGCAATTTTGATTCAGGCCTACCAGCCTTGGCTCGATTGAGTCAGAATTGTAGAGACACTTGTTGTACCTGTCAGTTGGCCTCAAAATGGTCTAGCATTTTTGAGCACCAACAATTACATCATGCGATCTTAGATATAAGATCACAACACTTTGTACGGACAATTGTGTTCGCACATTCTAAATCATTAGTACAGTCTGCGTACACTATAATAACCAGCTTGTTCTCTTCATAGAAACATATGTTGACATCAGTGAAAACACACAAATGAAAACAACAGTAATTCCAACATTACTCAATAGGATAACATAGTGATTAAACATATTAAATGCATCCTACAATCTCCCCAATGCATTTCCAATATCCAACAATCTCCCCCTTTGGCATTGATGGAAACCTATGGGAAAATCCATGAACCCAAAAGTATTCTCTCAGTACCTTTATCACATAATCTCTTTCCCATACGATTTTCACATAGTCTCTTTCCCCCTTTGATAACAATAGAAAAGGGTTCCATAAGTCATCAACTATCTACAACAACTATTTTCAACAATCTCTCCCCCTAAGGAGTAGATCGATACATCAAGTCCAGAACATGATAAGGCTCTGAAAAACCTCTAGACTAATGCATCCCTGCATCATTTAATTCTCACTAGGAGGGGCTTGCACCCCAAACATACCTCTGAGATACTCAAAGGCATCTTTTGGAAATGGTTTTGTAAATATGTCTGCTATTTGTTCTTTTGTGCCAATGTATTCCAACCTTATTTCTTTCTCATCTACCTTATCTCTTAAGAAGTGATACTTAGTAGAAATATACTTAGTTTTAGAGTGCATCACAACATTCTTTGACATGTTTACTGTACTGGTGTTATCATAATGGATAACCACTGGTTCAACAAAAGTTATTCCAATATCTTCTAGCATTTGTTTCATCCAAAAAATTTGAGTGCAGTTAATAGCAGCAGCAACATACTCTGATTTGGAAGTAGATTGAGCTATACAATCTTGCTTTTTACTTAGCCATGAAACCAACTTTTTCCCAAGGAAAAATGCACCTCCACTAGTACTCCTCTTGTCATCAATATTCCCTGCCCAATCAGCATCAATATATGCATGAAGTTCAAAGTTATCATTTCTATCATACCATAAACCATATTCCATTGTTCCTTTTAGATATCTAAATATCCTTTTTACAGCAGTTAGGTGTGTCTCTTTAGGATCTGCCTGATATCTAGCCACAATTCCAACAACATTAGCAATATCTGGTATGGAGTGAGCCAGATATTGTAATCCACCAACCATTAATATATACTTGGTCCAAAAAACACTCTTTGTCTCATCATTATTTGTCAGTTTATGACTAGTCACCATGGGTGTACCAACTGGTTTACAGTCTTCTATTCCAAACTTTTTCAACATTTCTTTAAGATACTTAGTTTGAGAAATAAAAATCCTATTCTTGCTCTGATTTATTTGCAGTCCAAGAAAGAATTTCATTTCGCCTATCATGGGCATCTCAAATTCATTTTCCATTTCTTTAGAAAATTTCTTACACATTTCATCATTGCCTCCAAAGATAATGTCATCAACAAAAACTTCTATTATCATAATTCCATCTTCACTAGTTCTTAAATACAAGTTACTATCAACATTACCTTTTCTGAACCAAGGTGAAGTAAGTACTTGTCTAACCTTACATACCAAGCCCTTGGTGCTTGCTTTAGTCCATACAATTGTAATCACCTAAAAATGGACAAGACTAAATCAAGTGAGAAACTAAGGCAAATTCAAGGCAATAAATTGAAATCAAGCTAAAATCAAAGCAAAATTGCAATCAAGCCAAAATCTAATTATAATTGAAAATCAAAAGCCAATAAATCAATTTAAATCGAATAAATCAAGATAAAATAATTAATTGTGCAATTAATCTAATTAATTGCATAGTTCAATTTAAATCAAATTAACCCATTCAAGGGGTACACATGGCTAAAGAAATCAATTATATTCAATTGTTAACCTTAGCTAAGAAATTTTTAAGTATGGGGTACTATTGGCCCTCCATGGAGAAATATGCATGTCATTTTGCAAAGATATGCCAAAAATGCCAATATCATGGAAATTTAAATCATGTGTCATCTCAAGAACTACATCCAATGACTACTCCTTGTACCTTTTATCAATGGGGGTTGGATCTAATTTGGATGATTTATCCACCATCATCCAACAATCATAAGTTCATAATCACTGCAACATAATATTTTACCAAATGAGTTGAAGTTGTGCCTTTGTCTACTACAACGGGAAAACAAATTTTAATGTTCATTTTGAACCATATAATTTTTAGATATGGTATCCATCATGCCATAATAACAGACAATACCAAGAACTTCAAGAACAAAGACATAAAGGAGTTGTGCAAAAATATTCATATGATTCATCATTCATCTTCCATATATTATCCACAAGGAAATGGGAAAGAAGAAGAAACTAATAAGAATATCCTAAATATATTGAAAATAAAAATGGATAACTCAAGAAGATATTGGCACATTCAAATAAATCTAATTCTATGGGCATATCGAACAAGTGTGAGAATGCCAATAGGAGCTACACCTTTCTCATTAGTATATGGAGTCGAAGTAGTATTACCTCTAGAAGTAGAGATTCCATCTTATGGGTTTCATTACATGGATTATTAACAAAAGAGGATTATACAGTCGCAAGACTTCAAGAGTTAGATTTACTTGATGAATGGAAACAACAAGAATGTGATCATCTCAAGGGGTATCAAAATAGAATGTCATGAAACTACAAAAAATGCATCAAGCCAAGCGAATTTCAAGTAGGTGACCTTGTATTGAGAGAAAATCCTAAGAATCAAACGGAAAGAGAAAAGAAAGGAAAATGGGAAGAAAATGGGTTAGGTTCTTTCATCATTACATCTTCCTTTGGTGCAGGGACATATAGTTAGCTAATTGTGATGGAGAAGAGTTGCAAGAACCTATTAATAGTATACACCTGAAGAGGTTTTATACCTAAAGTAGTTGAAAGAGTAAAATTTAAAAGATAATTAGAATATCAGATGGGAAACCATCATATTTATTTTGTACAAAAAAGAGTGAACCTGAAGAAATCCAAAAACAACAAAAATAGTTCCTAAATAAATAAAAAACTATGGAAAATTGAGCATGAAGAAGGTAAAAACATTCAAATATGGATCCCGAAAAAAAAAACTTCGTGAAAACCTAGCAAATAGGTGCCTTAAAAAATACAAAAAAATGAAAGAGGGAAAATACAAAAAAGAAAAGAAAAAGACAAAAAGTGTCTTGGTGAAAACCTAGAAATTAGGTGCCTTGGTAGCAAAAAAAAACATATAAAAGAGTACAAGATAAATAAATTCAATTGGTGAAAACTTGGTAAATAGGGGTCATTTGAAAGTTAACTAGTCAATTCTCATTCTAGCATCTACATTTCCTTTCCATCCTTGTATATATTGCACTCACTAGCATTTATGCATATTGCATAATAAATCCCAGAGTTGCTTGTAAATACCCAATTTTTTCATCATAATCTAGAAAATTGTCTAAGTCCAACATCACAATGGAATCAAACTAGGGGCATTTTCTCCTACATCAAGGGATTCATCAAACAGACACCTATTGACACAAATCAATGCATCTAACCACAAGTGTGACACTTATACTTTCGATTCAAATCCTAATCCAAATTTTGATCTCACAAATGATTAACATTTTGATCCTCAATTTCACATGACCTTATCTTTATCAAGATTAAAAATAACAAACAAATATTGAAATGGATGAAGTTCTACTTGAAATATGAATTTGAAAAATAAGAGAAAATTTCTTTTGTTACTTGATTGGTGAAATCATGTCTTTTTAGCAAATCGATGAAGTCTTGGACTAGAAGAGGATGATAAAAGTATCGTATTTCCTTGATTTCTGCATGACTATCTTAAGATCAAAGCTTGAAAATATGAATCATCCATTTAATGACATGATCATCAAAGAATCATCGAGGACATGTACATATGGTGAAACTAAACTATTTGTCTATTTACGCAACAAAATACCTTGGTCATTTTGATTATCCATATCTTAATGCCAAAATCCACTTGCAACATTGAATTCATTGAAAGTGGTATTTAGAATATCGTGGTTGAAAATCTAACCTGTGAGAGTTGTACCAACTTCAGGTGCGCAATTCAAAATGAAAGAGGTATTCATATCATCATGGTTGAACTAGTGAGGATTGTACCAATTTAGGTTTCAAAAAAATCTCAATGATGAAAATAGCATCCTTTTTCTTGACTAGAGACAACTAGCTGCATCCATTTTAGATTAATTGCATGGTAGTTTGCATAGGGATACTTTTTTCTCAAAATATGTAAACAAATCTTAAGGGGGTGGAGTTAAGTAAAAAATTGAAAGGGTTCATCATTACTTTACTCGATCAAATATGTTGGACAATGAAATCAAATTGTATTAGGTTGTTGCATTCATTAATCATTAAAGTGCATTTATTACAATAAATTTTATTTAAGTTTCATTAAGTTTATTATACATTATTAATCATTTTAATAGCGCATCATTTTGTAAGTGTCATTTGATCAATCAAACATGTTATTTAGTGATGTGGATGAGTTAAAAGAAACTTGTACGTGCTATCACTAGTAAATTTTACCCTATTTTTTGATGAGGATTAGTCAAATTTTCGATACCCATTGGTCGAACAGATGACCAAAATTGTTGTCAAACTTTTTCTCATCGATTATACGATAGGAAAAACCATCATCAAAATTCCAACCTCCTTAGTGGTTGAATTACCGACCGAATTACTTGGAAGAATTGTAGATCAAACCTTTTATCTATGTGACCAATGTTCATTGCAATTGCAACCAATCAGGGGCCATAATGTTGTCAAAATCAACGTCAAACACATAGCATTCTCATCGAAATAACTATTATTAAAACATAAAAAAAGTGACCAATAATAATTTTTGGTTAATATATATATATATATATATATATATATATATATATATATATATATATATATATATATATATATATATATATATATATATATATATATTATTGATGGGTTTCTAACCGATTTCTCTATAACAACAACATATACTAAATTTGCATTGTCATTGGTTCCCAAGCGTTTGTCTCTTTGACATTTGTTTCTCCATCTTTATACATTATATTACCATGCATCTCTATTATTCATTCAATAGTCATTTGATTATTAACTTAATGTATGGCTACATCTAATATATGAGAGAATAAACCTTTGAAGGTATGTTAGTTTGAGCTTCACTTGGTTTCAAGATTACTTTATTATTCTCTACTTAACAAGGCCAACCACATGAAGGTGGAAGCTCATCTGGCCTCACCCCCCCTCCCCCTAACATCAATCTAAATTCCCCATTAACACATAACAATATTCATTAACATGACATATAATTCAATATTAATACACAACATTCATAGATAATTACTTAAAACAACGTTCATGGAGTTATTATGATAGTTTTACTAATATTTTTGTCACAATTTGATGTTCAGGATAGGGGAAAAGCACCTGCAACAACATAGGCAATATCTATAGCTACAGACGAAGATATCTTAGAAATCCCTAATAAAATAAATATTGCTTACTTCAAAACGATGTGCTCATGCCATCAATTCATCTATCCTCTTCAACATCTCCTCGGTTGGATTTGCATCTTCCAAAATAGTAATAATTTCTACATTACTCTTTTTCGTCACCATATTTATTATATTAGGGATTTGGGATATCCTCATCTGTATCTACAGCTATTGCCTCTGTTGTTGTAGGTGCTTTTCCCCTATTTGATATTTATCTTCAGGTGTCCACACTCATTCTGTTGCTTGTTTCTAGCGAGTCATAGTCAGTGATTGGGAGAGCCCTATTTTGGCACCAGTCATGTAGTTCAAGCACTAGAATTGAGTTTTTCGGCATGGCTAGGAAATTTTTGTATATTAACATGAGATAGAGTTCCAAGTTATTCTCCATCCCACAGTGTCAACTTGGAATTGGAGGTGTAGAAGTTGCACTCTGTTTGGGTATACAACTCAATTATGTTGTCTCCAAAAAAATGTGACCATGATGCCTACAATTATGTTTGTCAGGCCATAATGTTGTTAGAATCAACGTCGAACACATAGCGATAGAGTTCCAAGTTGTTCTCCATTCTGTAATGTCAACTTAGAATCATGGGTGCAGAAGTTGCACTCCGTCTAGGTATACAACTCAATTATGTTGTCTCCAAAAAAATGTGACCATGATGCCTACAATTATGTTTTTCAGCTATTGTGAAATCCTTGTCACCCTTAGCTACCATCCTAAGGCCTTCTTCCCTCTCCAGTTCTTCAAGCCTCTACAAGATATCTAGATCAATAAATTTTGCAACATTGTGTCCATCCATGATCTCAGGAATATCATCTTCTTTCCACTCTTCATTTGCCAAAATATACCACTTCTTCAAGCTTGTAGAGTAGCCTCTAGTGGTTGCAAATCAATCTTATTAAAAACTACAATAAGAGGCTTAGTAAGTCTAATTTAATTTTTCTGTGGACTAAGACCTTAAATTATTGAGCTTCTCTTTGTTTCGAGAATAGTTTAATTAACATTCTCTACATAACAGGGCCAACCACGTGAAGGTGGAAGCTCATATGGCCCCTCCTAGGATCCTCTTATGACCCTTTACGACATTTTAAGACCTCTAAGATGTATTCTTAGAGTTCATAAATGGTCGTAAAGGGTCATAAGGGGTCCTGGAACACAACAGCTGAGAAACATAATTGTAGGTATCATGGCCACATCTTTTTGGAGACAATGTAATTGAGTTGTATACCCAAACGATGGAGTGCAAATTCTGCACCTCCGATTCCAAATTGACACTACGGGATTCAAAGACCATAGATAAGGAATAAATTTAGAGAGCAGAGGAGGGCCATAATGACAAAAATAATACAGGACAAACCTCAAGTTAAATGAGGCAACTGCAAACATTTTAATAGATTATTATTATTAAATAATGAAATTTTCATATACTAGTATTCTAAGCCCCCTCATTACATGATTTATTATTGTAAGCCCCCTCTAACTTATGCATCTAGAAAATGAAACTACAACCTATTGGGATTGAAACAAACCTTATAGAACAATAGCAGCTAGGAAGGATCGCTTTCCAACATCTGTTGAATACATCTATTGGAGAACCTTGTATTCATGAACTACACCTTGTATTCATGAGCTACAAATGTATTCAAAAGATGTATTCAACAGATGTTGGAAAGTGATCATTCCTAGCTATTGTTGTTCTCTAAGGTTTGTCTCAATCCCAATAGGTTGTAGTTTCATTTTCTAGATGCGTAAGTTAGAGGGGGCTTACAATTATAAATCATGTAATGAGGGGCCTTAGAACACTAGTATATGTAAATTTCATTATTTAATAATAAAAATCTATTAAAATGTTTGTAGTTGCATCATTTAAGTTGAGGTTCATCCTATATTATTTTGGTCATTATGGACCTCCTCCACTCTCTAAATTTATTCCTTATCTATGGTCTTTGTATCCTGTAGTGTCAACTTGGAATCAAAGGTGCAGAAGTTGCACTCCATCGCTTGGGTATACAACTCAATTACATTGTCTCCAAAAAATTATGACCGTGATGCCTACAATTATGTTTCTTAGCTATTGTGAAATCTACATTTATGTTTCTCAGCTATTGTGTTTATAAAGGGAGACTTCATACCATGTTGTGCTCAAACTTCAGCAAGATTTCATACCACGCAGTGTCTGTAGATTATGTTCAATGTGTTATTTACGTTTGTATTGGTGGGAAAACTCTTGAAAACACACAAAAGAGATTGCATTCAACCATGTTGTTTACATGACACATGTAGTTTACCTCCAACATAAATTAGCGTTGTGTACAAATCTGCGGATGCTGCATGGTACGAAGCCTCACTCAAGCTTGAAAATGATAGTCAATCCATAGTCAAGGTCAAGGAACAAATGGAATAACCAAGAAAACACTATACGTTAAATCATGTGATTGATAGCAGATTGGGGCTCACCTGAGCCATAAACATGAAGAATTATTCTAAAAAAATATGTAAACCATATATATGCGCACTTGAGGCAAAGAGAAGTTATGTCATATCAATATTAAAATATTAGTTACAATATGAAAATACTAAACTAACTAATTCCTGAGTTCATCTTTGCATATGGTCGCAACAAAGATATGTGATTACAATACAAAGAAGGCATCGTAAAAATATAATTTCAAAATTTGCCCTAGCCTGACACATTTTGCACTCAAATCCTTCATCACAAATAAGTGGAGATGGGGGGATAGATGCAGATGAGTTTTCATCGACCCAACTAAAGTATCCGCAACCATTATTTCCTTGTGATACCCAGTCTACATTAGTTCTTATATTATAATGAATAGTATTCACATTAGAAACTTTAAATATATAGACATTAGCAACCTTTTTTCTATTTGGACAACACCAAAATTGTCGTCTAGGGTTGTTCGGTGTCCGTGAAGTCTTCAACACACATTGCCCACCACCACATTGATAGTTTGGCACATTGACAAGAGTCATCAAGCCTATATCAATAATGCACCGCACCATCATTACTACATTTATTATTTTTATATGATTATTTTTATATGAAATACACCAAGGAGTACCATCAGAAATATTAACCATTTATAATAATGAAAAGTAAACCTAAATCAAATAGCTCATTTTTTTATCAGCATGTGTAGTCTCTCTGTATATGAAAAATGAAAGAAATATGAAGCTGAAATAAAATAGTGAACAAAATAGTATTCCACATAGAGTGAATCAAATATACCATCAAAAGAAGGTGACAAAATCCTGTCACAAAGCACAGACATAGAAAATAAAAAAGGGAGAAAAGACAAGAAATAAGAAAAATCATTACGACTATAGAAAAATCATTTATACTACAATAAAAAAAAGAAACACTCTTTGTCAACAATTTTCAAAATCATTAGGACTATAGAAAATAATTAAGACTACACAAAATCAAATTTTAGAAATGGACGGTTCTGATGCTTTACCATTACAACAATTGAGCATTCATCATTTGGTATTGTGTATTCCATTTAAGTATGTCAACAATGTTCAAAATCCTGTCACCAAGCACAGATAAGAAATAAGAAAAATCATTAGGACTATAGAAAAATCAAGTTCTAGAAATGGATGGTTCTGATATTGCTTTTCCATTACAACAATTGAGAATTCATCATTTGGTACTTCTTGGTGTATTCCATTTAAGTTTTTCAATTGTCGTGTTTATGTGTATGTTCTTTATGTGTTTGGCTTCTCTCCCTCACAAGGGATACATCGATAGGTAATTGATTTGAAAGCATAATGATTTGACAGTCTTTTTTCAAGATAGGCGTAATCATCCCACCAACCTTAATTAGCAACATTTGTGATATATGTCAAGTAATTATAATCAGTATGCCCAAAAAATAGAGACTTAGTAGTAAAAGCATGTCCTTTGGTTTACTAGTTTACTTATAATCAGTATGTCTTGACCTACTAGTATGTCTTGACCAAAGCAACAAAGTGTTGCAGTAGAAGATTCTTTGGAAGAAGTAACAGATTTGGAAGTTGAAGTGGTGGCATGTGAATATGTCATGGTTGATAGAAAAGTACATGAAGACCTTGGCAGTCCCTAAGAAGGAAAATATGATGGGTACAAGAATACTTGTTCATAAGGATGGTAACGACTTTATTCTCAAGCCTTTGCAAAAATAATTCTTCATATGAGATAAGGGTTATCTATTTTGGAAAGAAAGAGTATGCTGATTTGAAGAGTCGCACAAGGAAGAGGTCTATGAAAGAGGATTAGAAGATTGGAGCATCAATAATGGTTCTAAAAATTGATGATTATGACAGTGAACAAAAGATGGAAAATTGGAAGAGTAGTGTGATTGAAGAAGATATAGTTATGTGCACACATTGGTGTCCTATCATTGCACAAGTGCAAGACGGTAAGGGTCTATTCATGGAGGGAAGTAAAAAAGGTCATTTTAACCTTACAAGGCAAGAGGAGAGATAGTCCAAATAATTCTATGGTGACTGTCCCAAACAACAGACAAATGATGGAATTGCTAACATGTTTTCTTTTCATGTTTTTAAAATGATATGCATACAACTTTGCATAAACTTAATAAATTTTAGTTGTGGGATTGATTATTGAACAATTAAATGTTAATTAAGAAATTAACTAATAGATAAAGGATACTTAACCTCTAGGAACTATGCAAATGAATAAATCTAATGTTATATTTGTTAAAAACATATAAAAAAATTCATATGATAAATTTTAATCCAAAACTCCATGATTTGATCCAATCCAATGATCACAATTCAAAGCCTCAAATTATTTGTTTAAGCCTTTTGTTTTCTTATTTTCAGGAATAAAGATAAGAAGTTCTAATGTATGTCAATCAGAGTAGAAAACAATTTAAATTCAAGAAAGAGTTAATAGCCACTTCAATAGTTTCGGACATTGCCTAGAAATTAGTGTATATTATATGGTGTACATCTTTGAGAAGAAAGGGTAGAGCTCAGTCGAAGTCAGCAATGGAAGCATTCATTCTTGGGCTATTTCAAAATATATTGTTTGTATCTATCAGTGGAAAGTGCATGACAACAAATAAATCAATTGCTGGACTCTTGCAGGAGGGAAGTTACTAATGTCAAACAAGGAGAATAGAGACTAGTCAAGAATGAAGTGACATTATGTAGAATATTGACATGCATTAAGTAGAAAGAGGTTAAAATATATATAGGCTTAAATTTGTAGTGTATAAACAGCTCTTGAAAATGGGAAAGGTTGCACATTTGATTCAACATTTCTATTAAGAGGTTAAAATATATATAGGCTTGAATTTCACATTATAAACCATTTCTCCACTTTCAATCATAGCTAGATTATATTTTCTTATTCATATTTTCTTATTTGTTTCTTAACTACTATACCCAACCTAAGTGACCTTACAATGGCCTAACCAACCCCTTAGATTAGTCTCTCAACCTTTCAAGGCATGGTTGTCACTTTAGTACAGAGTGCTTCCTAGGCCTGCAAACCTGGCTTTCTGCATCTAACACCAAGTTTTACCACAGAATCCCTAAGTGTTATTGGGATTCTTTGACACTCTCCTTGAGGCATTCATCCTCCAAAATGGATACAATCACAAAAGTCTTCAATGTGCCTGTGAACCTCAAATCTCTAGTTATTACACTATTTCAAACATTTCTTTGTTTCACTGGTTAAACTCATAACATACGCCTAACTAGGGCATTTACCTTTGTTATGCAATCAGTTTTATAGGCAGATTTAATATCACGGTGAACTGTTATGCTTACATAGTGTTGTGAAAATCATTAGAACTGTCTTATTTCTTATTTGTACTATCGATTAGGTATTGAATGAATGAACTTAGTAACTCTATAAAACTATTCTTATAGCCATGGGTTTTGAAGTTCATTATGCATTCTTAACTTTATGAAGTTCCCTAGTTTGTTTATACATACATATTCTATCATGTGAAGGAATAACAGTCGATTGTTACAATTTAGGTTATATAGTTCCATTATCATATTGCATTTGTTTAAAGTTTTGTTTTAGTTCCATCAAATAACAGTGACTCTCTGATAGACCAAGGCATAACCAATATCCTTGGCTTTGTCATGAAGTCTCGGTCGTAACTTGTAACTTCACCATGAGATTTCCAATGTCATGGATTGAAAGACAAGTTAGGGTAATGTTTGTGTATATTGTAAACACTTAGAACCGAGTGGGTTGTTAAAATTGCTTCAAAGGTCAATGCCCTAGTTAGGTGTATGTCCCAACAACATCTGCCAACAATATCCCAGCTAATCCCAATCCCAGCAAAACAATAAAATATGCAGCAGATGACATTTTTGGGGAACAAATTGGCTTCAAAATTTTTAAAACTAGTAATAGTAAATAGATGCATTCAAATTCTCACAAGAGTCGGGAAAAAAAAATCACATTACCTCAGTGTCTAATCCGCAGTTCCGAATCCACCCTCCAAAGTGAAGGTTACCTCAATGATCTTCCAATACACAGTGCCTGGCTTTCTGCATCTAACACCAAGTTTTACCACAGAATCCCCAAGTGTTATTGGGATTCTTTGACATTCTCCTTGAGGCAGTCATCCTCCAAAATGGATACAATCGCAAAAGTCTTCAATGTGCCCCTGAACCTCAAATCTCTGGTTATTACACTATTTCAAACATTTCTTTGCTTCACTAGTTAAACTCATAACATACGCCTAACTAGGGCATTTACCTTTGTTATGCAATCAGTTTTATAGATAGATTTAATATCACGGTGAATTGTTATGCTTACACAGTGTTGTGAAAATCATTAGAACTATCTTATTTCTGATTTGTACTATCGATTAGGTATTGAATGAATGACCTTAATAACTCTATAAAACTATTCTTACAACCATGGGTTTTGAAGTTCATTATGCATTCTTAACTTTGAGAAGTTCCCTAGTTTGTTTATACATACATATTCTGTCATGTGAAGGAATAACAGTTGATTGTTAAAATTCAGGTTATATAGTTCCATTATCATATTGCATTTGTTCAAAGTTTCATTTTAGTTCCATCAAATAACAGTCTCTAAAAGAATGTAGTAATCCTATTCTTCTATCCTTCCACTTGAAGATAAGGTTATTTCATACCCATCCAATGGAACATGTGCTAACAGTAAAATGGAATCATGCTCCAAGAAAAATCCCTTAAACTTTGAAACCCCACTTAAACTCTAAAACCCCACTTGGGGAGGAAGATTCTGGAGCAAATAGGGAGCAAGACAATGATGATTTAGTTGAAATAATACACCCCCAAGATTTATCAAACAACTTGGAGAGTACTTCTTCTTGTGAAGAAGAGATGACAAAGTGACTCTTGTTATCCATCCAATAAGAAATGGTACAACCTCAAGAAGAACAAGCACTGGCAACAAAGGATGGTGTAAATGAGGAATTTTTTTTGATCTCATTGTCTTTCTTGAGTTTGGAAGTGCCTAAATTTATTCTCTTTCTAGAAAATTTAAAAGTGAAAACTTCCATCTTCACATAAAACTAGACTATGAAGCTTTTGATTTTACACAGGGTGAGGATGAATGTGATTCTTCAAGTAAGTTTATTGTAGAATCTTTTTACTTTGAAAATAAAACCCGCCCTTCCAAAATTTCCTTACATGAAAGCTCTTGTGCAGAAAGTGAAACTAATTTGTGCATTGGTGAAAGTTCTTTACATTCTGTAAAATCTAGAAATGGAAAAGAAAGATCTCAGATGGATGCAAAGCTTATTGATGATAAGATTCTTGAAGCATTGAAGCCCCAATCATCATAAATCTACTCAGATGGTACTTCCCTATGTGAGGTAGAAATCATTGAGAAATTTTGGCCACCCAACAAGAAAGGAGACTCCTATGTGAAGGAGTCAGATATTAATCTAAGACAAGCTGAAAATATGGTGTTGATTGAAGAATATTCATCTCAATCTCTTTTGTTGGACCCAGCCAATTTAGATTATGATGATGGAACTGAAAAATGTGATGACACAATAGGGAAAATGGAAGATGGAATACATTTCATGTTTGATTATTATCCTATTCTTGATAGAAATGAAGGAAATATCCCTGTGAGAATTGACCGTATGTCGCATGGCGTTTATCTATTTTATGAGGAAGTTTTACGCACTGGAGATTCTTTTGAAGATGGTGGTTTTCCAAATGTTGATCACGTTAATGCTCTAACTTTTTCTTTGGGAAAAGATAAGAATTATTTTTTTAAGCCATGAATTGGAAATGGTCCTGAAATTTTCATGTTGAAAGCTCATGAAAAATCTGAAGTCTATGATGACTTATGGCTCTTCGGGCATGATGATTTGTTCACAAGGTTCTTTCACATAATCAATTTGATTTGCAGCAATGAAGAGTTCACTACATGGAGGTTGTATCAAGTTATCTCATTCGGATGCAGCCCATTATTTTGAAAAGGTTTGTTATTCTTGCAACCATTAAACCGATTTTTGTATGTCTTTTCTAACTCTATTTATTATGGTGGGATCTTCTCACCTGTACATATTTGTAAATAGTCCTTTTCCAAGGTGATTTTCTGGTGCGTGGATTAGTCATCTTGGCCTTTGCTTTTTGAGTTTTGGCTTTGTTAGTTCCTTGGTGTTGTTTAGCTTAGGTGTTTTAGCTTGTTAGTTGCCTTGCTCTGCCCTCTCTGCAAGAAGCGCCTTGAACTCTACATTTCTTTGAATTTGTTCCCAATGGCTATACATTAGTCTCCTTTTACACCTAAAGTTTAAAAAAAATTCAAATCTAGCCTCGTGAAGAATTTCCCTCAATTTTCTCATACCTTACGCTGGTTTTTATGATCATGCTTTTATGAAGTTATATTTTTTGAAAGGGAATTCTGGCAAGGAGTCATTGAACTTGAACTTCAAACCACACAATTAAAGATTAAAGATTCAAAGTACTCGGCAAATTTTCATAGCTTGATGGGTTGGGATGTACAAGTCAAAGTGCACATCACGAGGTTCCATAGTTGATTTAAAATGAATGACACAAAATTTAGACATGCAAATGTCAATATGGGGTGCACACAAAATTATGCAAGAACTTAGAAGTTGGGAGAATTATAAGATTGGAAGCAAGTGAGATAGTAGAAAAGTTGACCCCGTGACAATGTACTTCTACTTGACCGCAGTCCATATGAGGATCATATTTATGTTTTCCTAGACATGATTTTCCTTGAAATAGGTCGATGGTATTATAATATTCCTGTATGACAATAGATATAACTTCAAGTTGGCCACACTCCTTTCCTCTTCGATAAGTATGATTTTATTATGCGGTCTCTTATTTAGTCTCATTCACAAGTGACAACTTGTTACTTTAATTTGAATAGAACCTCATTTTACCAATGCCTATAGTATCAAAAAGGAGGCAACAGAGACTTCATCTTCATCAGTTTGATGTTCAATATGATGAAGAGTATGGGTAGATCTCAACTCAATTGATAGTTTAAAAAGAGGGAACTGCTCTATTTAGGATGGAGTCCATATATGAAAGATGAGCCAAGGCCTAGGACATCTCTCCAGCTACCGCAAAATACCAAACCAACTTGACATTGTAATGAGAACTGTTTCAAGAGGTTTATTAAAATCAATTATTCAGATATACCTAGAGAAATACAATGTGGGATATTAGATTATAATGCAGACATTTTATGCATGTTGTTGATAGTATAATGTTTGAATCAGAGCATCTAATTGCCTTTGCTAATCGTACTAAAACCCACTTTGAATATT
This sequence comes from Chamaecyparis obtusa, assembly GCA_027943335.1. NCBI lineage: Eukaryota > Viridiplantae > Streptophyta > Pinopsida > Cupressales > Cupressaceae > Chamaecyparis > Chamaecyparis obtusa. The sequence continues at coordinate 950,485 of BSBK01005918.1, forward strand.
GTGCAAACCGTTGTCTTTCACATTTGTGTGGCAGGTTGCAAAGCACCCTCATGAAAGTATTATATCGGTCGAAGTTGAACTCGGGAGTGACGCTAATAATGTCCAAGGACTCGATGAAATAGGGTATGTTAGCCTGATAGTATATCTACAACTTGCATATAGTCAGTTTAGTAGGAATAATGATCAAGTCCCATGATAGAACAATCATGATGGTTAACTCTATAGCAAGGAAGGTATGGAATTTAGACCTTTAAATTTCAAATTCTACAATGAAAACATATACTAAGCCTTTTCCCTTGTCTGAAAGCTTACACGGTGTTGTGAAAATTATTAGAACTGTCTTGTTTCTGATTTGTACTATCGATTAGGTATTGAATGAATGAACTTAATAACTCTGTAAAACTATTCTTATAGCCATGGGTTTTCAATTTCATTATGCATTCTTAACTTTGCGAAGTTCCCTAGTTTGTTTATACATACATATTCTGTCATGTGAAGGAATAATAGTCGATTGTTACAATTCAGGTTGTATAGTTCCATTATCATATTGCATTTGTTCAAAGTTTCATTTTAGTTCCATCAAATAACAGTGAATCTCTGATAGACCGAGGCATAACCAATATCCTTGACTTTGTCATGAAGTCCCGACCCTAACTTGTAACTTCACCATGAGATTTCCAATGTTATGGATTGAAAGACAAGTTAGGGTAATGTTTGTGTATATTGTAAACACTCAAAACCAAGTGGGTTGTTAAAATTGCTTCAAAGGTCAATGCCCTAGTTAGGCATATGTCCCAACAACATCTGCCAACAATATCCCAGCTAATCCCAATCCCAACAAAACAATAAAATATGCAACAGATGACATTTTTGGGGAACAAATTGGCTTCAAACTTTTTAAAACTGGTAATAATAAATAGATGCGTTCAAATTCTCACAAGAGTTAGGAAAAAAAAATCATGTTACCTCAGTGTTGAATCCGTAGTGCCGAATCCGCCCTCCAAAGTGAAGGTTACCTCAATGAGCTTCCAATACACAGTGTCGATGAGGTTTCACGCACTGCAAAAAATACGCCGTGGTAATAATGAAATGAAATCAAAACCCTACTTCTATTTATTATATAAGTGGTAATAATGAAATGAAATCTTTTTTTTTTTAAGTTATGCCCGTGGTCGTTGAAAGGTCGACCTACACAGTATTGGTCAAACTTTCAACGAACATGGGCATGGATTAAAAAAAATGAAAGTTTTCCTTCTATAATCTGACCAACCAAAACTTTTTTATTTCATGGTTGAAAATTTTGGTAGAAAAACTAGGTCAAATGTACCAGTGTATTAAACCTATTATATGTGTTATTTAATTTTATTGGCAAAAATGAAAGCTAATAACACCTAAAAATCTAATTTAATTACAATAAAATAGAAAAAATGGCAAAATAACGAGATTGGGGTACTCACCAAAAGTCCATAGTCATGTGGACACTGATATCATCAACATCACTTGAACGTTTTCTCATGAATCAAGACCACCATCACTGAATATGTAGAAAGTAGCAAAGAGAAAATTCAAGGGCATTCTCATCAGTCAAATTGTCACATCATTATCGAAAATGAAATTGAAAAAAATGCCAAAATGATAAAAGAACAATAAAAAATGAATATCTTTCACCAAATCGCATTCCATTTCATTTTCGAGGGGGCATGCAATTGTATCATCATCAAGTTAAATCAAAGAGCTTGTTTCAAATCAAAGAATGCAAAATTTTGCAAACTCATCAGTGGGGCATCAAAATCAGGGAATCTTTTTAGATCAAACACCGTATCCAAAAATCATCATCATAAGGACCATCAACATCAATAATCAATCAGGGTTTCATCAAGGAATCTGCATCATCAATATTGAATTAGGTATCAGTTAAACAAATATTGGACATTGTTTGAACCAATGTGCTTCACACATTGATTCAAAGAGGGGCATTTGTAGACACCTAAAAATGGTCAAGATAATGCAAGGGAGAAATTAGAGAAAAATAAGAAATTAATTGAAATCAAAGCTATAAAGGATGAATTAAATCAAGAAAATCATTTAATTATGCAATTAATTGTATAGTTGAATTTAAATTAAATCAAACCCATTCAAGGGGTACACATGGCTAAAGAAATTAAATAAATCAATTAATTAATTTCTAAAAATTCTTACCTACCACATGGGAAGGAATTAAATTTAGGAATTGAGAAGTGATCTCACACGGATAAAATTCAAATTGAATCCCAATCACTCACTTTGAGAATGCATCTTGACCACTCATTTTGTTTCATTGTCCCAAGCTTTGAGGACAAAGTATTCAAATTGTCTCAACATTTGAAACCATCAACTTAACCCAAACTTGATCATGATTAAACTTACTCCACCCCCAATCTTGGAGAAATCTATAAATAGAAGGAAAAAATGAGGAGAAAAGGGATCCCATTATCATTTTAGAATTGCATCCCTATTATAGTCAATTTGAGTTACAAGCATAATTTTAGTATATTTTGAGCAAGATAGGCGTTATTTCATCATTCTTAGAATAATTTTCTCATTTTAAAGTTGTCTCTAATGGATTCTTGCTAAGAGAATTTCATTGGAATCTTTAAATGGATCCATGAGATGTTCATTTTTTTAAGCTTTCAATTCATTATGTTTTAAATGCTAAATCAGCTCATTTTGAATTGATTTAAAGAAAACTAATCTCATTAAGGTATTTCTTATACACAACTAGTTTGGAGGAAGTTGTTGAGCATAGGGAAAAGGTGAATTATGAAAAGAAGAGGATTGATAAGTTAATGGATAATATTGCATCAGATAAAGGGAAACTTACTAATTAGGTAAACAAGGTGAAGGACAAGTTGAAGGAAGTTGATAATTTACTCGCCAAAGTTTTTGATTTTTCATTGTTTACTAAAGATTTAGAGATGAAAAGGAATGAAGATCAACAAGAGCTTAATTCATTGATAGCTAGTTTTGATCCTATTTCACATTCAAGAATTACCTATGGATCACAAGTGAAAATGGTTATTCACAAGTTGAATACTCTACAAGAAGAAAATGACAAAAGGATAACTACATTGTTGGAGTTGTAGACCTATTTGACACCTACAGTAGATGTTGTGCGACAAAAGGTGAGAGAATTTTAGGTGACTCTTTGGTTACCTAATATGAGAACTCTTGAAGCTATGGAGGAGTTATCTTTTATTCTACGTGAGAAGATTAGTGCTATGGATCGATTGATGAAGTCATGAGAGAGTTCTTTGGAGTAATCCAAAGCCAATTTAAAAGAGGTTTTTTAAAGATTGTGATAGGTAAGATGATTTCATTTTTGAAGTTTATTTTTTTACCTTTGTCATTGTTATCAAAGGGGGAGTGATTGGTACAACAAAAATAATGTTAAGGGAGTAGTGTATAGATAGCAGTTTTTACTATGTCTTGCCATCAATGCCAATGTGGGAGATTATTGGCATTGTGATGGATTTTTGGGTTGAGATTAAAAGCATTGATGTTTATGAGTTTGTAATTTATGGACACTTTACAACTATCATAATTGATGAATCAGTTGTAGATACTGATCAATTAGATGGATAGGTAAAGGCAAATCAACTAAGTGTTTTGACCAGTAAGTAGGAGGGCATTAAAATAAATTGTTTTGCATGGTGTTCAAGATAGATGACACTTGGTGAAGTGCGATTGTTCCTAGTGTATTACCAAGGTCAGATAACTACAATTCTACAACTACAACTAATAACTCAATGTTTTGGGTGAGTTAGTATTTTGGTGATATGATAAGTGTAAACTGATTGTGTTACCGATCAATTTTTGATGATCAGATGATTGAGGCAGTGGATTTTTGGGCTGACATGTCAATATATTTTGGGTAATACACTTTGGAATGACATGTTAGGTATGTTTGGTGTGGTTTTCCATAATTTAGATCAAAATTCTGGACCAACATGTTAAACATTTTTCAACTCTTAGCCTACTTAAGAACAACAATATTTTTCAACTCTGAGCATGTCGGGCATGAGAAGGAGTAGAGAAGAGCTAGGGAAAAGTAGATCAGGCTTGAGCAGGAGTAGAGTGGGCACGAGTGGGACCAAAGTGACTAGGGTCTCTGGTTTTGATGAGGAGAGTGAATCTGCAGATGGTGATGGTGACCCACATGAGGGTCTGCAGGGTTTCTCGATGGGAGGTTGCAGATCTTGCATTGGGTGCTTTCTACCTTCTATCCTGGAGCTTGTTGGGCCTAGGACTAGGCTGCTCTTCCTCAGCATGAGCTTGAGGGGGGTTTTCCTCCCATTCTCTTTGGTGAGGAGATGCTCTTTTTCAAATCTAAAAACTAGAGATGGTGGGTGGTTGTGTTGGATCCTATTCTGGGATCCTTTAGTGATGGCCTCTCCTTGGGACCCTCTCGTGTGGGCCTCTTTCTGGGGTTCTCATCTCTCTTCTTTTTTTTGGAATAATGGTGATGGCTCTTCTAGTGCTGGTCAGAGTGGGTTCCCTATTGAGGTGGGGTTTCTCTCTCGAGCTCATTGGAAACTGATGGCATCTCCCCTTCTTTACTCCTCTTTCATGTTTCCTATTGAGGTGGAAGCTCTTTTAGAGGGGAAGACTTCTTTCCCTCTTCCTATCGAGGTGGAAGCTCCTTCTGAGGTGGAGGCTCAACCTATTGAAGTGGCTCATTGCTAGAAGAAAGAGGTGGGATGGAGTACTGTTGGTAAGCTCAACATTTTCTTGAGGGATTTAGTTTTGCCATAGATATTTGTTGGTTCTTTCTTTTTCCTGGCAGGTTGTGGTTTGGTGGTTTGGGGATTTATCCTTATTCCCATCTCCTTGTTGAAGGTTGGGGGTACCTTTCAAAACCCTGAAATCATGGTGCAGCTGAAGTTAATTTGCTTATATGTCAAAGATGTTTTTTTATATGATCTGGTTCTAACATGGTGGATTGTTTTGTCTATCAAATTACCTGGTTATTGTAAGGGGAATTCTCTCTATTCCCATGATGGTTTTGGGTCTCAAGTTAAAACCCATTCTGGTTATGGGAGCCATCAAAACCCATATTTCTAGTTTAGGGAACCTGAAAATCCTGGCTATTTGGTGTTGATGTAAAGTGTTGGCTTTACACTTTTGGTTTGAGCAGCTTGAGTCTTAGTGTGTATCTTCCTTTTCGCTACTGTTGTTTTGCTGGTTTAGAGCTGCTACTAGCTCTACTAGCATTTTGTGCTAGGGGGGCTCTGTAAGGTTTATTTTTTTCCCCCAACTGTTTCACTTAGATTTGTGCTAATTCTTCCTATTCTCCTTTTATCTTGCTTAGGGTTACAGTTCCCTTCAAAAACTGATTGTATGGTTTTGAGGCCCATTCAAAACTCATTTTTCCATTAATTAGAACAATATAAAGGTGAACTAAATCACATGATTTATTGTTGTGATTGTCAGTTTGGTTGTTGTGATCAAAGACATAGGCATGGCAGTGCACGAGAGTTTAGAGATTACATTGGCTCTGACAAGAAATAAGTTTCATTCAAAGATCAACTATTTGAGTTCAATTCGCATGGCTAACTTGATAGGTTAGCAAGTTAAATCCTTTAACAAAGTGGAATTTAATAGGTCTTATTGTATAAATCCTTTAACATGGTGACTTATTAATTGGACTTCTAAATCCTCTTGCAAGGTAGATCTTAATAAATCCTTTGGTACTTCTAACAAGGTACTAGTCACTTCTAACTGAGTGAACCCTTAACAAGGTATTGTAAGCTCCTAATAGGACAACTCTTTTTTACTACAGTGAAGAGATTCATGGGTGTCATCCCCACCATGGTTTTTTCCCTTTGACAAGGGTTTCCACAATAAAAATATTGGTGTTATGTGTTATGCTTTTGTGGATTCTTGAATTGTTTTACTTCTATTACATATTTACACTTGCATGTTTAGTTATTTGGAAGTTGTTTAAAATCATAATCAGATTAGTGGTTGAATTGGTTCATTACCTATTTATATTTATTCACCCCCCCTCTCAGTACCTTCTATATCTAATATGGTTCTCATTTCTAATAGAAATAAAGACAATCTCTTTTTTCACTCTTCATCAGTCACTCCCTCACTAGCATAATAATAGTTCTTATGATATTTAGGCTGAAATTTCCTAGGCTTATACTTTGGTACTCTCTCAGGACATCTAGAATAAAAATGACCAATCTTATTACAAGAAAAAAATTTCAAAGGTATCTTCCCTTCATACTTACCTACACCTTTAGGAACTATCTTTTTAATCAAGGCTTCTATCTCTTCCAACTTTCTTTCCTCTTCTTCAATCACTTCCCATTCCTTAGCATATCTAGATCCAAACTTAGATGAACTTGAAGAAATTTTACCAGATTCATAATTTGGATTATCTTTAGAAATAGTGGCTTTAAATGTAGATTCATAATTAGGAAGATTATCAAGAAATCTAGTCATTTCAAAAGCAGATAGCTTACCAGACTGTGTATCTCTTCTTACTTTGGAAATGGTCATGATCTCTTCAATTGCAAAAACTTTTTTGTTATAAGGAAGCAAAGATCTTACAATTTTAGGAACAATCTCATCCTCATCCAAAGTTCCACTAGCACTTCCGATTCCAAAAACAAGTTCAGTCACCTTCTGAGTATATGCATGAATATTTTCATCTTGACTCATCCTCAAGGATTACAGATTCCCTTTCAGAATCTATAACTTCTCTTTCTTTACACAAGAGTCTCATTCATGTAATACTTCAAGTTTTCTCCATACCTCATGTGCAATTTCTAACTCCATCACATTTATCTATTTGACATTTGATAAGGCACTCACCAAGGCTTCTTTAGCTCTCATGTTACATCTAAATTCTATCATCTCAACAACAATAATAAGGGAGAAATCTTTAGGAGGCATGTAATCATTCTACCCTTCCATAAATAATAATTTGTTCCATCAAATATTATATTGTCCTTATTAAAAGATGCCATCCCAAATTACCTCAAATAGTTAAGCTCCAAAAAGAGGATCTAGCTCTGATACCAATTGATAGAAATAAGGAAGAACACACAACTAAGAGGGGGGCTAAATCATTTATGTCCAAAATAGTTGTTCCATAACCAAAACTTAACAATTCTTAACTTCCTTACTTAGATATTAAAAGATAAACAAGAAAAAACTTAAACTATCAACACAACAACACAAAATTTTGTGTGGAAGCCCAGTTAAGGGAAATACCACATAGGGAATCAAACCCACAAGATGATGTACTAGCACATATAACCCTATTAAAGGTATAATGGGGAATGCACATGCATTCAGGATCACTTCCTAGAGCTCACTACTCAAATAAAAATGAGGAAAACAATCCTTGGGAAGCAACCCAAAATACAACTAGGGATACAACCCCAAAAATGGACTACAATCCATTATGGACAACAATCCACTAATTAAGTGAAATAACTATCGATGGCATCTTAGACATGCCAATATAGCTCCAATGAAATAATATTTGTTTTAAATTTATTTTATATTCCACTCATACCTCTTTACACATCTACGAATATCACTTCATCTATCATCACACATACATTCACAATCACAAATGATCTCATCTTTAAATACATTACATCAACTCATTACAACTAGGTCATATAGGGACCTAATTACAAAATATTATGAGTAATACACAATCCTTGATGCAATCCAAGACATGTCAAATAAGACATAGCTATGACCGAAATCTTCATCAATGAACATTCCACGATCCAAATATCATACCTCAAATATTTGCAACATGCTAACTCACCAAGTTAGCCAAGAACATTAACATTCCATAGGAAAATCACTAAATCCGATCACACAACCCAATAAATAGTACAAATAGAACATGATCTGGGAACATTAGAAAGAAACATGAATTACTACAAAGTAGTACAAACATCTATGTCTCAAAGTTCATAACAGTCTCTACACCATTCATTAGGAACACTGAATATCAGTCTCAGTCAAAAAATAAGAATAGCTTTCCAAAATCCAAATCATGAACCACCTAAGATGAGAACACACATGCATATTCTAAACTCACCACTAGGTTAGCAACCAAAGATACTGCATAACTAAACCTCACTGATCCAAAAAGTACAACATTGTCTCTACTAAAATAATCATAAAATGGTCTTCTAATAAATCAGTCATAGCATCTTCAAATCATACAATGAACCTCTATAACTTGAACAAGATCAAGTACAGATGTTCCTCAATATATCTCCATCTTTGTAGCTACTGGTATCAAGTACACTATCCATACCAAACCAAAACTTTAACTGAACAAAATAGGAAATTTTTAAGAATAACGAAATATATTAACATCAATGACAAAACATTAATGACAACACATATATGTATGAAATATCCAAAAAATTATCAGGGGCATACAATGATCTTCCCCCTTTTCATCATAATAGGATATTTCCTTAATATTTGAATATTGAAGCATACTTTGGAAAGAGACTACTTCAAACATGATCTCCCTTTTCCTATGGATATCTCTCCCAAAAGTAATATTTTGATTAATGGTACCATTGATGTCCAAATGGATCCTTATAACACTGAAAAAGTCATCAAAATTAGAAAATGTCTAGATGAGGATGAATGAAAAGAGCTTACTTCCCTTCTTCTTGAATTCTCTAATGACTTTGTCTAGGCTTATTTTTACATGCCTGCTATTTACCGTAAAATTATCACACATTAAATTTTCCTTCTTCCTAATGTGAATCTGGTAAAAAAAAAGATATGCAAGATGAATCCCAATATTTCTCTTCTTGTGAAAGTTGAGATTGAAAAGCTCCTTGACATTGGCTTTATTCATCCTATCAATTATTCTCCTTGGATCTCAAACATTGTAGTTGTATCCAAGGGTGATAATAAAATCCAAATGTGTACTTCTTTTTATGACTTAAACAAATATTCCTTTAAGGATGATTTCTTGCTCCCTAACATTGACATGATTGTGGATTCTATAGTGGGACATGTTTTATTATCTTTCATGGATGGTTTCTCTATCTACAATCAAATCTTCATTCATATTGAAGATCAATACAAGATTTCTTTTATTACTCCATGGGGAACCTTTTGTGGGTTCTCATGCTCTTTGGATTAAAAAATGTGGGTGCTACATATCAACATGCTATGAATCGCATCTTCTATGATTACATCCATAAGATTCTTGAAGATTATGTGGATGACATTTTTTCCAAATCTATTTCTCATAAATATCATGTTCCTATTCTTAGACAAATCTTTGAACAAATACGTAAATATAACATGTGCTTAAATCCTTGAAAATGTTCTTTTGGTATGGATAGTGAAAAAATTCTTGGATTCATTATTTCAAAAAGGGGTATTGAGGTGGATACTGAGAAATTTGATTCCATTTTTAATATACCACCTCCTTAAAACATCTCACAACTTTTTAGTTTACAAGGAAAACTATAAGCTATTCACCAATTTGTATCACACTTATCGCATCATATGATTCCTTTCACATTTGAAAAATTCAAATAATATCTTTCTAATCCTCCTATCTTGCATCCCTCTCAACCTAATCAACCTTTCTTCTTATACACTTCTACTTCTTCTAATTTACTTTGTCAGTTGTCTTAACTCAACATGATAAGAATGGAAAAGAGTGACCGGTGTATTACATTAGTTATACTTTGGTAGATTATGAAACTCGATACACTATGATAGAAAAATAATGTCTTATTTTTAGTTTTTTATTGTCAAAAACTCTAACATTACCTTCTTAATTCCAAAATTAGTTTCATCATAAAATTTGATCCTTTGAAACATATTTTCTTGAAAGCTAACTTGTGAGGATGCTTAGATAAATGGGTTATGCTGCTAAGTGAGTTTGACTTAATTTTTTTTCTCAAAAGGTAATGAAAGGAAAAGCTTTGACTGATCATCTTGTTGAAGCTCCTTCACCTAATTCAACTTCTACTCCTACCACTTTCCATGACAAATTTGTTTTACCTATAGACACTAATGATACATGGTAATTGTACTTTGATGGATCTAGATGCAAACTAGCTCTGGTGTCAGTGTTATTCTTGTATCTCCCTCAAAGAAGCCTCTAACTTTTTTTGGTACCCAAATAAACAAATTAGATTTCCTATGGATTCTTATTTCCAATTATGAGAAAACCAAAGGGATTTGGCCAATTGATGTGAACTTCTACAATTTAGGCTCTGCACGACCAAGACTAGTAGGCCTATACCTTAGGATCTTCTAAGGCTTTTTATAGAAGAGTGTTGTACTTATCCTGAAATCTGCTTGCTTTGAAAACTAAAAATGCATTAATTATGTGCTTTATTTAGAATTGAAAGTAAATTGTGAATTTCTTGAAATTGCTTTCGTTAGGATGTTTATTGATTAATCCCAGATTATATATGTTAGTAACCAAAAATGAAACCTCCAACACAATATGTCAGACCAGTGCCTTGTTATTAGGGTGAAAAAAATTAAATCTTTATCAAAAAATTTTGTTAGCATAACTTTGGAGACAACAAATAACCGCTCTAAGACAGTTTGTTATCACTTTGATGATGCTTTAATTGATTAAGAATTTTAAGGAAACAATAATCTAGTCCTAGTGATTTTAACTTCCCTGTAGAAGCCCAATAAGATAGAACACAAGATTGACCAATCAATACATATGTTCTAATTTGTCTAGTTTAGAGTTCATCCAAAATAACCAAATCAATTGTACTATGAATCAAATTAAATCACTGATTTAATTCAAAGAACTCAAACAAAGACATAAGATAGAATAATATCACCAAAATTTGAAGAGAAACTGAAACTTTGATATTGCATTAAAAAAATTTCATTACCATAGGAGAATTACTGATACATCCAACATATAATCCAAGGATTATAGAAGATTTTTCATAAATTGGAAAAAATTCATTTTTTTCATTGTCCTCCTTTATCTGAAATGGACTCATATACATATAGACGTCGATTCAATTACATGTGAAGAGATGAAACTCTTCATTAATACTTAACAAAATTTGAAAACTTAACAGATGTTAACTAATCTGATGTAGAATATGAATCCTCTAGGGATTTTTTGCAATCGATGATGTTTTGTTGGTATCCCCCATTCTTTCCTAGATTGGCATCACTCATAGCATCTCAAATAATGAATTCCAACTTGACAAATAGGTTCATGCTCTAGTTTGTATTCTTGAGCCCTAAGTTGTCATTCTTGCAATCCCGAAGAGAAACATCGAGTAATACTTAACAACTTTTGATCCATGCATCTACTTTATCATCATACATTATATTGGTAACCCATCATTCATTGGATTAAATGATTCCATTCTCCAATCGATGCCTTAAGAAAACTCCTATCATTTTATCGCTATAACATAAAGTGATGAAAAATTGGGCATCGCTATCACTGAAACTCCTCTCTACCAATAGCCTAACATCCTTCTCTTAATCATTGTGTGTCACACTGATGGACGATCGGTTGTCGATGTTACTCACTCCTTTTTTAGTCGCTTTAACATATTTCTCTAATAGTTTGGTTGGCATATCATATACCGATAGAAAATAATTTATCGCCTTGACATATAGTGATGCATTTCATATTACTATTATAGTCTATATTGCTTCATCCCTATATATTAGACTGATATCCCATCAGTAATCGGTATTGATCATTCTCCTTTATTCTACCTTTATAAGTTCTCTTGATGAAATCATTGGTATTTGTAATATTGATAATATGCCTTTTATTGTTGTAACGTCTAGCGATGCATTCATTCTTTTATTTTAATATCCAAATGATATTGGTATGCCCTCTACTGATATGCAATCAAATATCTCCTTTAGCCTTTCTTGACCATCTTGATAGTGTAAGACCATACCGATCAAATCATCATTTTAGCTATGCCCATATTTGAAATTTAGCATTTTGATGCCCTAACTCATCCTGTTATGTTATAAAATCATTCTCTTCTGCTTGGACAAGTACATAAACAAAAATGATAGATTTTTGGGTGCTAGGATTATTGATGTGCCTTCATGTTAGTCTCATGAACCACTTTGTGAGATATTTTCCCATCTCTGTTGAGAGATTATTTGATATATTTCCTATACATAAAAACATACAATAACTATCCTTCACATGATATGATGATTTACTTCTCTTGGTGACATTTTTAAAATTCAAAATTTTATAAGTGTCAACAGTGGCTCTTTTTGGGGACATATATCCTTTGTTGATATAGCGAGATCCCAGTGTTTCTCTAGAGAAGCAGACCATCATAAAAAAATGTAATAAGATAAAATAAAATAAACATGTAATACTATAATATACAGAGGGTAAGAGATACTCATGTCAGTTGTCAAAAGAAAAAACTCTTTAAGTACTAACCATGCACTGGAAGATCTTGATCATATCCATCCACATCTTATAAATAATATGAATCCTCACCTCCTTTTCCAATGATAATATAAGGTCCAAGCCATAAGGCTTCAAATTTTCCATGTTTCCCTTTGTCTTGATCTTTAGCATTCCATTTCAAAACCCAATCACCTTCCTAAAATTTTCTTTTCTATATCCTTTTGTCATGTACTTGGTCTTCTGTTGTCTTTTGACATTTTTTTCGTATGCAATTCTCCTAGTTTCTTCAAGTTCAATCAATGCAATCAATCTATCATTCATAGGATCTAATTCTTCTTATCCTTCCTTAGTGATGAATTTGTAAACTAACAACAAATTATGTATTGGTAGTCTTGCAATCTTACCATATACCAATTCATAAGGTGAGTAGCCTATAGATTTCTTGATTGTCACTCTATCAGCCCATACTACTAAATTCAACTTGGAATCCCAAGATTTCTTGTTAATGTTTAACATCCTCTTGATAATTTTCAAAATATTCTTATTGCTTGATTCTGCTTGCCCATTTCCCTATGGATGATAAGGTGTGGAATAAGATAAGTTGATGGCATACATATCACAAAATTCTACAACCTCTTTTGCTCTGAAACACATAGCATTATCAACTATAATCTTGTGTGGTACCCAAAATCTTGTCAAGATGTTTTCTATTAGAAACTTTACGACCACCTTGTGATGAAATAAGTTTCTGGATTTGATTGTGTAAGTTTTTTTACATCAACATTTCGGATCACACTCCATGATCCACCTTGTGAGTGGATTGTCTCATAGGAACAACCTCTACCCATTTTATAAAATAATCAATAGCCACTAATATCCATCTATGCCCACCACTTGTTTTCTCAGATATTTTGCCTATAAAATCAATACCCTACATTTGAAAAGGTTCCTCTACTTGCATGGGTCTCATGGGTAATGCACCATTATACTTCAATTTACCAGAGAACTTTTGACATTCTTCACACTACCTAACATACCCATAACAACCTTTAAAAACATTTGGACAAAAATACCTTTCCTTAAGAATTTTGTGAGCAGTAGTCTTAGCTGAGATATGTCCACCACATACACCCTTATGCATGTCATTAAGAATATTTCTCACCTAAAAAATATCTAAATAGAACAATAATATTCCATCCCTATTCTTCCAATATAAATCACCCTGAATTAAAACATACTTGGCTACTTGAAGTTTAATTGTTCTCTTCTAGATATCCGATTTTCCTTCTTTAAAACTCATCTTTCTTAAATAGTAAACAATGTCAGTATACCAATGGTAGTTTTCAATGCTTACCTCATCATTATATTCATTTATATGGTTTATTTGAGCAGCTTCCAAGTTTGATTGCGCCATAAAATTTACCAAACCTTTCCCTCTGACCAACTTTGTTATCTAAATGTCTATGTTGAATTCCTGTACTTGATTGATCCATCTACACCTCTTCCTAGTGGTCTCAGTTTGTCTAAAAATATCTTTTATGGCTACATTTGGCACATAAGAGGTAATTTGTGCCCCAACTAAGTATGGCCTAAAATATTTTACCACCTTCACAAGTGCATTAGCTTGTTTTTTAGTTAGATCATAATTTAATTCGTAAGACTACAAACATTTGCTAAAAAATGTTATAGGTTTCTCATATCCTTCATCATTCTTTTGGAGTAATACAACAACTATTGTATGAAAAGAAGCAAATGAGAATAGTTGAAAAGGTTTAAAAAAAATTAGGTGACTTCAATACTGGTGCTTCCTTAATTTCCTTCTTAATTTTTTTAAAAGCTTCTAAAGTCGCATTTGTCCAAGAGACACTTGCACCTTTTTTCAACATTTTAGCAATAGGCTTCGCAATTTCAGAGAAGTTAGGAACAAACCTCCTTATGAAGTTGATTTGACCAAAGAAAGATTGAATAACCTTCACTATTTTTGGGATTTGAATCTTATCAATCACAATTACTCTTTCAGGATCAATTCTTACCCCTTCTTTTGATACAATGTGTCCCAAAAACTTCCCTTCAGTAACTCCAAAATGGCACTTTTTTGGATTCAAAGATATTCCATACTTTAATTCTTGCCTGAAAATCTTCTCTAAGTGCTTACAATGATCTTCTACCTTCTTGGAATATGTTGTAAGTTCATCCTAATACACAACTAGGATGTGATCAATCCAACATCAAATGCTACATTCATAGTTCTTTGAAAAGTGGCCCCTGAATTTATTAGTACAAAAGGCATTCTATCATATACATAAGTTCCCCATGGTGTTGTAAAATTCATCTTATATTGTTCTTCTTCTTTTACCTTTACATGATTGTATTTGGAGAAACCATCCATCATGGATAATAACTCATTACATGTCACCTTCTATAATAAAGTTTCCATATTTGGAAGGGCATAATTATCCTTGAGTGATGACACATTTAGATTTCTAAAATCTACACATAATCTAATGTCTCCATTCTTCTTCCTGATAGGTACCATATTAGAGACCCATGTTGAATGTCTGATTGATTTTATAATCCTGTCATCCTTCATCTTAATCAATTCTTCCTTCATCTTAGGAGCCAACATAGGGTTTATCATTCTTTGCATTTGTCTAAAATGTTTTGCAATAGGCTTCATAAGTATCTCATATTGGAACAAATCTTCCCTATAAGCCTTGAGATCATTATAAGAACAGGAAAATACATGTCTTTATTTCCTTAATAAACCAATGATACCTACCCTAATTTTCGGAGTTAATTTTTTACCAATAAAAATTTCTCTAGGAGCTTGTTCATTTCCCAAGTTTACCTTTTCCACCTCATCACCAATAGTATTTTACTTCTCAATATTTTCCTTAATACCATTTTCATCAAATATCCTTTATAAGGATACTAACCCCCTGAGAATTTTATTAGTCTTAAGTTGTATAACATCTTTCCTGAACAAACTTTCCTTACCATTTTGATCTTCCACATATGCATTCCAATCAATTAGTTGATTTTCATATTTACCTTCACATATCATGAAATTACATATGTCCTTGTCATCCTCAAATACTTGCCAATTGCATATGTTGTCTTGGATTGTTGGTTTGGTCTTTATCTCTACTTGGGTAATATCCTCATATGGATATCATTATGCTTAACTACAAGGTTAGCCATAAAATCTGCAAGTATGTTTTTTGATCTATCTATCTAGTTTATGGCAAAAAGCATCAAAACATTCTATTAAGTCCCAAACCTCATTCCTATATTTTCTTAATCTATCCTTCTTAGCAACAAACTTATTTTTAACTTGGAATACAATCAATTTTGAATCACCATACACACTTAAACATTTTATGTCATGCTTGTTAGCTATCCTTAAACCAATAAGAAGAGCCTCATATTCAGCTAAATTATTTGTGCATTCAAAATATAACAGAAAGGAATATTTAAAAGACCTTCCATCAAGAGATATAAAAATCACTCCATCACCATTTCCATCTTTTGAACAAGAACCATCAAAATTCATTTTCCAAATATCATTTTTATATTCATTTGCATAAATTTTAATGACTTCATTACTTTTTAGTGCATCCTTAGAAATACTTACTTTGAAGTTGTCCATGTCAGCGTAGAAAAAACATGTCATTTGGCCAGGGTCCACTGACTCAATGATGTATGAAGATCTTGGTTCCCTATCAATTATGATAGTCCAACCAGTCACTGGGATAGAAGTGTAAGACAAGTCTAACTGAACATTTCCACAAACTAAATTAAACCATTATCTAGATAATAACATGCCATAATTTGGTGGGACTTCTACCTTAGTATTGTCAATTTTATAAGGTGTTTTAGGACAAGAAGGAAATTTGAATTCAACATTTTTCATTGTACCAATAACAAGTACAGATCTATTATCCATAGCATAGCATTTCCCATATGTAGTATCAACTTTAATTCCTAATTATTTCATTACATCATATGGCATAATGTTGACTACTGCTCCTGAATCTAACATGCAATTTTTTACTAATTTATTATTTATCAAAAAAGTTAAGTAAAAAGGATCCACTTTAGAAAGGCTTTCATTTATAGCAGTTCCTAAATAAACAGTTGGCATTTCTTCATTATCCTTCTTTTCTTTTATGTCATCTCTAGCAATATCAGATAGTATCTTAATCATCTCATTCATGTAATCAGTAAATTTCATAGTTTTGCATTAGAGGGATTGATATCTTTACTTGAGATAATGCTTGAGACATGAAAGTATTGCAACTAGAAACTTTCTTACAAGAGTTATGTTTATCTATCTATTTGGTTAGGCTCTTCTTGTTTCTATGGAGCCTCATCTTTCCCCTTCATCTTATTTGCAATTTTAAAGATCCATGTTGTTTTCTCCTGATCAACATTAATTGTTATGTTCCTCAAATAATAGTTTCTACGAGCTTTCTCTAAGGCTACTATGGTATAAGCTTCCTTTTCTTCCTTTGTCAATTTCCAAATTTTGGTATTTTCTTCCTCATCTAAAAATACTTGTTGTATACCATGTCGGTCCATTCTCATACCATTACTATTGTAATCATAGTCTTCTTCAAATGAACTAGCACTATCTCCCCCCCAATAAGGACTAGTTGATAGTGTATTTACTATTGGATGATCATCTTCTACTTGATCCTCTTCTTGTAAGATACTATGTACTATAAGACATTGCTCTTGAGGATGGGGCAAGTTACAAACATCACACCAAGGCTCATCATTCATGAAGTTATTTCCTTTCTTCAAAGGTTTAGGAGTTTCTATCTCCCTTTTGGATAGAATTGGCTTTCCATCCTTCTAATTTGTATTATAAGGCATGTCTTGCAACCTATATTGATCATTCTTGATGAAGGGTTTATCATTCCTCCTAAACTAGAAATTTTCTCGACATTGGTTGGCTTGGAGATTTTTAATCATATTCATCATCTTATCAACCTTATATTCTTCTTTAGTTTTCTTCGGGGCTTTTGGATTGAACAACTTTGGGTCATCCCTCTTAATGATTATACCAGTTGCTTTCCTATCATTTTCAATAGTCATTGCTATCTTGAAAGCCTGATGCAATGATGCTAGTTTACAAGACCTTATCCCATAATTTCTCTTGTTGTCAAAGGCAGCTTGATAAACTTCTATGGGAAAAGATTCTATAGGTTTGATATCTCTTGGAATTCTATTCAATATATTATTAAATCTCTTATTAAATTCTCTGACAGTCTCATTCTGATTTTTTCTTACACTAGTTAATTCATGAGAAGAAAATGAAGTGTCATTATATTCCTTGAATTTCTCAACAAACTGACTAAAAATATATTACCAACCAGTGATAGATCGATCAGGTAATCCCCTATACCATTCAGAAACATCTCCTATCAAGGATTAAACAAATAGTTTCATGTACACATCCTCATTATGTTCCTCAATTTCTTCAATGGTACTTTTCAAGTTTACACAATGGACTTCTACTGATTCTATTCCATTTCCTAAATATTTAGGAATCACATTTCTTAATTTATTTGATATAGGATTTGGAAATTCCACAATACCATTGAAATTGAGTTGTCTATATCTCTCTGATAGCATAGGAGGTCTAATACTAGCTCAGCTGGCATCCCGTTGGTTTATTCTTGGCCTCCTATTATTATGGTTATTATTGTTCTATGATCACAATCTCCTTGATTATGATGTTGATTCATATGCTTTTATCAAATTGGACTACCATTTTGCTAACCTCTATTATTAGGTTGCCTCCAATGATCATTCTTATCCCTTCTTGTACCCCTATTATTTTGTTCAAACAATGGGTTGTGATACATATTATTAGTAGGTTTCTCAGTAGTCTTTCGGTGAGGAGGATTATATCTTGACATTCTCACTTCTTGGTTTATGTATTCATCTCTTTCATCCTATTTTTCCCCTTCTGATCCTCCTATACTTCCTGAAGGAGTTTTAATATCTTCCCTACTTATTCTAAATCTAGCCAATACTTCATTTGGTTGTTTTCTGAATGCTTTTGGAAAAATTTTCCCTTTTGGAATAAGATTAGAAAAATCTAGGATTACCTTTTGCATTTTCTTTTCAACCTCATCTTCATCATCAATATCATCCCCATCATTTCGATGATTGCTCATTTCCTGGTGAAAAGGGTTTACATTTTCATCCTCGTTATCCTGACTCCCATAGTTGGATTGGGGATTTTCATCTCCATTATGTTGTCTTTTAGAAAATCACTTAAGACTAGCAAATGTCATCTCTTGGTCTTTCTTGGTTGACTTTTACAACCTAATTCAGTATGAATATTTGTTTTATTATACAAGGATCTCCTTCCCCACATGTATGAAACTATCACGTGTCTTGGATTGTTACCTTTTGTTCTTCTTAAAACAAAATGCTACATATATTATAGTAGAGTCACCACCTTCTTCATAAGAAGGATAAAACCAAACACTTGATTCCAAGTTTTGTCTCCAATAGAGTCTGACTCTCTGATCACCATAAATTTTGAATAATGTTGTCACAACAACTCCCCAACAAAGTCACCAATGTGTTGGTTCCCAAATCAACAAATTAGATTTCCTATGCATCCTTATTTCCAATTATGAGAAACCCAAAGGGATTTTGCCAACTGATAAATTCCACCCTTTCTAGGATGTGAACTTCTACAATTTAGGCTATGCAGGACCAAGGTTGGTAGGCCTGTACCTTAGGATCTTCTAAGGCTTTTTATAGCACATTGTTGTACTTCTCCTAAAATTTGATTGATTTGAAAACTAAAAAATGCCTTGATTGTTTTCTTTATTTAGAATTGAAAGTAAATTGTGAATTACTTGAAATTTCTTTCCTTAGGATGTCTATTGATTAATCCCAGATTATATTTGTCTGTAACTAACAATGAAACCTCAAACACAATATGTCAGACCAGTTCCTTGTTATTAGGGTGAAAAATATTAAATCTTTATCAAATTTTTTTGTTAGTATAACTTTGGAGAAAACAAATAGCCCCTCTAAGATAGTTTGTTATCACTTTGATGATGCTTTAATTGATTAAGAATTTTAAGGAAACAATAATATAGTCCTATTGATTTTAACTTCCCTATAGAATCCCAATAAGATAGAACACAAGATTGACCAATCAATACATATGTTCTAATTTGTCTAGTTTAGAGTTCATCCAAAATAACCAAATCAATTGTACTATCAATCAAAGTAAATCACTGATTTAATCCAAAGAACTCAAACAAAGACATAAGACATAATAATATCACCAGAATTTGAAGAGCAACTAGAACTTTGATATTGTATTAAAAAAATTTTGTTACCATAGGAGCATTGTTGATAAATCGAACATATAATCCAAGGATTATAGAAGCTTTTTCATAAACTAGAAGCTGAATCATCTAAGGCTTTTTCACAATCGATGATGTGTTGTTGGTATCCCTCGTTCGTTCCCAGATCGGCATCACTCAAAGCATCTCAAATCATGAAATCTAGCTTGACAAATTGGTCCATGCTCTAGTTTGTATTCTTGAGCTCTAATTTTTCATCCTTGCATGCCTGAAGAGAAACATCGAGTAACCCTTGATAGGTTTTGATCTATGCATCCACTTTATCGTCATACATTATAATGACAACTCATCATTCATCAGCTTAACTGATTCTATTCTCCAACCAATTCCTTAAGCCAACTTCGGTCATTTTATCGCTATAACATAAAGTGATAAAAAATCAGGCATCGCTATCACTAAAACCCCTCTCTACCAATAGCCTAACATCCTTCTCTTAATCAATGTGTGTTGCACAAATGGACCATCGGCTATCGGTGTTACTCACTTCTTTTTTAGCCACTTTAACATATTTCTTTGATTGTTTGATCAATATATCATATACTAATAGAGAATAATTATCACCTTGACATATAGCGATGCATTTCTTATTACTATTACATTCTATACCACTTCGTCGCTATATATCACACCAATATCCCATTGATACTTGGTATTGATAATTCTCCTTTACTCCACCTTTATAAGTTCTCCTGATGAAATCAATAATATCTGTAATATCGATAATATGCCTTTTATCACTATAACTTCTAGTTTTGTGTTCGTTCTTTTATTTTAATATCCAGATGATATCGATATGCCTTCTTTCGATATGAAATCAGATATCTCCTTTAGCCTTTCCTGACCATCTCGATAGCGTAAGACCATACTGATCAAATCATCATTGTAGCTATGTCGATATTTGAAATTTAGCATTTTGATGCCCTAACTAAAGTTGTTATGTTCTAAAATCAATTTCTTCTGCATAGACAAGTACATAGACAAAAATGATGGACTTTTGGGTGCCATAATTACTTATGTGCCTTCATGTTAGTCTCATGAACCACTCTATGAGATCTTTTCCCATCTCTATTGAGCAAGTATTTGATATATTTCCTGCACATAAAAACATGCAATAACCATCCTTCACATGATATGATGATTTATGTCTCTTAGTGACAATTGTAAAATTGAAAATTTTACAAGTGTCAACATCTTTATCATATTGTCTTAACTTCTCTTGTACTAATAGAATTGCATAATATGAAGCCCTTATGGCTGGTCTAAAAGAAGCTTTATCCTTTCAATTAAAGCATATCAAAATGTTTGGAGATTCACAATTGATTGTGCAATAGATTATTAGCATTACTATATCTATAGTACTTGGAAATATGACCAAAATTAACATTTGAATTTACATACCTTCTATCTTCTTGATTTGTCCTCAGATGCATTGCTTCACCATGTGCCCACAGTTGTCACACTTTTAACATGTAATATTTCCTTTGTTCACATAATTTTTTGGTGCATGAGCACCCTTTTTTTTCTTGTTTTGTAAGCCATATTTGGCATGTCTTGATTTCCCTAAGGTCCTATTGACCAAGTTGTGGAATCCACTAGGGATTTGGAATTTATCTAGGTCATAGGTTCTCATTGTGAGACTATGGTATGATGGTCTCTTGCTTAGTAAATGGAGGTAGATGATGTCAATCTGATGTCATAAGGTTTAGAGTGTGTGAAGAATCCATTTTGGAGTTAACATGGGGTCTAGAAATCCATAGGACCTTCCTAAGGTCCCTAGGAAGCAAGATTTGAAAATTTGCTAATTTTTTTTATAAAAGTTGCTCGGTGCAAGTTGCCTTAAGGCCCTAATCAGCTTAAGAGGACTCTAAACCTCCACTAAACCTATTTTAGGGTTATATAAGTGAACCTTTGACCAAATCCTGAGGTTGGTCATTCTACTATATAGAAAATAATTTCTGGAAGTGTTCACAGTGTTTAGATTTGTAAGAAGTTCAGTAAATAATGAATTCAAGTGAGTTGCCATGAGTTAGATTTTGATCAATGGTAGATAGTAGATGTTAGTGTGTGTGTGTGTGTTTTTGTGTGTTTACTTTCAATTTTTTCAATTATTTTAGTCTTTCTTATTCATTTATTTTTTATAGTTTAAATCTTTGTATTATCTCTACTCACTAGTTCATACCAGGAGAGTTGTAGACATGGGGATCTAACTCACTATCCCACCCTTCATCCTATACACCCTTTTAGGGATTGTGAGTAAACTCCATGAGTGTACCATATGTAGAAGGAGGGGCCCTATAAATCTTGCTAAGTATTTTTTGCAATCAAGCCCTAGGCGAGCCATGGTGAGCCCGACTAGGAAGGACTGAGCCAAGAAGAAGGATAAGTTGCAGAGATGAAATGGGAAATGGGGATTGGTGATTGGAGACCTTATACATGTTCATTATAAAGATCTATGTTCAGGATAAGGTTTGATCAATTTATTTGATCACCCAAAAATAAGAAACACTTCATGCAATCAGTAAAATCCTTAAACCCTACCAAAATCACCTATTTCTGGTTAGGGGATTGTACGGCTTGGAAAAACCCTAGAACCTTAAAAATCCTTGAGAGGTTGGGTAACATTGCAAGAATCCATAATTATTTTGCAAGGTCATTTAGAATAAAATAGGTTAAAGACCCCATTTTCTCAGAGGAGGCCTAATTGGGGCTCTCCCTTGTAGCCCTAAATAAAGAAGTGTGAAATTGGTAAAGAAGATTGATGAAGTGAGAGATTAAAAACATCAAATGGAACCACATAATAAATTTTCCCATACCTCCTCTTCTCTACAAGTTCCTAAGTTAATTTGGAGGTGGTAATCCCTTATCCTAATTTAAGGGTCAGTGTATGCATGGAAGGAGTAAGCACCAAGAATTTCTTTGTCTTGGTTGGTTTGCATTGGTAGTTTGGTTGGGTTTGAAGACTAGGGGATTGAAACTTTGAAGGAATCCTATAGGTTAGTTGTGTCAGTGGGACACTTAAGGGTCACTAGGTGGACCTAGGCAAGGGCTAGTGATTAGCTCTTCCCGACCTCCCTATCAGATTGGTAGCAGAGCCACAAAAGCTTTGGGGATTGTATAGTGCATGTCAAAGTGCGAATCTAGTGGGTCTTCAAACATGGTGACTAATGTGGAGTTAGCCAAGAAAGTTGAGGACCAAGAAGAGGACAATAGATTACTAAGAGAAAGAATAGCCCAATTGGAACAAGTATTGGGTGAAGTGCAGATGAAGACTGAAGAAGTCAATGATAAGTTAGATTGGAGAGAGGAAAAGGAGAAGGAGATCCCTGAAGAGTACAAGACTCCAAAATCAAACCCTGTATTACATGAAGAGCCACTCTTGAAAGCCTTAAAAGCCATGAGTGGGAAAGGTCTAGAAGGTATACCACTATTCAGTGGTAAAATGGAGGTAGATCTAGTCATGGACTGGATAGAAGGCATGGAGAACCATTTTGAATGTGATGGGGTCACCGAGTCACAAAAGGTAAGGGTGACCAAATCTAGGCTTAGAGGCTCTACCTTAACATGGTGGAAGTTTATCCAAACTGAGAGAAAAGGAAGGCAAGAATCCAATCTCTACTTGGAAGGGCATGGTGAGAAAAATAAGGGAAGCTTATATGCTAGATAACTATGAGATTCAATTGCATTAAAAGAGGTAGAGTTTAAGACAAAAGGACCTTGATGTGAGTTCCTATACAGAGGAATTTCAAAAGCTTTGTATCAGGTCAAATGTGTCAGAAGATGAAATCATCAAAGTAGCTAGATATTTGAATGTCTTGATAGTACACCAATGTTATCAATTGGCCATCAAGATTGAAGACAAGAGTAGAAGAAAACAAGATCAAACCTCCAAGAGTAGAGGTAGAGGAAGAGACCAAAGGGAACATAGGGGAAGCTACCAAGGTAGAGGGACTAAACAAAGAAGTTAGTCAAAGTCCAAACCTGCAAAGCATAGTGGTGAGTCATCCTCTAGAGGGAATTTTGGTAGAGGTAAAGGAAACCATGGAGGCTCCAAAAGAGGTAGAAGTGTAGGCAAGAGCAATTCATATTTCACTAGCATGAAATACTATAACCATGGGCAAATGAGACATCCAGCCTATAGGTTCCTGAATAAGGCATCTGCTTCAAATGCATAAAAGAGAGTGGCCTACACTCAAGAGGACACTTCAAGTGTCAAGTCATCAGAAGTTAGCCATATTGAATCAGAAATGGATGAGTTTATCATGTTTAGGAGGGTATTCATTAGGCAACCATCAAAGGAAGAGCCAAGGCAAAGAAGAGCACTCTTTAGAGTGAAGTATAAAGTCATGGGGAAATTTTGCAAAGTGATTGTTGACTCTAGTTCCATAGACAACATCATTACAGAAGAGATAGTCAAGAAACTCAATCTTCCCAAGATACCTCATACCAATCCTTACAAGGTAACATGGTTGAATAAGGGACAAAGTGTCCTAGTAAATGAGCAAGCATGGATTTAATTTTCTATTGGTGGGTATAAAGACAAGTTGTTGTGTGATGTGCTACCCATGGATGCATGCCACCTATTGTTAGGAAGGCCATGGCATTTTGATAGAGAAGCTATCTATAATGGCAAAGACAAAACTGTCACCTTTAAGAAGGATGGGAGAACCTTAAAATTGCAATCTTTGTTAGAAGAAGAAGGGGAGTAGTCTAAGACTCCTAGTGTGTTGTTGAATAGTGGGAAGGAGTTGCTACATGCAATCCAAGAAAGGGATAGTGAGGGATATGCCATAGTAGTGAAGCCTAAGGAAGATGAGAAGTCTACTCAAGCACCACTACCAAAGGAGATTCAAGAGTTACTTGGTAAGTACAAGGACATTGTAAGTGATGGGACACCAGCAACCCTACCACATAAGAGTTCAATAAGTCATCAAATTGAATTCATACTAGGAGCCTCATTGCCTAATAAAGAAGCATACAAACTCATATCAGAGAAGAATTAAGAGGTAGCAAGGAAAGTTCAATAATTTCTTGATCAAGGGCTCATATAGAAGAGCATTAGCCCATGTGCGGTGCTAGTGGTCCTAGCATCCAAGAAAGGAGGCAAATATAGGCTTTGTACTAATTCCAGAGCCATTAACCGAATCACAACCATGTATAGGTTTCCCATACCTAGGATTGAGAACTTGATGGATTGTTTAGGAGGAGCCCAATAATTCACAAAGTTGGATCTTAAAAGTGGTTACCACCATATTAGAATAAAGGATGGAGATGAGTGGAAGAAAGCCTTTAAGACTACTGAAGGGCTATATGAGTGGATTTTAATGCCATTTAGGCTTACTAATTCCCCTAGCACATTCATGAGATTGATGAATGAAGTGCTAAAGGACTACATAGGGACATTTGTGGTGGTATATCTTGATGATATACTTATCTTCAACAAGACAAAAGAGAAGCACTTAACACATTTGAAGATTTTACTCAAGAGACTTCATGAGGAGAAATTGGCAATAACTTAGAGAAATGTGAATTCCTCAAGAAAGAGCTAGTTTATTTTGGGTTTGTGGTATCCAAAATTCAACTAAAAATGGACCCAAGAAAAGTGGAAGCAATCACAAATTGGCCTACACCAACCACAAGGACAAAAGTAAGAAGTTTCCATGGTCTTGATCAATTTTATATGAAGTTAATATGGAGCTTTAGTGGCATATGTGCACTAGTCCTAGACACCATAAAGGGTGAAGTGAAGACCAAGTTTAGATGGACATTAGAAGTCATAAAGGGATTTGAGAAGTTGAACCATCAAGTGGCAACACAACCCATTCCCCTACTACCTAGTTTTAACAAAGTTTTCACCTTGGAGTGTGATACAAGTGGCATAGAAGCTAGAGGAGTGTTAAGTCAAGAAGATAGGCCCATAGCCTTCTTCAGTGAGAAGCTTAATGAGGATAAGAAGAAGTATTCAGAATATGACTTGGAGCTATATACTTTAGTCTAGTCACTTAGGAAGTGGAGGCATTACCTCCTTTCTAAAGAATTTGTGAAATTCACCGACAATCAAGCCTTGAGTTATATCAACATCAAAGAGAAGCTAAGTAATAGACATCTCAAATGGATGGAGCATCTATAGGCCTTCACCTTCACCATCAAGCACAAGAAGGGATAGTTAAACAAGGTAGAAAATGCATTGAGTAGGAGGCTACTAACAGTCAAAGAGGCTCAACTACAAAGCATAGGGATAGATAGCTTCAATGACCTCTACAAAGATGATGAAGATTTCTTAGAGGCTTATAAGGTATGCTCTAATTTTTAGAACTATTTCCATAGTCAATTTATTGACTATACTTTGCAAAGTCGATTGTTGTTCAAGGGGAATCAATTGTGTGTTCCCAAGGGATCAATGAGAGAGAATCTCTTTCAAGAAAATCATAATGGCAGTCTTAGTGGCCATTTTGGCATCAATAAAATAATGGAGTTGGTACAAAGGTTCTACCATTGGCCTAAGTTATCTAGAGATGTTAGAAGGTATGTGGAGCAATGTGATATATACATGAAAGCCAAAGGAGGAGCTAGCAATGCAAGACTTTATCAGCCCCTACCCATTCCTAATAGGCCATGGGAATGCATCATCATGGACATCATAGTGGGGCTTCCCAAGACAAGGATAGGGTTGGATAGTATATGTGGTGGTGGACCAATTTAGTAAAATGAGCCACTTCATTCCCTACAAGACAACACATGATGCTAGTCACATTGCTCAACTCTTCTTCAAGGAAGTGGTAAGAATTCATGGCCTTCCACTTAGCATAGTCTCTAATAGGGATGCAAAGTTTATGGGTCATTTTTGGAAGACCCTATGGAATAGATTGGGTACTAACCTATCATTTGGCTCAGCTTATCATCCTCAAATAGATGGAAAAACTAAAGTAATCAATAGGGTACTAGGTAATTTGCTAAGGTGCCTAACCAAAGAGTATGGATAGACTTGGGATTTAGTCCTCCCTCAAGAAAAATGTGCATATAATGATAGTGTGAATAGAACCACATGCAAGAGTCCTTTTGAGGTGGTCTATGGAATACGTCCAAGAGGTGTCAATGAGCTTAAAGACCTAGGATGTTCAGATCATAGGAGTGGACATGCTAAGGACTTCTCCCAAACCATGAAGGGGGTCCAAGAACAAGTCAAAAGAACTTTGACAGAGGCAACTCAAAAATTGAAGGCAAAAGTAGATGAGACAAGAAAGGATGTTTAGTTTGTAGTAGGATACTATGTAATGGTACACTTGAATAAAGCTAGGATGCAAAAAGGAGTACCCACTAAGATGCAAATGAAGAGAGTTGGACCATGCAAAGTTCTGGCCAAGTATGGAGCCAATGCTTACAAGGTGGATCTCCCACAAGACTTAGCTATTTCTCTAGTCTTCAATGTGGCATACTAGGTTAGATATAAAGGACCTTTGTCTGAGATAACTCAGAATATGCAAGAGGTACTATCAAATATCAGTTTAGTGTCATTACCTCCAAATCCTAAGCCTCAAGCTAAAAACACACTTAAATATAGGGTGAAGAAAAAAACTAGGCACAAAGTTTACATGGAGCACCTCATCAAATGGAAGGGACACCCTAAATCTGAAGAAACATGGGTAGAAGAAGATGAATTTAAAAATTCTGGCATCAATCCTTCTATCTTATCCTCTATTATGCCTTGAAGACTTTTTATGTAGAGGGGGAGTATGGTGCAGGACAATGCTTATTTTTATTATTTTTTAAGCCATCTTTGGCATGTTTTTATTTCCCTAAGGTCATGTTGACCAAGTTGTGGAATCCACTACGGATTTGGAAGGTCCTAGATTCATATTGTGAGACTATGGTATGATGGTCTCTTGCTTAGTATATAGAGGTAGATGATGTCAAGCTGATGTCATAAGGTTTAGAGTGTGTGAAGAATCCATTTTGGAGTTAAGATAGGGTCTAGAACTCCATAGGACCTTCCTAAGGTCCTTAGGAAGCAAGATTTGAAAAGTTGCTAAATTTGTTGTAAAAGTTGCCTAGCAACTTTTGCAATTTTGAAAAAGTTGCTCGATGCAAGTTTCCTTAAGGCCCTAATTGGATTAAGAGGACTCTAAACCTCCACTAAACCTATTTTATGGTTATATAAGTGAACCTTGGACCAAATCCTGAGTTTGGTCATTCTACTATATGGAAAACAATTTCTAGAAGTGTGCACAGTGTTTCGATTTGTAAGAAGTTCAGTAAACATTGAATTCAAGAGTGTTAGGAATAATAGTCCACAATACAACTAAGAGGGGGGGTGAATTAGTTGTATGATATATTATTAAACTTTAGACTTTGAGTAGTAGCAATATCAGATCTAATGAACACAATGAATGCCAACATAGTAACACAATATTTTGGTCTCAGGGAAACCCTGTTAAAGGTAAAAAAAACCCAGTGGGAATTAGCACCCATAAATAATGTACTAAGAGTATAGTATCCTTGTTAGAAGATTTATCCATGTTAGGATATTATTAAACCATTATAATACATAGTCTTTGTTAGAGGATAGACCCTATTAGGATTCAAGAAAGAAGGGTGGGCTCACTACCCAGGCCCACTACCCAAAGAAGGTTAAATCCACCTTCAGAATTCACTATTTGCAACAATTGTATTTGGAGACATACATAATATTTTGAACTATCCAACAAAAACTTTCTTTTCTTGATCAGTTCCAATGAAATTCACTAGTAAAATATCTGCTCTACATTCAGCAGACACAAGCTTGCAGCTTCTCACAATAACCTTTATATCACGTTCATTCTTATCATATCTTTTCCAAAGAAAAGATCTTGTATATATACCCTATTACATTCTACATGAATTAGGTTGGCTAGTTAGGCTTTCTTATTTACATAAACTCTTGTTGAGATACACACGGTACCTAAAACAAGTATACAATGATTCCATTACAAAAATTAAGGATGGACATCCTTAATTTATATTTTCCAAACAAAATGCACACTAAACTTCTAAAGTCGGCTCCCAAATAAGTCTTGTCCAGATTACATGCCATAGGTGATGTCATCCAGCATTTTTTACCTTGTGCTAACCAATGAACATCCTTCAGTACCTTGTCTTTCATCTCTCAAACTCACATGTACCGAATCCATATATTTTTTAAGATATACCAAAATATAGAGACTCACTCTATCAGCTTCCATTGTTGATGTCCAGTAACCAGTCTTTACCAAAACAAGTGTAACTCTCTCAATATGGAACATTACATGATGCGATCTTGGATATAAGATCACAACATCTTCCTATACTCTCATCTATCTTTGCACGTTCTAAAACATCCGTACAGTGTCTGTACACTATCATAACCAGTATGTACTCTTCATAGAGACATATGTTGACTTCAGTGACAAACCACAAATGACAATAGTATGAATGCCCATTTAGTAACGTAGTGATTAAACATATTAAATCTCTCAATCACCATCTCATGCATTAGCAATATCCAATAATCTCCCCCTTTGGCATTGATGTTAACATATGGAAAAATCCATCATCCCAAAGTTATATCAATCCAAAGTTCTGCAACCAAATAGTACTACATACAATCTCCCCATATAGTGGGGATTTTCTCATAGAAACACTCTCCCTTTGACAACAATGGCAAAGGGTTCCATGAGTCACCAATTATTATCCAATATCTTTCTTCCATGATCACTCCCCCTGAGGAGTAGATCCCTACATCCAGTCCAGAATATGATAAGACTCTGAAAACCTCTAGACTGATGCATCCCTGCATCATTTAATTCTGACTAGGAGGGGCCTGAACCCCAAGCATACCTCTAAGATATTCAAAGGTATCTTTTGGCAGTGGCTTTGTGAAGATGTCTACAATCTACTCTTTTTTACTAATATATTCTAATTTTATTTCCTTCTCTGCCATCTCTCAAGAAGTGATACTTAATAGAAATATATTTAGTTTTAGAGTGCATCACCAGATTCTTTGACATATTCATTGTACTAGTGTTATCACAATGGATAACCACAAACTCATCAAAAGTTTGTCCAATGTCCTTCAACATTTGTTTCATCCAAACATTTTGGATGCAATTTATAGCACCAACAACATACTTTGATTTAGCAGTAGATTGTGCTATTCAATCTTGCTTCTTACTTAGCCAAGAAACCAACTTGTTCCCAAGGAAGAATGCACCACCACTAGTACTCTTTTTGTCATCAATGTTTCCTGCCCAATCAGCATTAGTATAAGCATGAATTTCAAAGCTGTCATTTCTATCATACCATAAGTCATAGTCTATGGTTCCTTTTAGATATCTTAGTATCCTTTTCA
This sequence comes from Chamaecyparis obtusa, assembly GCA_027943335.1. Taxonomy (NCBI): domain Eukaryota; kingdom Viridiplantae; phylum Streptophyta; class Pinopsida; order Cupressales; family Cupressaceae; genus Chamaecyparis; species Chamaecyparis obtusa. Next base: position 980,693 of record BSBK01005918.1, read on the forward strand.
TAGCAACTAGGAGTGTTTCTTTGGGTTCTACCTGATATCTAGCCACAATTCCAACAATATTAGCAATATCTAGTCTGGTGTGGGTTAGATATTGTAATACTCCAACCATTGATCTGTACAAGGTCTAAAAAACACACTTTGATTCATCATCAACTGTTAGCTTATTACCAGTCACCATGGGTGTGTCGACCAGTTTACAATCCTCCATTCCAAAAAAAATTAAAATTTCTTTAAGATATTTAGTTTGAGAAATAAAAATACAATCTTTGCTCTAATTTATTTGCAATCCAAGAAATAATTTCATTTCGCCTATCATGGACATCTCAAATTCACTTTCCATTTCCTTAGAAAATTTCTCACATAGATCATCATTGCCTCCAAAGATAATATCATCAACAAAGACTTCTATTATCAATATTTCATCTTCACTAGTTCTTAAATATAGATTATTGTCATCATTACCTTTTCTGAATCCAAGCTGAAGTAAGTACTTGTCTAACCTTGCATACCAAGCCCTTGGACATTACTTCAGCCCATATAGAGCTTTCTTTAACTTGTATAACATGTCTCTATCTTCGCATAAAGTAAATCCATTAGGTTTTTCTATATATACCTCTTCTTCAAGATCCCCATTCAGGACTGCAGATTTCACATCCATCTGATACACCTTGAAATTCTTATGTGCAACATAAGCCAAGAATAATCTTACAGATGAACTATTCTAGAAATAGGAGAAAATGTCTCTTCAAATTCTATGCCTTCTCGTAATGAGTAGTCTTTACATACCAGTCTTTCTTTGTTTCTTACAACAACCCTTTCTTCATTCATTTTGTTTCTGAAAACCCATTTAGTTCCAATCACATTTTTGTTCTTAGGTCTAGGAACCGGTTCCCAATTGTTATTCTTCTTTATCTGATCTAATTCTTCTTTCATAACATTTATCCAAGATTCATCTCTTCAAGCTTCATCTATATTCTTTTGTTCAACTTGAGAAACTAAACAAATTTCTTCTCTAACCTTTGATCTAGTCAGTACTCCTTGATTTGTATCACCAATAATTTTCTTCTCGGGATGATTGTTCTTTACATACCTTAGAGTTTTAGGAATCTCAATAGCCTTATATGTGTCATTATCATAGATCTCATTTTTGCATTCAGTCTCAACAATTTATTCTTCTTCTACAGTAGCAGCCTCTTTGATCTATGTATCTTGATCACAGTCATACATTCTCTCTTTTATTTGAAACCTTTCATTTATCTTTGGATTGTGACTTTCAATTATTTTCCTCAATCTCAGATTAAAGTATTTGTAATCCTTACTCTTACTAGAGTAACCAAGAAAAATTCCTTCATCACTTCTAGCATCAAACTTTCCTATCTTATCATCTCTCTTTATATAGCACTTACTACCAAATATTCTAAAATATTTTACAGTAGGAGTATGATTGAACCATAATTCATAAGGAGTCTTACTTGTACCTTCTCTGATCTGAATTATGTTTAGTATATACACTGTTGTCCCAACATCCTCTCTCCAATGCATATGAGATACATTTCCTTCAAGCAACATTGTCCTAACAGCATCAAGTATAGTTCTATTTCTTTGCTTTGCTATCCCATTCTATTATGGAGTCCTAGGAGAAGATGTTTGTCTTTGTATTCCATGTTCTTCGCAGTATGAATTAAACAGATCTGAAGTAAATTCTCCACCTTTCTCTGACCTTAAACATTTATATTTTTAAACCTGATTCATTCTCTACTTTTTCTCTGAATATCTTGAATTTATCAAATGCCTCTAATTTCTCTTTTAAATAAGTAACCCACATCATTCTAGAAAAATCATCAACAAAAAGTATAAAATACCTTTTACCATAGTATGATTTTGTCCTTGTAGGTCCACATAGATCTGTATGTACCAAATCCAACTTTCCCTTTGATATATATGCTTTTCTTTTATAATTTCTTTTAGTTTGTTTTCCCATAACACATTCTCTGCATATAGTGTTAGATGGTTTGACAATCTTTGGTAGATCTCTTACTATATTAGTCAAACTTGCCTTCACAATGTTATCAAAATTAACATGACAAAATCTTCTATGCCATAACTAGTTGACATCTACCTTCACAACAAAACAAGAAGCTCTAAGTGTATTTAATTCAAATACATTACCTCTAGATTTAGTACCAGTTGTAATTAGCTTTCCTTCCTTACTTCTGATAAAACATTTACCTTTATAGAATTGTAATTGAAACTCTTTGTCCATCAATTGTCCAACACTCAACAAGTTATGCTTAAGTCCATCAACAAGTAGTATATTATTAGTGTTATTCTTTCCATATAGAGTAATAGATCCTACTCCTATGATAGATTTAGGAAGATTATCTCCAAACCTTACAACACCACCATCATACTTTACTAACTTAAAAAACTTATTTTTATCCCCAATCATATGATGTGAACAACCACTGTCTATAATCCATTTAGTTTTCTTATCAACATGTGACATTAAAGCCTTTTCCTCATGTATTGGTTCATCTCTAATAGAAACAAATCTGATCTCCTCATAATCTAAATCATCATCATCAGAAATACCTTCACTATCATAGTAACATTCTTTATCCTTTGAGTACTTAGATTTGAAAAACTAAGGTTTGTACTTAGGAACCCTTGTAGGACATCTAGATGCAAAATGACCAACCTTATTGCATGAAAAATATTTTAAAGGTAATTTTCCTTCAAATTTACACTTACCTTTCTTTTCTCTTCTAGCGATTAATGCAACAAGTTCATCCATCTTTATTTCTTCAGCCATTATTTGTTCCCATTCCTCAACATATTCTCCAAGCTCTTCTTTCAAACTCTCACTATTGGTGCTCGAAAGTGCAGACATTATCTTCTTATGTGCAGATGCCTTGAATGTAGATTCAACCTTGGGTATAGAATCTCCCATTTTTGTAGCTTCAAAAGTAGTTAGCTTTGCAACCAACATTTCTCTGCTAAAGTTTGGAGTCAAAGGTATAGTTTCTTGAATTGATAGGGCTTTGAACTTGTAAGTAGGATTCAATGATCTATGGATTTTGCAATGACTTCTTCTTCATCATAAGTGCCTCCATAATTTTTGTAACTCTTTGAACATAGGCACTAATGCTTTCATCATCATTCATTTGTAGCTTCTCCATCTATGTTTTCCAATTCTATAACTTCACTTGCTTTTTGTATTTGTCTCCTTCATATAGTCCCTCTAATCTTTGCCAAATCTGGTGTGTCGAATCTAAGTCCTTAACTTCAATAAATTCTCCTTCAGAGAGTGCATTGATCAATGCTTCTCTTGCAACCATTTTGTGAGTCAAAACCTTCTTCTCATCATCAAAATCTGATGGTAATTTATTCTCAATCTTTGTAGTCACCTTATTCTTTTTGATCAACCAATAGTCAATGCCCAAACATAGCAAATGAGTTCGCATCTTGTTCTTCCAACTGTCAAAGTTTTTAGGATCACATTTTGGACCATCCTTCCTATAGAGTGCCATCTCCAAGATCACCTCAAGTTGTTAAGATTTCTCTCTAAGGACCAATAGCTCTGATACCAATTGTTAGGAATAATATTCCACAATACAACTGAGAGGGGGGGTGAATCAGTTATATGATAGATTATTAAACTTTAAACTTTGAGTAGCAAAAATATCAGATCCAATGAACACAATGAATTCCAACACAATAACACAATATTTTGGTCTTGGGGAAACGTTGTTAAATGTAAAAACCCCAGTGGGAATTAGCACCCACAAATAATGTACTGAGATTATAGTATCCTTGCTAGAAGATTTAGCCCTATTAGGAGCTTATTAAACCATTACAGTACATAGTCCTTGTTAGAGGACAAACCCTATTAGGATTCAAGAAAGAAGGGTGGGCTCACTGCCCAAAGAAGGTTAAATCCACCTTCAGAACTCACTATTCACAAAAAGTGTATTTGAAGACACACAATCTTTTGAACTGTGCAACAACAACTATCTTTGCTTGATCAGTTCCAATGAAGTTCACCAATAAAATATCTACTCTACATTCAATGGCACAAGCTCGTAGCTTCTCAGAATCACCTTTATATCACATTCATTCTCGCCATATCTTTTCCAAAGAAAAGATCTTGCATATATACCCTATTACATTATACATGAATTAGGTCAACCAATTACATATATACCATTTTCCAAAGAAAAGATCTTCCATATATACCCTATTAAATTCTACCTAAAACAAGTATATAATGATTCCATTACAACAATTAAGGGCCAACATCCTTAATTTATATTTTGCAAACAAAATGCATGCTACACTTTTGAAGTCGGCTCCCAAACAAGTCTTCTCTAGATCACACACCACAACTGACATCATCCAGCATTGTGTACCTTACACTGACCAATGAACATCCTTCAGTACCTTTTCTTTCATCTCTCAAAATCACATGTACCAAATCCATATCTTTTGTAAGATATACCAAAAATACAGAGACTCACTCTATCAGCTTCCATGGTTGTTGTCTAGTAACCAGTCTTTACCAAAACAAGTGTAACTCTCTCAATATGGAACATTACATGATGCAATCTTGGATATAAGATCACAACATCTTCTTGTACTCTCATCTATCTTCACACATTTTGAAACATCTGTACACTATCATAACTAGCCTATACTCTTCATGGAGACATATGTTGACATTAGTGACAAACCACAAATGACAACAATATGAATGCTAATTCAGTAACACAGTGATTAAATATATTAAATGTGTCAATCACCATCTCATGCATTAGCAATATCAAACAAAGAGAGTTTCCATGAGTTAGATTTTGATCAATGGTAGATAGTAGATGTTAGTGTGTGTGTTTACTTTCAAGTTCTACAATTAGTTTAGTCCTTCTTATTCATTTCTTTGTTATAGTTTAAATCTTTGTATTATCTTTTCTCACTGGTTCATACCAGGAGAGTTGTAGACATGGGGATCTAACTCACTATCCCACTATTCATCATGTATGACATTTTTGGGATAGTGAGTAGACTCCATGAGTGTACCATATGCAGAAGGGGGGGCCCTAGAAAGCTTGCTAAGTGTTTTTACAATCAATCCCTAGGCGAGCCATGGTGAGCCCGACTAGGAAGGACTAAGCCAAAAAGAAGGATAAGTTGTGGAGATGAAATGGGAAATGGGGGTCAGTGATTAGAGACCTTAGACATGGTCATTGTCAAGATCTTTATGCAAGGAGAAGGTGTGATCGATCCATTTGATCACCCAAAAATAAGAAACACTTCATGCAATCAGTAAAAGCCTTAAACCCTACCAAAATCACCTACTTCTGGTTAGGGGATTGTACGGCTTGGGAAAAACCCTAGAACCTCAAAAATCATTGAGAGGTTGGATAACATTGCAAGAATCCATAATTAGTTTGCAAGGTCATTTGGAAGCAAATAGGTGAAAGACCCTATTTTCTCGGAGAAGGAGGCCTAATTGGGGCTCTCCCTTGTAGCCCTAAATAAAGAAGGAAGTGTGAGATTGGTAAAGGACATTTTTGAAGTCAGATTTCAAAAACATCAAATGGAACCACATAAGGCATTTTCCCACACCTCCTCATCTCTGCAAGTTCCTAAGTTCATTTGGAGGTGGTAAGCCATTATCCTAATTTAAGGGTCAGTGTATGCATGGAAGGAGTAAGCACCAAGAATTTCTTTGTCTTGGTTGGTTTGCATTGGTAGTTTGGTTGTGGTTGAAGACTAGGGGATTGAACCTTTAAAGGCATCCTATAGATCAGTTGTGTCAGTGGGACACTTAAGGGTCACTAGGTGGACCTAGGCAATGGATAGTGATTAGCTCTTCACAACCTCCCTATCATTATTCAACTTGACATTGTTCTCATTTGATTTATGTCCATAATTGTAAAAAGTGAAAAAATATCTAAAAAAGGATGGTGCATTAGGTTTTCTTCTCCATTGACATTCCCTATGACCAAATTTGTCATATGAAAAGAATCTCCCATTTAAGTTCAGTGCACTAGGTTTCCTCATAGGTGAACTCTTAGGCTTCTCCATTTGATTTTCTAATAAGGTATTGTTTTGACAAGAACTAGAGCTTTCTCCCTTTTCAAAACCGATTCCTTGTGTATCTCATTTTGTCCTTTGACTCTCAAGTTTTGTGAGGCCTCACCCTGACCCATCATAGCATTACTAATTCATTTACACTTTGATACTTATGTTTTGATACATTGATACACTTTTTTATTATCTTGACAGAGACTCGAGATATTATGTTTGATGATGATTATATTGTATGGATTACATTTTGATATGGACTAGGACCTAAAACATGTGGTTAATTTTGATTAAACATGTTTAGATAGATGAATTGATGAGAAGATCAGATCATGAATAGACTTCATTTTTTCATGGATGTTATGTCATGATGATTATGGAATTATTATGTTTTAAATATTTATGTATGAAAATTTTAATTAGGAATTTAATTCTGCATATTAATTAATGTTGCTAAGTATGACTTGAATATGTAAATTGCATGTGATTTTATTATCTTGGACTACTAATGCTTAAGTTTAGTGTCCAGGAAAGAGAACCATGGAATCAGTCGGAGAATCAATAACCAACCATTTGTGCAAACTGTAAAGCCAAGGTTGAACCAAATGAAGAGGTTCAAACCTCATTGTTAAGTGACTTAATTTGTAACCGTAAAATTGTATTTATGTATTAGGTGTTTTCATTATGTAATTAGTGACATGTCAATGTTGTATTATGTCATTTTATAGTGTCACTTGACACTTGTTATGTGTTTATGTAATGACATGTCTACTAAGGTTGGCAATGTAAACCTAAGCCTAACTAACTTATTAGGAACCTAATTGACCCCGTTGTTGGAGATGCTTGGAAAGTTCCACCAATTTGATCACTTAGATTTAATTCTTTTCTAGCCACTTCTAGAGGCCAAAAAGAGGTCCTAAGGGTTAAATTTAGCAAAATCCAAGTACCTTAGTGATAGGGGTATGGGTTAGGAATGTTTTTAACACATCTAGAACCCCTTAGTGGCCTTGGTGACCCTTTTTATGACCTATTTTCCACATGATACGAAAATGGATTGAGTCTTGACCTTTACCCAACCCCACACTCCTCTCCAATCTTGCATTTATAATAGGGGACAAGGAAAAGCCAAAGGACTTTAGGGTCAAGTCTGAATTTAATGTTGGTGGGTGGGTAGAGTTAGTGGGTGTTCACCCACTCTCTATTTTTAGAGACATTAGGGTTTGGATTGAGGAAGGATAAGGGATTGGGATCTTCTCAAAATTCATTTACCATAACACATTGTGTAGGTTGGTCTCCATTGCCATGAAAATTCTTTGTTTTTTTTTGTTGTAAGTAGACTAGCATGCATTTCATTATCTTGCATATCTTATATGTAATTGTGCTGTTGTTTTGTAAGGGAATGGGGTTTTTGGTTGATTGCATGTTTATGGTTTTATCCTTATTTTGAATATAAGAGTTTTGTGAAGGTTGTAATGGCATTACTAACCCTTGGATAGGGAAGAAGTGGCCATGTATGGGGGAAGGGGTTAGTTGGATTCCATGATAGTGTAGAGTCTCTTCTCATGGAGAGAAGAGGGGAAAAAATGCAAGGTGTATGGGCCCTTGCATGCCATTGTATTTGATCCTAATTTTGGGGAAGATAAAGAGGAGATTGGATGGAAAGATGTATGTGGTTTTAAAATTGAAGAGGCATGTTATTTGTATGTATTATTTTGGCATTCTCCTACATGGAAATCCACCTTCACCCCTTGTTATGGGTTCATGGTGAATCCCATTGTGCAAGCCTTGGGAGGGTGTTCTTGTTGTTGTTATGCTTATGTTTTGTGGATGTGTGAATGTCACCCATTGTCTACTGATTCTCCTATCTTGGCAGTGGTCTCCTTGAGACCTAGGATGGGAGGTGAGCTTCCCATGGTTCTTCTCAAGTATTTGCAAGTTTGAAGTCAAAATGCTTGTGGGAAAAACTTGGGAGGATTCTCTATTTTGATGTGGTTGTCTGAGAGAAACTTTAATGTTGTATTGAGATTCATATCTTGTTCAATGTTGTAATGTTCATATTGAAATCTACATCAAGTGATATGTGAAATGCTCTTATTCATTTTGTAATAGCTTCATTAAATGAAGAAACATTGTATGCTATCCATGGATTGTATAGATCTTCTATCTTGAAGATGTGTATTTGTCTTTTGTGAGATTACCATAATGTAAATGAAGAATATTTATTTTCATGCTTATTGTATTCTATTCTTTGGAATAATGAAGTTAATCTTCCATTATAGAATGATATACAATGTTGCTAGGAAAGAAATGTAATAGTTCATAAAAAGTAAAGTTTCTTTTTGTATGAAAAAGCTTGTAATCTCTTCAATGTTGATTGTAAATTTTCAAGTTAATGCACTCCACTTCTCCCTTGAAAATCCATATTTAAATTTGAATAGGATCAACACCTTAGTTTTGAAACCAATATTGCAACCTCTAATTCCTCAAAAATGAAGCATGATAACAATGAATAATCAAACATGTTAGAATACTAATGTAAAAATCACATATTACTAATATTCAATTTATAGTTTCCTTAGTGTAATGCACTAATAGAATAATCAAATGCATACAATTAACTCTTCTATAACAAGCAAAGAAATCAATATGATAGAAGCAAAGACCAAACAATATCAATAACACTTCCCAGAATTTTTAGACAGCAAAATTGCTCTCTGGAAAATGTATGGGAAGGGAAATAATTCTCTTTTACCATAGAGAATATTTCCTCCCCAAGATACCTTTCCTAAATAGAGGTTAGTATACTAATCCCTAAGTTAATCAATGTTAGTAACTAACACCTAATATAAACATGTTAATAGAAACTAGTCCCTAAATTAATAAAAGGATTTTATATCATAACTTACCCTTACACTTTTCTCCCCATAAATGGGAGCAAGTATGTGGGGACAGATTACACATTAAATAATACTAAACTTGCTTGCATGTAAAACTATTCACATTAAATAATATAAAATTGCATGTTGGCCATCATTTACTTTGGGTTTAGTAACCCCCCAATTCCTCACACCACCTTTCTTCTAGTCCCCTTACACACCTTTTTGCTCACAACATTTATTAAATGTTGTTGGGAAAGTTGACTTCCTCTCCACGCGTAATCTTCATGTAAAAAAAATTGTACTTAATACCCCTCTGATTTTTGAAATCCCATGGATTGGGATTAGGGTGAATGGGATTGGTGCATCCAAATCCCATGTCACCACAAATCTTCTCCTTGGAGTATTTACGCAAGTTCTTTCCTTGCTGCATTTGAAATGGGGAAAAATTAATATGGTGGGTATCAACTTATTAAATTAATCATCTATTTTAGCCAATGGTTAATTAGTTAAAATAGGATCATTAATATTAGTTAGTTTGGGTTTAATTATGAATTTGTGAATTAGCTAATAGGGTTATGGCCTAATGAATTTGATTTGCTTTAATTAATTTAATGTATAAGACGGCTTTAGTACATCTTGTAATGGTACTATAACTAATCCACCTTTTATGTTTAGATAACATTATGTTCTAGTTAACCCTATTAGGTTATCGTCGGAATTTAAATAAAATTCGATTATTAATGGAGATCATCTCATGAACTATGATTGTAGAATGAATTACTTATAACCTAAGTATACATATACAATTTGGGTTCTTGTTTAATTAGAAAGAATTGGATAAGTAATTAATGCCCTCGTTCATAAGGGAATTGAAGGTTAAACATTGTCGAGTAGGTTTTGATAGAAATGGATTCATCCTAAATGAAAATTCTAAATTGGAAATTATAGTCACTAGGGTTCCACTATCCGAACTCAATAATTTTATGACAATGGTTATGAGATCAAATCTGCCAAACCCATGGTGGTACATACCTATTGGGCATACACTCTGAACAAACTTAACCTTAGGTTGTGATCGGCTTAACCATAGTTGACTTATCCTTAACTCATGATCGTCACTTTCTAACATCATATCATTTTAAAAAAAATTGTTGTGTTTTTGTTGGTTAAATTTTTGGAATGAAATTTGGTATCAGAGCTTAGGTTTCAACATTGGAACCTTTAAACCCATTACATTTCAACTCATCTAACTTAATCTATTGTGTAGGATGTCTGTCGTCACATGAACTGGCCAACGAGGTAGGGGTCGTAGAGTTGTACATGTTAGTGCAGGACAGGGGGGTGGACAACCTCCACCACCTGCACCACCTTGGAACCCTAACTAGGATATTATGGACATCCTCCAGAATTTGATTAGGGTGATTTAGCAGAGGTTACCACCCATAGTTCAGCAGTCAGAGCAACAGATTTCCAAAGGGGAAGCACATATCCTAGGAGGTAATAGCACAATTAGCAGAGAGAGGAGTAGGATTCCTCCACCCAGCCTTGTTGAGGGTCATGGTGATCATGAGGGTGAGTCAGTTCATCAGCTAGAGGCACCACCCAAGCATGAGATACGAGTAAGAGAGAGACCCCCTAGAGATGTTGGAGATGAGATCTGAGAGTTAATACGACTCTAGCCACCCTTATTTCTAGGATCCACTAATGGGTCAATAGCAGACGCTTGGTCATAGAGTTTATAGCGATGCTTCAGATTGTGCCCTTATAGGAGTAATCTAAAGGCATGACTTGCAGTTCATCTCCTATAGGAAAAAGCCTCCACTTGGTGGCAGCAGGAGGAGTCCATTGGTGAAGTGGCTATTGACACACTCACTTGGGAGTCTTTTGTAGCCCATTTCTGAGAGAGGTATCTCTCTGAGCATTTTCGACAAATAGATAGAGGAGTTCCATGATCTCTAGTAGAGAGGTCTCATAGTGGCCCAGTATGAGAGTCAATTTCTTGAGCTCCTTCCATACGTAGATTATATCAAGCATGAGAAACTACGTATCCATCGGTTCATTAAGGGACTTAATATGTCTCTTCATGGTACAATACGTTTATCCTTTCCTACCACATTCAGGGATATAGTTGAGACAACACTTATAGCTGAGGATATCCATACTAGACAAGAGTCTCAGGATCAGTGTCAACACCGAAACCCCTCATCCCAGCAGTCAAAATAGCAGAGACCCTCTTGGAAGGGGAAACAAAACCATTTAGCGGGATCCTTTAAGGGTCAATAGTCTCAGTAGCAGGGTTCCTAGTAGGATTCTATAGAGAGGCATTCATAGGGTTATCAGGGCTCTAAGCCCAAATAGTGGTAGTCTCCTGGCCCTAGACAAGATCAGAGGACACAGACCCCTCAGACACAGTCAGCTAGGACTCAACAGTCCTCTAGGGGTGGATATAGTGGTTCTAATAGGACTGGAGCATCATAGCAGCCTAGGACATAGATAGTACAGATTCAAACTTGAGGGCCATGTTACACTTGCGGTGGTATGGGTCATATAGCGAGAGAGTGCCCACAAGGACAGTTAGCTGGTGGTCAAAGAGGGGACACCTCAGAGCCTATAGTTTGAGATATAGGTAGGTCCCATAGAGTATTTACAGCAGTTGATAACTGCCAGGCCGAGCACCAAGCCATGGTCATAGAGGCCACAGGTATGATTCAGGGTATCAGTGTTTCTATCTTGTTTGATTTGGGAGCCATAGACTCCTTTATATCTCCATATTTAGTGGAGTGTTCTAGGCTGGTGGCCGTTAGATAAGATGTCAGTTGGGAGGTCGAGTTAGCTTCAGGAGCTAGGGTACCTATTATTTCCTTAGTTCACAATTGCCAAATTCAAATTGGAGACTTAATCGTGATGTCTGATCTCTACATTACCCCCCTAGGATCTTATGATGTAGTCATTGGCATGGATTGGCTATATGCCTACAACACCAAGATGGATTTTTATCACAAGAGGGTTGAGTGTGTTGATGATCATGGTATTTCTATGGTAATAATTGGAGTACAAAGACCCATATCCCTACACATGATTTGTGTTACACAGCTTAGGCATTGCATGCGGAAGGGATGTCAGTTATTCCCCATCACCATTAGTGATAGAGAGGAGGATTTATAGGGGGAGCCTTCGCTCAAGGATTATCCTATCCTTCAAGAGTTTGCAAATGTATTTCCTACCGAGTTACCTAGTATGCCTCCACCTAGGGCAGCTGATTTTCACATAGACCTTGTGCTAGGAGCTAAGCCCATTTCTAGAGCACCTTACATGATGACCACACATGAGCTCAATGAGCTAAAGATTCAGTTAGAAGAGTTCTTGGAGAAAGGGCATATCCAACCTAGTGTATCACCTTGGGGTGCACTGGTGATTTTTGTCAAGAAGAAGGATGGATCACTTAGGTTGTGCATTGATTATTGATAGTTGAATAAAGTAATAATTAAGAACCGATACCCACTCCCCAGGATTGATGATTTATTTGATCAGTTGCAGGGTGCCTGAGTGTTCTTGAAGATAGATCTAAAGTCAGGGTACCATCAGTTGCAGATTGTGGAGAGTGATATTCACAAGACTAGTTTTCACATGAGGTATGGCCACTATGAGTTCTCCAGCTATGTTCATGAGCCTCATGAATGGAGTATTTCACACATTCTTGGATAAATTTGTGGTAGTGTTCCTTGATGACATTTTGATATATCCCCACAATGAGGAAGAGCATGAGGAACATCTGAGATAGGTTTTGTAGTGTTTGAGAGAGAATCAGTTATATGGAAGCTTGTCAAAGTGTGCCTTCTTTAGAGCTGAGGTGCATTGTCTTGGTCATGTTATATCCGATGATGGGATCTCTGTAGACCCATCAAAGATTAGGGCCATTATGGATTGGCCAGCACCCACTAGTGTCACTGAGGTCAGGTGTTTTATGGGCTTGGCAAGTTATTATAGACTCTTTGTCACAGGATTTTCTAGAATAACTCATCCCATCACTTCCCTTCAGAGAAAGGGGAAGAAGTATGAATGGACAGAGAAGTGTGAGAGAGCTTTAGAGGAGCTCAAGAGAGCCCTCACTAGTGCACTGATTTTAGCAGTGCCAGATGATTTGATAGATTTTTTTGTATGTATGGATGCTTCATTGGATGCTTTAGGAGCATTCCTTATGCAAGAGGGTCATCCTATAGCTTTTGAGTCTAGGAAGATAAAGACTCATGAGCTTAATTATCCTACTCATGACCTAGAACTCGCAGCAGTGGTTCATGCCTTAGTAAGATGGCAACACTTTCTTTGAGGTCACCAATTTGAGCTTCATTCAGATCACCAGAGCCTACAGTATATCTTTATACAGCCCAATCTTAATCCTAGGTAGAGGAGGTGGATGGAGTTCTTGTGTGAGTATGATTTTGATGTTGATTACATAAAAGGGAAAGAGAATTTAGTTGCAGATACATTGAGTAGGAGGCGACATGAGCTCTCATCTATGACTTCTAGTATAGATTTTAGGGAGTGCATTTTGCATCACTTGCCAGAGGATGGATTATATGTGGAGGTTTTTTAGTTTATCCATTCTAAGAGACCCCTTGAGGGGAAATTTGAAGAGTATTCTTTAGAGTCCGATGGATTTCTACATCATAGGGGATGCATCTATGTACCTTCTACGGGTGACTTGTGAGAGCGTATTGTGCTAGAGGCTCATAGAGAACCTTATGCAGCTCATCCAAGAGTTAAGAAGTTGCATGTTGATCTAAGATAGTTGTATCATTGGCCAGGCATGAAATTGCAGATTGCCAGCATAGTGGCTAGGTGTCTAGAGTGTCAGAGCGTGAAGGCAGAGCACAGTCATCCAGGTAGGCTCCTGTAGCCACATGAGATTGCCGAGTGGAAGTGGGATACTAATCTATGGACTTCATTGTTGGTCTCCCTATGTCTTCTTGCTGCCATGATTTGATATTGGTGACAGTTGACATGTAGACCCACTTCTCACCCGTGCGTACTACATTCACACCACGAGACATAGCTCAGGTGTTTTTGCAAGATATTGACAGACTTCATGGCATTCCCCATAATATCATCTCGATAGAGACTCTTCGTTCACATTAGCCTTTCAGAGAGAGTTATAGATAGCGTTGGGCACTAGAGTAAATTTCAGTATGGCATATCATCCTCAAACTGATGGACAGGAAGAGAGGGTTAACTGGGTGTTAGAGGATATGTTACGTATGTATGTAATGGACCATTAGCTCAAGTGGGAGGGATACCTACATCTGGTCAAGTTTTCCTATAATAATGGGCATCATTCTTCTATTGGTATGCCACCATATTAGGCTTTGTATGGTAGACCATGCTGAACACCACTAAGTTGGGATAGGATTGAGGATAGAGTATCTATTGGACCTCAGTTGGTCAAGGATATGGAGCAGCAAGTGGTCTTGATTAGATAGCATCTTAGAGAGGCTCATGATAGATAGAAAAAGTATGCAGATGCAAAGAGGGTTGATCATGAGTATATGGTTAGGGATAGGGTTTTCTTGAGAATGCACCTACATAAGAAACCAATCCATTTTGGAAAGGGCTCTAATTTGGTGCCTTGCTTTGTTGGACCTTTCAAGATCTTGGAGAGGATAGGACTAGTTGCCTACCATTTAGCTTTTCCAACCAGCCTGTCACGCATCCACAATATGTTTCATGTATCTGTATTACAAAAATATGTTTATGACGAGTCTCGCATTATAGATTAGGATGCCTTGTAGGTGGAGTTGGATGAACTGTTAGCCTTGGATACCATCCACATTTTACCCTAATGGACCCTAGCACTTTGAGGCAGAGAGTTGGTCCAGGTTAGGGTCCAATGGGATTGTTATGATGAGGTCATGACTTCATAGGAGGATGCAGCACAAATGGGATCACAGTACCCATACCTTTTTTATGAACTCCAAGAGGAAGTTTATGCCTAGGGGGGAAGATGTGAGGCCTCACCCCAACCCATCATAGCATTACTGATTCATTTACACTTTCATAATTATGTTTTGATACATTGATACACTTTTTGATTATCCAGACAGAGACTCGAGATATTATGTTTGATGATGATTATATTGTATGGATTACATTTTGATATGGACTAGGACCTATAACATGTGGTTGATTTTGATTATAAATGTTTAGATAGATGAATTCATGAGGAGATCGGATCATGATTAGACTTGATTATTTCAAGGATGCTATGTCATGATGATTATGGAATTATTATGTTTAAAACATTTCTGTATGAAAATTTTAATTAGGAATTTAATTCTGTGTATTGATTATTGTTGCTAAGTATGAATTGAATATGTATATTGCATGTGATTTTATTATCTTGCACTACTAATACTCCAATTTTGTGTGCAGGAAAGAGAACCATGGAATCAGTCAGAGAATCATTAACCAACCATTTGTGCAAACTGTAAAGCCAAGGTTGAACCAAATGAAGAGGTTCGAACCTCATTGTCAAGAGACTTAATTCATAACCGTAAAATTGTATGTATGTATTAGGTGTTTTCATTATGTAATTAGTGACATGTCAATGTTGTATTATGTCATTTTATAGTGTCACTTGACACTTGTTATGTGTTTATGTAATGACATGTCTACTAACGTTGGATATGTAAACCTAAGCCTAACTGACTTATTAGGAACCTAATTAACCCCTTTGTTTGAGATACTTGCAAAGTTCCACCAGTTTGATCACTTAGATTTAATTCTTTTCTAGCCACTTCTAGAGGCCAAAAAGAGGTCCTAAGGGTCAAATTTAGCAAAATCCAAGTACCTTAGTGATAGGGGTATGGGTTAGAAATATTTTTAACACATCTAGAACCCCCTAGTGGCCTTGGTGACCCTTTTTATGACCCATTTTTCACATGATACGAAAATGGATTGAGTCTTGACCTTTACCCAACCCCACACTCCTCTCCAATCTTGCATTTATGATAGGGGACAAGGAAAAGCCAAAGGACTTTAGGGTCAAGTCTGAATTTAATGTTGGTGGGTGGGTAGAGTTAGTGGGTGTTCACCCACTCTCTACTTTTAGAGACATTAGGGTTTGGATTGAGGAAGGATAAGGGATTGGGCTCTTCTCAAAATTTATTTGCCATAACACATTGTGAAGGTTGGTCTCCATTGCCATGAATTTTTTTTTTTTTTGTTGTAAGTAGATTAGCATACATTTCATTCTCTTGCATATGTGATATGTAATTATGTTGTTGTTTTGTAAGGGAATGGAGTTTTTGGTTGATTTCATGTTATATGGTTTAATCTTTGTTTTGAATATGGGAGTTTTGTGAAGGGTGTAATGACATTACTCACCCTTGGATAGGGAAGAAGTGGCCATGTATGGGGGAAGGGGTTGGTTGGATTCCATGATAGTGTAGAGTCTCCTCTCATAAAGAGAAGAGGGGAAAAAATGCAAGGTGTATGGGCCCTTGCATGCCATTGTATTTGATCCTAATTTTGGGGGAGATAAGGAGGAGATTGGATGGAAAGATGTATGTGGTTTTAGACTTGAAGAGGTATGCTTTTTGTATGTATTATTTTGGCATTCTCCTACATGGAAATCCACCTTCACCCTTTTTGATGGGTTCATAGTGAATCCCATTGTGCAGGCCTTGGGAGGGTGTTCTTGTTGTTGTTGTGCTTATGTTTTGTGGATGTGTGAATTTCACCCATTGGCTATTAATTATCCTAGCTCAGGGGTGGTCTCCTTGAGACCTAGGATGGGAGGTGAGCTTCCCATGGTTCTTCTCATGTATTTGCAGGTTTGAAGTTAAGATGCTTGTGGAAAAAGCTTGGAAGAATTCTCCATTTTGGTGTGGTTGTGTGAGAGCAACTTTAATGTTGCATTGTTAATCTTTTGTATTGAGATTCATCTCTTATTGAATGTTGTAATGTTCATATTGAAATCTACATCAACTAGTATGTGAAATGCTCTTATTCATTATGTAACAGCTTCATAAAAGGAAGAAACATTGTATGCTATCCATGGATTGTATAGATCTTCTATCTTGAAGATGTGTATTTGTATTTTGTGAGATTACCATAATGTAAATGAAGAATCTTTATTTTCATGCTTATTGTATTCTATTCTTTGGAATAATGAAGTTAATCTTCCATTCTAGAATGATATCCAAGGTTGATAAGAAAGAAATGTAATAGTTCATAAAAAGTAAAGTTTCTTTTTGTATGAAAAAACTTGTAATCTCTTCAATGTTAATTGTAAATTTTTAAGTTAATGCACTCCACTTCTCCCTTGAAAATCCATATTTCAATTTGAATAGGATCAACACCTTAGTTTTGAAACCAATATTGCAACCTCTAATTCCTCAAAAATGAAGCATGATAACAATGAATAATCAAACATGTTAGAATACTAATGTAAAAATCACATATTACTAATATTCAATTTATAGTTTCCCTAGTGTAATGCACTAATAGAATAATCAAATGCATACAATTAACTCTTCTATAACAAGAAAAGAAATCAATATGATAGAAGCAAAGACCAAACAATATTAATAACACTTCCCAACAATTTTAGAGAGCAAAATTGCTCTCTGGAAAATGTATGAGAAGGGAAATAATTCTGTTTTACCACAAAGAATATTCCCTCCCCAAGATACCTTTCCTAAATAGAGGTTAGTATACTAATCCCTAAGTTAATCAATGTTAGTAACTAACACCTAATATAAACATGTTAATAGTAACTAGTCCCTAAATTAATAAAAGGATTTTATATCATAACTTACCCTTACACTTTTCTCCCCATAAATGGGTGCAGGTATGTGGGGACAGAGTACACATTAAATAATACTAAAATCGCTTGCATGTAAAACTATTCACATTAAATAATATAAAATTGAATGTTGGCCATCATTTACTTTGGGTTTAGTACCCCCCAACAACTCATGCCACCTTTCTTCTAGTCCCCTTACGCACCTTTTTACTGACAACATTTATTAAAAGTTGTTGGTCAAGTTGACTTCCTCTCCATGCGTAATCTTCATGTAAAAAACAATTGTACTTAATACCCCTCTTATTTTTGAAATCCCATGCATTGGGATTAGGGTGAATGGGATTGGTGGGTCCAAATCCCATGTCACCACAAATCTTCTCCTTGGAGTATTTACGCAAGTTCTTTCCTTGCTGCATTTGAAATGGGGAAAAATCATTATGTTGGGTCCCCAAACTTTAATTACATTAGCCTACACACATTCCCTACAAGAGTTTTGAAAATCATGGGCAGCCTTGTCTCTTTCCTTGGTCCCATCACCACACTTGGCATGTGGGCCCATGTGGGAGGATTGGAAGAATTGTTAAGAGATAAGTGGGGGGGGGGGGGGGGGAAAGTAGGTTAGTAGGTTAGGATTAGTAGGTTAATAGGTGAATAGGATAGGTTACTTTTGAATTTTGTTTTTTTATTTTAATTATTATTTGAAGACATCTATTCATTAGATAAATCAATTAGTAATTAATAGATTTATTAACGTGTTTATATTTAATTATTATTGAATCAACTTATTCAATTAATAGTCTATTTTATCCAATGATTAATTAGTTAAAATAAGATCATTAATATTATTTAGTTTGGGTTTTTTTTTAAATTGTGAATTTGTGAATTAGCTAATAGGGTTATGGCCTAATGAACTTTATTTGCTTTAATTAATTTAATGTATAAGAGGGCTTTAGTATGTCTTTTAAATGTAGTATAACTAATCCACCTTTTATGTTTAGATAACATTATGTTCTAGTTAACCCTATTAGGTTATCGTCAGAATTTAATTAAAATTCTATTATTAATGGAGATCATCTCATGAACTATGATTGTAGAATGAATTACCTATAACCTAAGTATACATATACAATTTGGGTTATTGTTTAATTAGAAAGAATTGGATAAGTAATTAATGACCTCATTCACAAGGGAATTGAAGGTTAAACATTATCGAGTAGGTTTTGATAGAATTGGATTCATCCTGAATGAAAATTCTAAAGTGGAAATTGTATCCACTAGGGTTCCGCTATCCGAACTCAATAATTTTATGATAATGGTTATGAGATCAAATTTGCAAGACCCAGAGAGGTACATACTTATTGGGCATACACTCCAAACAAACTTAACCTTAGGTTGTGACCACCTTAACCATAGTTGACTTATCCTTAACTCATGATCGTCACTCTCTAACATCATATCTTTTTTAAAAAAATTATTGCATTTTTGTTGGTTAAATTTTGGGCATGACATTTGGTATCAGAGCCTAGGTTTCAACATTGGAACCTTTAAACCCATTACATTTCAACTCATCTAACTTAATCTATTGTGTAGGATGTCTGTCATCACACCAGCTGGCCAAGGAGGCAGGGGTCCTCGAGTTGCACATGTTAGTGCAGGACCGAGGGGTGGACCACCTCCATCACCTCCACCACCTTCACCACCTCGGAACCCTAACCAGGATATTATGGACATCCTCCTAAATCTAATCAGGGTGATTTAGCAGAGGTTACCACCCATAGTTTAGCAGTTAGAGAAACAAATTTCTGAAGGAGAATCATAGATCCTAGGAGGTAATAGAGCAGTTAGCAGAGAAAGGAGTAGGATTCCTCCACCCAGGCTTGTTGAGGGTCATGGTGATCATGAGGGTGAGTTAGTTCATCAGCTAGAGGCACCACTCGACCATGAGATATGAGTCAGAGAGAGACCCCCTAGAGATTTTGGAGATGAGATCTAAGAGTTAATACGACTCCAGCCACTCTTGTTTCTAGGATCCACTAATGGGTCAGTAGTAGAGGCTTGGTTATAGAGTTTAAAGTGATGCTTTGCATTGCACCCTTATGGGAGTAATCTAAAGGCATGGCTTTCAGTTCATCTCCTACGGGAGAAAGCCTCCATTTGGTGGCAATAGTAGGAGTCCATTGGTGAAGTGGCTATTGACACACTCACTTGGGAGTCTTTTGTAGCTTGTTTCTGAGAGAGGTATCTCTCCGAGCATTTCAGACAGAGACAGATTGAGGAGTTCCATGATATCCAGCAGAGAGGTCTCATAGTGGCCCAGTATGAGAGTTAGTTTCATGAGTTTCTTCCATACGTAGATTATATGAAGGATGAGAAACTACATATCCATCAGTTCATTAAGGGACTTAATATGTCTCTTCAGGGTACAGTATGTTTAGCCTTCCTACCACATTCAGGGATACAATTGAGACAACACTTATAGCTAAGGATATTTGTACTAGACAAGAGTCCCAAGATCGATCTTAGCACCAAAACCCCTCATCCTAGTAGTTAGGATAGTAGAGACCCTCTTGGAAGGGGAAACAGAACCATTCAGCGGGATCCTTTAAGGGTCAACAATCTCAGTAGTAGGGTTCCCCGCAGGATTCTAGAGAGAGGCATTCACAAGGTTATCAAGGCTCTAAGCCCAAATAGTGGTAGTCTCAGGGCCCTGGACAGGATCAGAGGACATAGAACCCTCAGACACAGTCAGCTAGGACTCAGCAGTCCTCTAGGGGTGGATATAGTGGTTCTAGTAGGACCAAAGGGTCACAGTAGCTTAGGACACAGGGAGTACAGATTAAAACCTGAAGGCCATGTTACACTTGCAATGGTATGGGTCATATAGTGAGAGAGTGCCCATAGGGATAGTCAGTTGGTGGTTAGAGAGGGGCCACCTTAGAGCCTACAGTTGGAGATATGGGTAGGTCCCATAGAGTATTTGTAGCGGTTGATAACCACCAAGCTGAGCACTAGGCCACAGTCATAGAGGCCACAGGTATGATTCAGGGTATCAGTGTTTCTATCTTGTTTGATTCAGGAGCCAAAGACTACTTTATATCTACATATGTAGTGGAGTGTTGTGGGCTGGTGGTAGTTAGATAGGATGTTAGTTGGGAGGTTGAGTTAGCTTCAGGAGCTAGAGTATCTATTAGTTCCTTAGTTTACAGTTTCCAGATTCAAATTGGAGACTTAATCACAATGTCTGATCTCTGCATTACCCCTCTAGGATCTTATGATGTAGTCCTTGGCATGGATTGGCTATATGCCCACAGTGCCAAGATGGATTTTCATCACAAGAGGTTTGAGTGTGTTGATGATCATTGTATTTATGTGGTGATAATTGGAGTATAGAGACTCATATCCCTTCGCATGATTTCTACTATGTAGCTTATGCATTGCGTGCGGAAGGGATGTCAATTATTCACCATCACCATTAGTGATAGAGAGGAGGATTTAGAGGGGGAGCCTTCACTTGAGGATTATCCTATCCTTCAGGAGATTGTAGTTGTTTTTCCTACCAAGTTACCTAGTATACCTCCACCTAGGGTAGTTGATTTTCACATAGACCTTGTGCTAGGAGCTGAGTCTATTTCTAGAGTACCTTACAGGATGACCACACATGAGCTCACTAAGCTCAAGATTCAGTTAGAAGAGCTCTTGGAGAAAGGGCATATCTAACGTATTGTATCACCTTGGGGTGCACCAGTGATTTTTGTGAAGAAGATGGATCACTTAGGTTGTGCATTAATTATCGGTAGTTGAATAAAGTAACAATTAAGAACCGATACCCACTCTCCAGGATTGATGATTTGTTTGATCAGTTGCAAGGTTCTTGAGTGTTCTTGAAGATAGATCTGAAGTCAAGGTACCATCAATTGTGGATTGTGGAGAGTGATATCCACAAGATTGCTTTTTGCATGAGGTATAGACACTATGAGTTCACAGTGGTTCCATTTGGCCTCACGAATGCTCCAACTATGTTCATGAGCCTCATGAATGGAGTATTTCACACATTCTTGGATAAATTTTTGCTAGTGTTCCTTGATGACATTCTGATATATTCCTACAATGAGGAAGAGCATGAGGAGCATCTAAGATAGGTTTTGTAACATTTGAGAGAGAATCAGTTATATGGCAGCTTGTCAAAGTGTGCCTTCTTTAAACTCGAGGTGCAATATCTTGGTCATGTTCTATCTAGCAATGGGATCTCTGTAGACCCATCGAAGATTAGGGCCATTTTAGATTGGCCAGCACCCACCAGTGTCATTGAGGTCAGGAGTTTTATGGGCTTAGCAGGTTATTACGGATGCTTTGTGGTAGTATTTTCTAGAATTTCTCATCCCATCAATTCCCTTCACAAAAAGGGGAAGAAGTATTAATGGACAGATAAGTGTGAGAGAGCTTTCTAGGAGCTCAAGAGAGCCCTCACTAGTGCATCAATTTTAGCATTGCTAGATCCTTCGATAAATTTTTTTGTATGTACAGATGTTTCATTGGATGGTTTAGAAGCAATCCTTATGTAGGAGGGTCATCCTATAGCTTTCGAGTCTAGGAAGCTAAAGAATCACGAGCTTAATTATCCTACTCATGACCTAGAACTCACAGTAGTGATTCATGCCTTAGTGAGATGGTGACACTTTCTTTTAGGTCACCGATTTGAGCTTCATTCAGATCACCAGAGCCTACAGTATATCTTTACAAAGCCCAATCTTAATGCTAGGAAAAGGAGGTGGATGGAGTTCTTATGTGAGTATGATTTTGATGTTGATTACATAAAGGGGAAAGAGAATGTAGTTGTAGATGCATTGAGTAGGAGGTGACACGAGCTCTCACCTATGACTTCTAGTACAAAATTCAGGGAGCACATTTTGCATCACTTGCCAAAGGATGGATTATATGTGGAGGTTTTTCAGTTTATCCATTCTTAGAGACCCCTTAAGGGAAAATTTGGAGAGTATTCTTTAGAGTCTGATGGACTTCTATGTCATAGGGGACACATCTATGTACCTTCTACATGTGTATTGCAAGAGCTTATTATGCTAGAGGCTCATAGAGCACCTTATGCAGCTCATTCAAGAGTTAAGAAGTTGCATGTTGATCTAAGATAGTTGTATCATTGACTAGGCATGAGATTGTAGATTTCCAGCATAGTGGCTAGGTGTCTAGAGTGTCAGAGAGTGAAGGCAGAGCACAGTCATCTAGGTGGGCTCTTGCAGCCACATGAGATTGCTGAGTGGAAGTGGGATACTATATCTATGGACTTGATTGTTGGTCTCCCTATGTCTTCTCACTGCGATGATGCCATCTTGGTGACAATTGACAAGTTGACCAAGGTTGCCCACTTTTCACCCGTGCATACTACATTCACAGCACAAGACATAGCTCAGGTATTTTTGTGGGATATTGTTAGACTTCATGGTATTCCCCCTAAGATCATCTCTGATAGAGACTCTTTGTTCACATCAGCCTTTTGGAGAGAGTTACAGATAGCTTTGGGCACTAAAATAAATTTCAGTATGACATATCACCCTCAGACTGATGAACAGACAAAGAGGGTTAACTAGGTGATGGAGGATATGTTACGTATGTATGTGATGGATCATTAGGTCAAGTGGGAGGGATACCTACATCTGGTCAAGTTTTCCTATAATAATGGGCATCATTCTTCTATTGGTATGCTGCCATATCATGCTTTGTGTGGTAGACCATGCAGGACACCATTGAGTTGGAATAGCATCGAGGATAGAGTATCTATTGGACCTCAGTTGGTCAAGGATATGGAGTAGCAGGTGATCTTGATTAGACAACATCTTAGAGAGGCTCAGGATAGACAAAAGAAGTATAAAATGCGAACAGGGTTGATCATGATTATATAGTTAGGGATAGGGTTTTCTTGAGAGTGCACCCGCATAAGAGACCAATCCATTTTGGAAAGGGCTCTAAGTTGGTGCCTCACTTTGTTGGACCTTTCGAGATCTTGGAGAGGACCATTTGCCTACCATTTAGCTTTGCCACCCAACCTGTCATGCATCCATGATGCCTTTTATGTATCTATGTTATGAAAATATGTTTATGACGAGTCTCACATTATAGATTGGGATGCCTTTCAGGTGGAGTTGAACGGACAATTAGCCTTAGATCCCATCTGCATTTTAGCCTGATGGACCCTGGCACTTCGAGGCAAAGAGCCAGACCAGGTTTGGCTCTAGTAGGATTGTTATGATGAGGTCATGGCTTCATGGGAGGATGCAGCACAGATAAGATCACAGTACCCATACCTTTTTTATGAACTCTAGGAGGAATTTTATGCCTAGGGGTAGGATTTCAGGCCTCACCCCGACCCATCATAGCATTACTGGTTCATTTACACTTTGATACTTATGTTTTGATACATTGATACACTTTTTATTATCCTGACAGAGACTCAAGATATTATGTCTGATGATGATTATATTGTATGGATTACATTTTGATATGGACTAGGACCTATAACATGTGGTTGATTTTGATTATAAATGTTTAGATAGATGAATTGATGAGAAGATCCGATCATGATTAGACTTGATTATTTCATAGATGTTATGTCATGATGATTATGGAATTATTATGTTTTAAACATTTCTGTATGAAAATTGTAATTAAGAATTTAATTGTGCATATTGATTAATGTTGCTAAGTATGAATTGAATATGTATATTGCATGTGATTTTATTATCTTGAACTACTGATGCTCAAGTTTAGTGTCCAGGAAAGAGAACCATGGAATTAGTCAAAGAATCAGTAACCAACCATTTGTGCAAACTGTAAAGCCAAGGTCGAACCAAATGAAGAGGTTCAAACCTCATTGTTAAGTGACTTAATTCATAACTGTAAAATTGTATGTATGTATTAGGTGTTTTCATTATGTAATTAGTGACATGTCAATGTTGTATTATGTCATTTTATAGTGTCACTTGACACTTGTTATGTGTTTATGTAATGACATGTCTACTAAGGTTGGCAATGTAAACCTAAGCCTAACTGACTTATTAGGAACCTAATTAACCCCCTTATTGGAGATACTTGCAAAGTCCCACCAATTTGATCACTTAGATTTAATTCTTTTCTAGCCACTTCTAGAGGCCAAAAAGAGGTCCTAAGGGTCAAATTTAGCAAAATCCAAGTACCTTAGTGATAGGGGTATGGGTTAGGAATGTTTTTAACACATCTAGAACCCCCTAGTGGCCTTGGTAACCCTTTTTATGACCTATTTTCCACATGATACGAAAATGGATTGAGTCTTGACCTTTACCCAACCCCACACTCCTCTCCAATCTTGCATTTATGATAGGGAACAAGAAAAATTCAAAGGACTTTAGGGTCAAGTCTAAATTTAATGTTGGTGGGTGGGTAGAAGTTGGAGGTCTTTTTAGAGGCCCTTGGTAGAGTTAGTGGGTGTTCACCCACTCTCTACTTTTAGAGACATTAGGGTTTGGATTGAGGAAGGATAAGGGATTGAGCTCTTATCAAAATTCATTTTCCATAACACATTGTGAAGGTTGGTCTCCATTGTCATGAAAGGTCTTTATTTTTTTTGTTGTAATTAGATTAGCATGCATTTCATTCTCTTGCATATGTGATATATAATTGTGTTGTTGTTTTGTAAGGGAATGGGGTTTTTGGTTGATTTCATGCTTATGGTTTTATCTTTGTTTTGAATATGGGAGTTTTGTGAAGGGTGTAATGACATTACTCACCCTTGGATAGGGAAGAAGTGGTCATGTATGGTGGAAGGGGTTAGTTGGATTCCATGATAGTGTAGAGTCTCTTCTCATGGAGAGAAGATGGAAAAAACTGCAAGGTGTATGGGCCCTTGCATGCCATTGTATTTGATCCTAATTTTGGGTGAGATGGGACGAGATTGGATGGAAAGATGTATGTGGTTTTAGAATTGAAGAGGCATGTTATTTGTAGGTATTATTTTGGCATTCTCCTACATGGAAATCTACCTTCACCCCTTGTTATGGGTTCATGGTGAATCCCATTGTGCAAGCCTTGGGAGGGTGTTCTTGTTGTTGTTGTGCTTATGTTTTGTAGATGTGTGAATGTCACCCAGTGGCTACCGATTCTCCTAGCTTGAGGGTGGTCTCCTTGAGACCTAGGATGGGAGTTGAGCTTCCCATGGTTCTTCTCATGTATTTTCAGGTTTGGAGTTAAGATGCATGTGGAAAAATCTTGGGAGAATTCTCCATTTTGATGTGGTTGTGTAAGAGCAACTTTAATGTTGCATTGTTAATCTTTTGTATTGAGATTCATCTCTTGTTGAGTGTTGTAATGTTCATATTGAAATCTACATCAAGTGATATGTGAAATGCTCTTATTCATTATGTAATAGCTTCATTAAAGGAAGAAACATTGTATGCTATCCATGGATTGTATAGATCTTCTATCTTGAAGATGTGTATTTGTATTTTCTGAGATTACCATAATGTAAATGAAAAATCTTTATTTTCATGCCTATTGTATTCTATTCTTTGGAATAATGAAGTTAATCTTCCATTCTAGAATGATATCCAATGTTGATAAGAAAGAAATGTAATAGTTCATAAAAAGTAAAGTTTCTTTTTGTATGAAAAAGCTTGTAATCTCTTCAATGTTTATTGTAAATTTTCAAGTTAATGCACTCCACTTCTCCCTTGAAAATCCATATTTCAATTTGAATAGGATCAACACCTTAGTTTTGAAACCAATATTGCAACCTCTAATTCCTCCAAAATGAAGCATGATAACAATGAATAATCAAACATGTTAGAATACTAATGTAAAAATCACATATTACTAATATTCAATTTATAGTTTCCTTAGTGTAATGCACTAATAGAATAATCAAATGCATACAATTAATTCTTCTATAACAAGAAAATAAATCAATATGATAGAGGCAAAGACCAAACAATATCAATAACACTTCCTAAAATTTTTAGAGAGCGAAATTGCTCTCTAGAAAATGTATGAGAAGGGAAATAATTTTCTTTTACCATAGAGAATATTCCCTCCCCAAAATACCTTTCCTAAATAAAGGTTAGTATACTAACCCATAAATTAATCAATGTTAGTAACTAACACCTAATATAAACATGTTAATAGCAACTAGTCCCTAAATTAATAAAAGGATTTTATATCATAACTTACCCTTACACTTTTCTCCCCATAAATGGGTATAGGTATGTGGGGATAGAGTACACATTAAATAATACTAAATTTGCTTGCATGTAAAACTGTTCATATTAAATAATATAAAGTTGCATGTTGGCCATCATTTACTTTGGGTTTAGTACCCCCCAGCTCCTCACGCCACCTTTCTTCTAGTCCCCTTACGCACTTTTTTGCTAACAACATTTATTAAAAGTTGTTGGGCAAGTTGACTTCCTCTCCATGCGTAATCTTCATGTAAAAAAAAATTGTACTTAATACCCCTCTTATTTTTGAAATCCCATGCATTGGGATTAGGGTGAATGGGATTGGTGGGTCCAAATCCCATGTCACCACAAATCTTCTCCTTGGAGTATTTACGCAAGTTCTTTCCTTGCTGCATTTGAAATGGGGAAAAAGTATTATGGTGGGTCCCTAAACTTTAATTACATTAGCCTGCACACATTCCCTCCAAGAGTTTCAAAAATCATGGGCATCCTTGTCTCTTTCCTTGGTCCCATCACCACACTTGGCATGTGGGCCCATGTGGGAGGATTGGAAGAATTGTTAAGAGATAAGTGGGGGGGGGAAAGTAGGTTAGTAGGTTAGGATTAGTAGGTTAATAGGTGAATAGGATAGGTTACTTTTGAATTTTGTTTTTTTATTTTAATTATTATTTGAAGACATTTATTCATTAGATAAATCAATTAGTAATTAATAGATTTATTAACATGTTCATATTTAATTATTATTGAATCAACTTATTAAATTAATAGTCTATTTTATCCAATGATTAATTAGTTAAAATAAGATCATTAATATTATTTAGTTTGGGTTTTTTTTTAAATTGTGAATTTGTGAATTAGCTAATAGGGTTATGGCCTAAGAGGGCTTTAGTATGTCTTTTAAATGTAGTATAACTAATCCACCTTTTATGTTTAGATAACATTATGTTCTAGTTAACCCTATTAGGTTATCGTCAGAATTTAATTAAAATTCTATTATTAATGGAGATCATCTCATGAACTATGATTGTAGAATGAATTACCTATAACTTAAGTATACATATACAATTTGGGTTATTGTTTAATTAGAAACAATTGGATAATTAATTAATGCCCTTGTTCACAAGAGAATTGAAGGTTAAACATTGTCGAGTAGGTTTTGATAGAATTGGATTCATCCTGAATGGAAATTCTAAAGTGGAAATTGTATCCACTAGGGTTCCGCTATTCAAACTCAATAATTTTATGATAATGGTTATGAGATCAAATCCGCTAGACCCACGGTGGTACATACTTATTGATCATACACTCCAAAAAAACTTAAACTTAGGTTGTGACTAGCTTAACCGTAGTGGATTTATCCTTAACTCATGATCGCCACTCTCTAAGATCATATCTTTTTAAAAAAAATTGTTGCATTTTTGTTGGTTAAATTTTGGGCATGACAAGTTTTCCATCAAGCTTCACTAAGGTAGATTTGAATCTTTCTTTGATATCATTATCTACAACAAGCTCACTCCTAAGAACTTCATTAACCCTTTCAAGCTCTTTCTCACTATGTTTGGATTCATCAAGAGAAAGTTGCAATTGTATAATCTCACAACTAATTTTATGACATTCATCAGACTTGTCTCTCAAGGATTGCTCAAGATATTCTTCATTATTTTTCCTTTCTTCAATCTCCTTAGTCGTCTTCATTACTCTAGGTTGCATATCATGTTTTAGGTTATCTTTGTCTTTTACAAGTTGTTTGCATTCATCTGATTTCTTCATCAAGGCTTGTGAATCATCAATGCTTGGTTTCTTCTTTAGATTCTCATCAAGATATTTTCTCTTATCCCTCTATGTAATTAATTGTTCCTTCAAATTCTCAATAAATCTTTCATCTTCCTTGAGTCTTCCTTCCAATTCAAGGTTGTGAGCATTTTATTTGTCAAGATCTTCAAGTTCTACCAAGATCTTCCTTTGAACACTAGTAGACATTGTTTAATCTTCCATCAAGATCATCCTCAAGATGTTAAGCTTCCTTTGAGGCACAAAAATATAAAAGAAATTTTTGATACTAGGGAATACTGAGAGGTGGGGGTAAATCATTTTTCTCATTATTTTAGCCTTATTAAACTAATTGTTGAACCATAACCAAATACAATGAAAATAAAATAATTGAAACACAAAACAAACATACACAAAATCATAACACCATGATATTTGTGTGGAAACCCGGTTAAGGGAAAAACCACAGTGGGGATAGAACCCACAAATGATTACTCTGCAGAAGTAATAACCTTGTTAAAGGTTTGAGTACAATAAGAGTAGAATGCACATGCATTCAAGAGTACAACCTAGATCTCATTGTTAAATTACAAAAGAGGGATACAACCATTATCAAAGAACACTACTTTAAAAAATTATTTGGACTACAATCCAAAATAATAAACTAAAGATAACATCACATATGCCAATATAGTTCCATGCAAGTACAATACAATTTTTTTTCTCAATTATCAATCAAACCATTGATTATCGGTCCTTCGCTCATACAACATCTCACCATAATATATCTAATCATCTCTCTCCTTAACCATCACAAAAAATTGATCTTATATACCCGATTACAAAAATAATATCTCAATCGGTCAGCCTCAAGAATATAACATGTAGCATGTGAAGTGTCAGTCAAATCCATTAGCAAACCTTTATGCTAACCTTGAACAATGTCATAAATATCTTCTACCATGTCAGTTCAATAAAAAAAAACTGATAAACTAATCAATTAATCTATTCAATAGGATAGCTTAACGATCTATTGGTTGATTGTGATTGTTCTTCACTGACTACTGATTTTCGCCACTTAGAAATCCATAACTTGATCATATGACATTATCAATTAGAGTGATCATAGAATACAGTAGTATACACCTTGTAGAATATTATCCTAGCTATGTAACTCAAAAATCAAAGTCAATTGTCTCTACCGAGCCATATACTGTAGCATGTATATTATCTTTATTCTTCCAACTTAGCCAATTTAGCAATCTAACATTTGGTATGCAAAAAATAAGACAAGTGACCATATGAATCATGTATGGTTGCCATCAATTACAACATACAAACTTGATATCAATGTCTTTTGCCAACATATTTTATATCTAAGGATATTTTAATTATATTCATATTAATGGGATTTCATGAGATTCACTAATATATGTGTCACTGGTTATTGAGGTGTTATGATTGATTCACTAATGTATGTGGTCACTAAGATAGTATGCATTACCATGCTTGGTTATTATTTCATTTGGGGATTTACTTAATACATGCTCTAAATGATCATAAAATGTTATTTAAATGATTTTATTAAATAAATTGATTATTTATGATATTTATTGAGGATTAAATATGAAAGGAATGATTTTGTAACATTTGAATACATAAGAATGATTACGTTATTAAAATTTTATTTCAATAGTTTCATTTCTAAATTATTATATATGTGCTTTGGCTATTTATCAAGTGAGTAGTTACACTTGATGAGTGTATGTTGTGGTGATAACAAGTAGCAAACATCAACTCTACTTATCTTCACATTTATGAGTGTTTCTTATCCCTAACAATAGCACATGATATAGGACTACATTGGTTGTTCATCAAATTTGGCCAATATCGTTACTATAGGAGGATGTATCCATAATTGCATTAGTATACCTTTGATTATCATATGGGTGAATTTTGGATCTCAATTACATATTTTGGTAGACCAGTGATTTTTTGTGAATTGTTAGTTATTTGTAGTTGTCGCAGTTGAGTAATTTATATTAAATGTTGATTTTAAATGTTATGTAGTTATTTTATGTTTACTAACACATTTTACAATATTGTGGTATTCCATTTGATTGGAATCAAGTAATTTAATCCTTTGGGGGTTTCAGGTTATCTAGTTAGATTTTTATTTATTTATTTTTAAAGTGGTTTATTCTAGAATTTTTGGCTTTGGGAAAAAGTGATCTTTTATTGTGAAAGAGTTCATTTTTTTCATACTTGTGAATTTGGAATTGCAATCTTTGCTTAAAAACCATTTGGAAAGAAAATTGATTTTCTTTTTGGGTTTGATTAGCTCATCATATTTTTGTGGGCATCATGTCATTGGGTTTGTGTCAAGATTGCTCTACTTTTTTGATGATCTCATTCAAGTTCATGGTTTTTTTCTATTTTTGAGTTTTTCATCATTTTGAGGTAGGAATCCTCGTATCTTTCTCATTTCTCAATTTTATCACTTTATGTTATTTTCAAATATGTATTAGGATGAATTCTATGATTTCTCCATGTGTTTGATTTGATTCCATGCCTATTTGGACTTTTATGTATTTTGTGTGATTTTGGTTTTTGGAATGTGAAGTTTCATACCATTATGTTACTCATGTTTCTTTGTGCTATTGGAGCAAGAATTTTAATTGATGATTATGGTATTATTCATTGGAAGACCAATGAGTTTCCCCATTTTTCTTGAATCCAAGTTTGAAAATTTAGTGATTTTTGAAGGTTCAGCAATGGCAAAAACCTTCCTGACTAGTTTTGGTCGCAAAAAAACCTATGTTAAATGGATTTTGTAATTGGAATTGCGTGCTTAATATTGTTGGCAAGATGGAAAAAGATAGTCAAATGTATATAAACTATTGTCATTTATGGAAAAAAAAATGATATCTAGACCTTATTCCCATGTGCCTAATTCATTAGAAGATCAAATCAAGTGGCAGATCAAATTTTGGCTAAGTACAGGAAATAGGGTAGAATGTTCTTCCAGTGCAAATAGTGTTTGGATCTGTGGAGGCTATCAGATTGTTATTTTTGGGTGCACGTCTAGAGGAAGATTGTGTAAGGTATATTCTTCCTAATTCCAAAGTTTCATGATGGATCTTATGTTGCGTACATGTTATAATCTTTTGAGTGACAGCTCTTAAGGTTAACAACTTAAAACATGTCAACATGATGAAGAATCTTATTGTGTAGTTTGATAAAAACATTTTTAAGGGTCAATGTCTAGTCAAATTAGTTGATCCAACATGTTAAGAGGTATATCAATGATTATCCTTTTTTGAATTGATAATTGAACTCTCTTTTTAATGGTTAAGTAGAAAATAGTCTACATTTCCCAAGAAAGTTTTATGTCAACATTGCAAGATCAAATTAGGGATTGTAAAAGTATAAGATCAATAATTTAGGTTTTTTTTATGTTGTTGATGAATGATCTAAAGTGCATAAGTTGTGGTATGAAATTTTTGGATAAGGTTTACAGAGTTGTGTTACTGATTGTTGAAGAATAGAGTTAGTGTGCAATCAGTGAAACATGGTATCTAATCTATGTTTTGTGCTTACATGGAACTGTAATAAAAAAAAATTAGGTGTTGTTTTAGACATTTAATATATATTGATCTTTTTATTAATCTTTGTAAGCCAGTCAGTCTTTATGTAATGGGTTGTATCCCTTTTTGTATTGAGTAGTGAGCTCTAGCCGGTAAGCTTGAATGCATGTGCAATCTAACTATTTGTAAGATAATATTTCTACAAAGTATTGGCTTGTGTGTTTCATCCCCGCAATGATTTTTCCCCTAACAGGGTTTCCACGATACAAATTTGTGTGTTATGGTGTTATACTTAATTACTAGATTTAGTGGCTTTAGTATCAAGCATGATGTTCTCTTCTCTACCCCTATGCATTTATTTTAAATACATGGTTATTTATGTTAACATGTTTTATGGATAATGTGATCTTATTTATATTGATTTTATCAAGTGATTCTATCCTCTCTCTTTTTTGTATTTGGTACTCTTCGATGTAGATCTAGTTGAATTTTTAGATATATGTTGGCATCAACAAGCTGTAGAGAGATTTTCATGTCATTTGGGGACATTTTTGGTGTTTTAACAAATGCAACTACAAATCAACACATGTTCCTAGCATACACTCTCTATCTAAGACATTTTGTCTCTAATGTAAGCTTTTATATGTTTTAGCACATGAGAAACCTACTTTAGTGCATGCACCATGTTGACACCTAAAAATTCAGGTCCTAAAAATGTAAAATATCAAGGAAGTATAATATTTATTTTCATTTTCATGTTATTTCCCTATGTTAAAAAATTAAACAATTGAAAAGGCCTAAATAATTATCATTATTTAATTCTTATGCTTGTGGGATAAGCTCTTAGTTATTTTTATTTCAATAAATTTAATGCATGTATATTTTGAAATAAAAATAATTATAAAAAAATAATAAGATGGATGGGTAAAAAGGTGGCGAGAGGGAATTGAACACTCAACCTCTCAAGCCAACCCTTTTTCCTACCTACCTACCCTTATACCCTCTAACCAGTTAGTCTATTGTTATTCTTAAGAGGCTTTGGAAGTGGAATTAATTTATTTACATTTTCGTGTGCAGATGAGAAAATCAAGGTAAAGTTTCACACATGGAGTATATCTTACCAAATTAATTTTAATTTTCAATATGAATATTATTTTCTTATTTATATTATTTACCAAATTAATTTCAAAAAAAAGCAAAGGGAGTTGAACACTCGACCTCTCGACCCACCCTTTTTCCTATCCTAACTACCCATCCTACCCTAACCAATTGTCCTTTTGTATTCCTTGGGAATATGGGTAGAGGAAAAATGATAGATTTAGTTTATTTTCTTCCCTTTAGTAAATTTAGAAATCAATTATTAAGGTAAGAAAATATAATTGAATTTCTCTTATATTATATGTTTTAAAGGATTTTACATTTTGATGAGATTTGGTTTTCACTAATGTAATTCTTTTTAGGACTTATTTTAATTTACCCTAAATTACTAAAGTGGAATAATGTAATAAGGTAATTCATCTTGGAAAGTGTTATTATGTTTATGTGTTTTGAAATTATTTTAATATTTTTGGCATCAGTTAAGTTTTCAAAATACCTAAATATAATCTCTTACGTTACCCTATAGTAATTTTAAAAATCAAACTATTAGGGTAAAAGGGTATAATGGATTTTATTTTACCTTATTTGATTTGTATTTAACTTTCTCATTATTGGAACTATTAATTGAGTGATTTGAATGCTTATGCTCCTTTTATTATGTTTTAAAATTCATTTTAAAAAGGTGCATAATTAGGGTTGTATTTTAAAAAAGAATGTGAAACTATTTAGTTGCCCTAAAATCAAAATGCTTTTTTTTCATAGAATGAGTTGCGAAAATGTATTTCTATTAGAGTGAATTACATGATATTAGGGTTACTTTTTATTTATCCTCTCTCTAAAATATTAATAATGTTACCCTATGTAAATTATTTAAAATATCATTTTAGGGTAAGTATTTCCCTTCTATTTTCTAGGGTGAGTTATAATATTTACAATTATTGCACCTTAGATTGTAGAAATATATTTATATGAAAATAATATTGTTTCATATTTTGGAAAAAGGGTATTTTGAAAAGGAGATATATTATGTTTAGAATTTGAAAGTAAAATTTTAATTTGAACATAAAATTATATTCCTATTAATGGATTTTAGGTTTTATCTTACTAATTAGATTTTTGTACTTTGATAATTAAAAGAGGATACCTTTGATTATATAAATAAACCCATTTGATATTTTTGCTTATATTATTAAATACATTTATATGCATTATGTCATGGTTTTATTGATTATTTATTTTGATACGTTTTTAGTTATTAAAATCAATAAATTTTAAATAGGGATCTTTTGGAAATATGAAAACATTATTAAATATAATGAGCCCTAAATTTAAAATTTATTAAAAGTTATCTAATATTGGATTTTGTATGCAGGGGTTTTACATTATAAACATATGGATTATCAAGCCAATTATCCGAAGATATGACAAATTATATTTGTAATACGGGAAATGTTTTTTTCCCTCAAACCATTTATATGGTTAATTTTGTAATTTTTAGGGTTAGTTATAGGATTAGGTTTTTGTGAAAAGGTGTGTCTTTTCACAGGAAACCTTTGAATAGGATATTTATACTGAATCATTTGAAATCAAAAAACAAAATGACATAATTGGGGGAAAAACTCCAGCAACTACAAATTTTGAACCATCATATGCAAATTTCTCAAATGTCATATGAGATAAGTTGTTTCATGTTTCTTTAAGGTTATATGTTATTTATTTTCAGTTAGTTTTTTAGATACTCTGTGTATTAGAGTGTTCCACTGTGTTCTATTCCCTGAATATTGTAATTCAAAGTTAATATATACAACTCGAGTATCAATTGTATGGTCTGTGAACCTACCATTGTTCTTATCGGTCTCTTAATTTGAGTTAAATTTGATAGGATTAGTTGTGTAAATTGATTTGAAATCTGAATCAAGTGAAAGCTTGTGGAATGATAGTCTTGCTTTATTAAAAGTAAGTTTTCTTAAAACTATCTTTGATTATATGTAGGATTGGAAATTTTTGACTTTATAACCCAAATTTTTGTTAGGCACTGATCTTGTTATTGTTTGAGAATTGTTATATGGTTCTTCTTTGTAGTTTATAAATAAATCTGATTACTTTATTTAAAAGCATTTGCAATTAGGTTTTTAGTGATAGTTTAGTTTTAGTTTAGATTTCATAGAATACAACTATCAGGAGTCATTTTCCTCCAAAGGTCATTTACCCCTTTGGAAGGAATTTTGTTTGTCTATGCATGTATTTGTGCAGCATAGGGAACTTGTGAATTTAGGTCTACCAGTCTTGGCTCAATCAAGCCAAAATTGTAGAGGCACTAGTGTGTGCCTGCCAGTTGGCCAAAAATGGTCCATCATTTTTTAGCACCAACAAATTGGCGACTCTGGTGGGGACGCTATTAGCGAAGACATTTACAGAATCTTTGGTTATAGTTGTGAGACTCTACTAAGATAAAGGATTCGGAATAGTTTATTTTCCTCACAGAAGGTGAGGTGGTGACTCTAAAATTTAGTTTCAGAATGATTGAGAAAAACCTATCTGAAGGAGGAGATCCAGAAGGGAGATGAAATTTCATCTCATTATTTTATTACCATGTTTAAGAAATTGATGAGAAGTATATTTATCCCTATTGATCTCATGCCTTTGGATCTTATAGAATTTAAATGCATTACAAATGAATGGTTTTCAAATTTTGCATACAAGATTCATAAATTCTATGGAAATTGTAATAAATCAACTTCTGATCATTTGGATGTTTTTTACGCATTCATTGATGATCATGAAATTTATACAGAAGATGATACTATGGTATTGTTTTCCAAGTCATTGGAGGGTTATGCAAGAGAAATATTTATTTCATTGCCTTCATAGTCCATTTCATCATGGAGGCAATTTGAGCAGTGGTTTCTTGATTTTTTTCATTATACCAATGATGAAGAAGATAACATGTATTATGAGCATAATGAAGATCAGAATTGCACTATGGAAACAAAATCTTACATGTCTCCCTTAGATGCATTTTTCAATATAGAAAGACAAAAGGGTGAGTCTGCAGCCCATTTGTTCATATGGATGATGTGTTTCTATTGGGAGATACCATCAGATATCATACCTTCAAGTAGAGAATTTTAAAGAAAACTTTATGATTTGGAAGTTTCTATAGATGACCCTGATTTGAGGCTCCTTTTTCAGAAAGTAAAAGAATATAATGAATGCAACATGAAACATACAAGAGATGAGGCTCCAGATTCTAATGAAGAGGAAAGTGTGAATTAGATGGAAGAAGATTCCCTCCAAGATGATACTTGTATGGAAATGGATAAATTTCATGATCAAGGAAAAAATCTTCTCAGTATAGAAGAAATTTTAGATTTATTAGACATGGAGTACCAAAAACATATTCAAAATAATAGTCCAAATTATTTCTATACCCATCAGGATAAGCATATTCAAGTTGTATTTGATGAAATAGAAAGCAAATCTCAAGAGGCTAAAATACTTCAAGAAGAAAATATTTCTATGAAAGATTCCCAAACTTTCATGGACAGTGGAGACAAAATATTGCAAAATGAATCACATGTACATGAGGAGACTGCAATAAACAATATTCCTTTCAGATGAAAATTTGCAAAAGAATTTTTTCAATATGCATTATGATGCATGTGGAAATAAGTTCATATGTGATCAATCAATTGAAGAGCCACAGGTAAGTATTCATGGAGGTACGTATGATTTCCTTTCTATTTTAAATCCTTTTTGTAAAGAAGTAGAAGAAAATCTCGTTGAAAATAGTTTAAAAATAAAAAATGAAATA
This sequence comes from Chamaecyparis obtusa, assembly GCA_027943335.1. Classification (NCBI taxonomy): domain Eukaryota; kingdom Viridiplantae; phylum Streptophyta; class Pinopsida; order Cupressales; family Cupressaceae; genus Chamaecyparis; species Chamaecyparis obtusa. The sequence continues at coordinate 1,017,946 of BSBK01005918.1, forward strand.
GCATATAAAAAAAGAGATATGATATATTTTCAAAGTTACATATGCCCAAAGGTTTTATGCAAGGAAAATAAAATGTCTAAGAGGCATAAGGATATAACATTGGTACCGTATGACATAAAAGACAATTACAAAAAGTCAAAACGACCTAATTTGCATACTATAGTTCTAAATGTAAGTATATCAAATAATAATAATTTAAATTGTATAAGACATAGTATGGATACAGGTTTGGAGAATAATAGACTACAGGAAACAAAGAAGAGAAAATAATGATGGTACTTCCAGAGTCTGCATATTGTCAAAAGATGAGAATCAAGTTTATGACAGAGGTAAGATTTGCATTTTCCAGGTAAGAGAGGAGGTAAGTATTTGTTTATTTTATTATTTTTTATAGCCTATGAAATCTTTCAAATATTAAAATGTAAAAATATTTTTTAATTTTTTTTTGAGAATTCGTATATAATTACATATTTTACATTTACAAATTGATTTGTCATTTTGATGTGTTGTTGTTGTATTATCAATTTAAACCTTTGTCATGATTGATGATCGGATTAATGAAAGAGTGTCATCTATGGTATTATTAAAGCTGTAGAGGCCACCAGAGGGAATTAAAAATCATTTTTGAAAAGTGATGTTAAAGCTAAATCACGTTTTTTAATTTTAGGTAAAGATTTGAGGTCTTTTATGAGCTACAAATGAATGTTTAAAGTTCTCAAATGACCCCCAAACCTTTTTCTATGAATGAGGAATGATTTTCTAGCATTTTTTCATGATTTTGATATACTGGCAGCCTCAAAAATGCCCATAAATTTGTAAAAATAGTAGGCAAAATTATATTCTTGTGCAAAATGTTCGAGCCATTTTTCAGGGTTTTGACCATTAGTTTGTGGATGGTAAGTTGAACTAAATGAGAGGTTAGTTCCCAACCTTTTCCATAAGGTTTTCCAAAAATGGCCCATGAACTTGCTATCCCTATCTGACACAATGCTCAAAGGGAGTCCATGAATCCTCACAATCTCTTTGAAGAAGAGATGTGCTACATAGCTTGCATCATGAGTAGTTCTACATGGAATGAAATGACTCATCTTAGAGAACCTGTCTACTACAACATAGATGCTATCCATACCTATTTTTGTTTTAGGGAGTCCAACCACAAATTCCATGCTTACACACTCCCAAGGCCTATTTGGAATTGGTAATGGTTGATAAAGCCCTGCATTGCTAGAGCCTCCTTTAGCCCTTTGGCACACACCACAATGTTCCACATACCTTCTTACATCCCTTGCCAACTTAGGACAAAAATGGTACCTTTGTACCAACTCCATGGTTTTGTTAATGCCAAAATGCCCACTTAGGTTCCCATTATGCTTTTCTTGGATCAGATTTTCCCTCATGGATCCCCTAGGCACACATAGCTGATTGCCCTTGAACAAGAGTCCATTTTGAAGGGTGTAGTCTGCATAATCACCGTGGAAGTGATTCTCAAACTCTTGGCACACCTTATAGGCTTTGGAGAAGTCTTCATCCTCCTCATAAAGATCCTTGAAACCTGCTATTCCTATGCTCTGCAATTGGACTTCTTGGACAATCAATAGCTTCCTACTTAAGGCATCTACTACCTTGTTGAGTTGTCCCTTCTTGTTCTTAATAGTGAAGGTAAATAATTGGAGATACTCCATCCACTTCAAGTGTCTATTGTTGAGCTTCTCTTGAGTATTAATATAGCTCAATGCCTGATTATCTGTGAACACCACAAATTCTTTTGGTAGGAGGTAATGCCTCCACTTCTTGAGGGATTTCACTAGTGCATATAACTCTAGATCATAGGCTAAATACCTCTTCTTTGCTTCATTGAGTTTCTCACTGAAAAATGCCACAGGTCTTCCCTCTTGAGTCAACACACCCCCTATTGCTATCCCACTTGCATCACACTCAATTGTAAATAACTTGTCAAAAGTAGGTAAGAGTAGAATAGGTTTGGTAGCTACCTCTTGCTTCAATGTTTGGAATGCTTTGTTAGCTTCCTCAGTCCACTTGAACTTAGTCTTAAGTCCTCCCTTGATGGTGTCAAGCACTGGTGCACATATGCCACTGAAATTTCTTATAAATTTCCTATAAAATTGTGCCAAACCATGGAAACTTCTAACTTCAGTCCCTATTTTAGGGGCAGGCCAATTCAAGATTGCCTCCACCTTGCTTGGGTCCATCTTCAAGGTACCCTTGGACACCACAAATCCTAAGTAGACTATCTCCTACTATAAGAACTCACATTTCTCTAGATCAATAGCCAACTACTCCTCGTGTAGCCTCTTCAATACTAACCTCAAATGGTCAAGGTGTTCTGCTTTAGTTTTGCTATAGATGAGTATGTCATCTAGGTACACCACCACAAATCTGCTAGTGAAGTCCTTCAAGACCTCATTCATCAACCTCATGAAGGTGCTTGGGGCATTGGTCAACCCAAATGGCATCACAAGCCATTCATACAACCCATCTATGGTCTTAAAAGCAGTCTTCCACTCATCACCCTCCTTAATCCTTATTTGATGATAACCACTTTTAAGATCCAACTTAGAAAAATACATAGCACCTCCTAAACAGTCCATCAAGTCTTCTATTCTTGGAATTGGGAATCTATACCTGATGGTGATCATGTTGATGGCCCTTGAATCAGTGCAAAGTCTCCATTTTCCTCCCTTCTTGGATGCCAACACCACCAGAATTGCACATGGGCTAATGCTTTTCTTGATCAGTCCTTGATCCAATAGCTCTTGCACTTGCCTTGCTACCTCTTTGTTTTGATTAGGGATAAGCTTGTATGTTGCCTTGTTAGGTAGAGATGCACTAGGTACAAAGTCTATTTGATGACTTATAGCCCTTCTTGGAGGAAGTGTTGCAGGTGCTCCATCACTTACAGTGTCTTTAAACTCCTCTAACATTTGCTTCACCTCTTTAGGTGTCTCTATCTACAACTTATATTCCTATCCTTTGGGCTTAATAAGAATGGCACATCCCACTGTTTCCTCATCATGTAATGAGTATAGGAATTCCTTCCCACTACTAAGCAACACACTAGGTGTCCTTGAGGCTCCTTCATCACTCTCTGTCAGAGACTGAATCTTGAATGTCTTGCCATCCTTCTTGAAGGAAATGGAGTTCTCTACTCCATCATAGATCACTTTCCTATCAAATTGCCAGGGTCTTCCCAATAAGAGATGGTAGGCATCCATGGGTAGGACATCACAAAGAACCCTGTCCTTATAGCCTCCAATGGAAAACTCCACCCATGTCTACTCATTCACTAACACACTCTGCTCTTGATTCAACCAAGTCACCTTGTAAGGGTTTGTATGGGGAATCTTTGTAAGTTTTAGCTTTTTTGCTGCTTCATCTAATATGATATTTTCAGTTGATCCTGAATCAACTATCACCTTGCAAACTTTGCCTTGGATCTTGCATTTGACTCGAAAAAGAGCTCTCCTTTGTTTGGGTTCTCCTTGGGTAGGTTGCCTTATGAGAACTCTCCTAAACATCAAGTTCTCCCCCATCTCTGATTCTAGTTTGCTTACCTCATTGGTGCAGGAGCTACTACCATCTTCTTGGGCATAGGCTACCCTCTGTTCACTGCTAGAGCTTGTAGGTTTATTAGGACACCTATAAGCAGGGTTTCCAAGCTGTCCACATTGATAAGACTTCATTGTGGAAAAGTAAGAGCTACTTCTTCCTGCACTTCTTCCTCTACTACCCTGAGATCCTCTTCCTCTATTGAAACTACCTCTTGTACTGGTCTCTGCAACTTGTTCTAGGAGTCTACTCTCTCCTTGGCTTCTTGAGTCACCTTCTTTGCCACTTGGACCTCCTCTTTGACCCCCTCTAGAGTCTCTACCTCTACCTCTATTTTTAGAGTTAGGTTCTTGCTTCCTTCTCTGCTTTTCTTCTATCTTTTGTGCCATATGTTGACACCCAAGTACTATGGCACGAACGAACAAATTCATCTCCTCTGCTATACTCCATTTTATCCCACTCAAGTACCTTGCCACCTTGATTCTCTCCTCTTCCTTCACTTTGGACCTTAGGCTCAATTTGTGAAACTCTTCTGTATAAGTGGCAACATCCATCTCTTTTTGCCTTAGATTCAATCTCCTTCTATGCTACTAGATTTCATAATCTGCTAGCAAGTATGCTTCCCTTACTTTGTTTACCATAGCTTTCCAATTAGCAATTAGATTCTTTCCCTCTTTCTCCCTTTCTTCTTGGAGATAATTCCACCAAGTTAGAGCTTGGCCTCTTAGCCTTGATTTGGCCACTTTGACATTTTTTGCTTCAGAGATCTCTTCACATTCAAAGTGATTCTCCATTCCCTCTATCCATTGCATGACAAGTTCTGTGTCCATTCTGTCGATAAGTAGTGGGACACCTTCAAGTTCCTTGCTAGTGATAGCCTTGATTGCCTTCAGGAACTGCTCATCTTGAGTAGGAGGATCAGGTATAGGAACCTCATCATCTATAGTCTTCTCTTTCTCTTTAGCATCATGTTCCTCCATTCTAACATTGACTTTATCTGCCTTTGCTTGGACATCATCCAACAATTGTTCCATCTCAAACAATCTTTCTTGCAGGAGTCTATTTGCTTCCTTCTGGTCTTCTACTTTCTTAGCTAGCTCTACATTAGTCACCATCTTCTTCTTCTGAGATGACCTTACTAATTCCTCTAGAGGTTGAAACATCCACTCTCCAATTATCCACTTCCCAAGCCTTGTTAGGCTCTGATACCAATCTGATGGGGAGATTGGGATAGACTAGCTTAGTCTATGATCCCTAATCCTTATCTTGTATCACTAGTGTGCTCTACTCACACCCTATGGTCTCTAGGATTCCTCTGCTCAATAGGATCCCCTGACCTAGCCCAATCACCAATATTGAACTCTCCTTCCTCTTAGCTTTCTTACACACTTCCTAGCAACATACCCTTACATAAGCTAATAAGGGTTTCTTGGCTTGCTCATCTCCTCAGGCTCTAAAAAAGGTGGAGATGAATTCCAAGGTGTTTTTACATCCAAAAAATTGACTCCATGAGGTTGTGTAAGTTGGCTTGTTACCCGATCTCATACTTTCTTCCCAAAATAGGGCTACTAGAAAAGAGCCCCAATTAGGCCTCCTCTCTGGGTTTTTAGGACTTTTGACCTACTTCTTTCACAAAATCATGGCTAGCCTTCCATAGAGACCTCCATTCATATTCCCATCCCTCAAGTATTTTCATGGTTTTAGGTCTTCAACTATCCGTACAATGCCCTAACCAGAAATGAGGGTTTCTAGGGCTTTTTGAGCTTGTTCGAGTCACAGAGTGATTTTTATTGTGTAAACACCCTTAATAGATTGGTGAGAATCTCTCCTTCACACCAATGAATTTTCTTTCATCCCTCTTGAACTCCTCCAAAGGGTTTTTTATGAAGTCTTCACCCTTGTCTTCTAGAGCTTCCACAACACTGACCTCACCGAGCCGGGCACAGTCTAGGCTTGCCTAGGACTTGGTCAAATAAATGCTTGCGCTCATATTCCAGGGCCCTACTTGTATATATGTATAGTATATGGTCTATACTACCATATCCAAAGGTTCCATGGTGTTTCCACAGTGGGTATAGGAGTTACAGGCCCATATCTACATGCCTCTCCAAACTAGACAGGGAGTTATTAACTTCAAAATAATAAAACAAACACACTCAAAACTCAAAGCAAACTAGTCTAAGCACTCCAAAATGAGAATATAAACACAGATGAAGATTTAAAATGCCAAACACTCTTAAATTAAATCCATTAGCTTTCCAAATTCATGCCATTTGTATTGACTAGCATACAAAATACAGTCACAGTCACAATAATCTTTCCCAGAGTCGTACACAATGATTTCCAACCCTTGGGTTAGGGTTTTTCCAACATAAAATAGTCTTTTCCTTGGGGTTTGAGCTTAGTTAGGTCTCTTAGCCACTTGGGTAAGGTTTAAGCCCAAATTAGGAAAAGTTGCTAAGCAACTTTTGAGCAACTTTTTATTGCTTGAGCATTTTTTCTCTCTTCACATCCTAAGTCCATTCTTAGGTCTAAAAAAAAGCACACATGTGCTAAAACATTCAAAACCCCTATTTTAAGACTTTGATCTATTCTAAGATCATGTGACATCAGGATGACAACATTCCCTGAGTCATTGTACAGTCATAAAGAAAGACAAAGCTATGACCCTAGGACCCTAACTAGATCCTACACACACCAAATAAGCTCAAGGCTCTTATTCTACTTACAAGGCTTCATTCAGAAGCTTAACACAACAAAATGTCTGATGGTGGGAGCCCTTAGAAGGGTGCTCCTGCACCTCTCTCTCTCTCTCTCTCTCTCTCTCTCTCTCTCTCTCTCTCTCTCTCTCTCTCTCTCTCTCCACACACACACACACACACACTTGATCTTTACCAAAAAATTTAATTGATGTAAATGCCCTTGTTTCTAGTGAGGCATATATTGCTTACCAATGAGGTGTTTCCAACTGATGCATAAACTATAACCAATAAGGTTTGGCCAATGGTGCTTAATAAAACTCATCTCCATAGTGGTTTCTTTCCCTTCTAGGGTTTTCCATTCAAACACTAGTGTTATGTGACTTGCATATATGACTCTTGTTTTTGGTTTGTGGATACATGTCTTGATGTTACTATATTTTAAATTCTATAATATTATTTTTTGTGTTATTTTATTTAATTATCATAAAGCCTTCATCTATTAAGAAAAGTAATTTTATATACTACTGATTCTCCCACATTTCAATGATTTGAGTATTCCAACAAATTTATGGTGACAAAAATGATGGTGTTAAATATTGATTAAAATTCCTTCATGTTTTAGATCTCATCAAGAGCTTTCCAATTCATCTTGAATGGGTTTAAACAAACATCATATGTAAAATTTGTGGCCTTCAGAAGTTGTAGGTTGGGTGGATGGACATGTGGCACTAATAGAGAGGTGGCACAAGGGTTTGACCCTTTTTTCAAATATTATTTCAAAACCCTAATCCAAAATTTTGGATTTCAAAAGTTAGGGTTTTCAATGGTTTTTGGAAAAGGGTTTTGCAACTCTTAACATCTGGCTTCAATTTGCAATAAAAAAGGTTTTTTTTGTTACGGATTTTTTATTTTTAGATTCATTATAGTCTACTTTATTTTTTATTCTCCAGTCTGCTCTATCTTGGAAGTTGTGCAACATCTGCCTCAATTTTTGTGCCTGCCTTCATAGGGTTTTCTAACAACCTCAGCATGTGTGATGGCGTCTTTGACCAACATTACGTTGGAAGGAAATCAATGATTTAATTGCTACAATTACAACACCTAGAAGCAATATATGATGACATATTTTGAATATCGATGTCTTGACAAAATTGTTCTAGGTAAAGAAACACGTCCTACTCAAACTGGGTTAGATCAAGAAAAATTTGATGAGCATGATTGGGAATCCATCATGTTGATAAAGCTTTCATTTACAGATGATCAACTCCCTCAAGTGTCTTCCAAAAAAAAGCTAAAGAGGTTTGGGATCTCTTGAAGAATCTTCATGAGACGTCAGACAAGAGTGCCTCTTTCTTTCTAAAAAGTATGTTGTTTTATATCATGATGGACGAGAAGATGTCTCTCCAACCACATCTTACGAAGATCAAGAGCATATGTGACCAGCTCGAGGCTATTGGCCACAAGATGGAAGAATAAGATATGGTAGTGATCATGCTTAAAATCCTACCCCAATCCTATAAGTGTTTCATTGAGATGCTCAATATCACTTCTACTAGTGTTGATCTGAAGTTTCTTGATCTCTGCAACAAGCTTCTACAACAAGATAGATGGAAGCAATAGTTTGGAAGCAATGCTAGTTCACCCTCTTCTGAATAGGTGGCCTTCACAGCTAAAGCCTCCAACAAGAACAAAGGTAAACCTCAGTCCTCCCAGCAAAACACGCTAGGTAAACCTCAAGCATCTTCAAAGAATAAGAGCATTCAGTGCAATTATTGTCACAAGTTTGGTCACGTGAAGATAGATTGCAAGAAACGGTTAGCATCCACGCAGTCCTCACAGGGAGGGTCTCAAGAGAAGGCCCAAGTTGTTACACATTCTGATTAGAACAATTTTGCCTCCTTGCATTCATGGCCACATGCCTACCAGGTCATGAGACATCATTTGTCGGGTACATTGACTCTAGTGCCTCTCGACATTTCACACATCATTCGACCTTTCTCTGATTCAGTGGTCTTTGGAGGAGGTGAGGAGTATATAATTTTTGGAAAAGGAAACATTCAGATTTCACTTTGTGGGAGGGATTTGATCTTTCTCAATGTATACTTTGTCCCAGATATGAAGTTCAATCTACTGTCAATCTATCAAATTATGCTTCATTCTCCCCATCTGGATGTCATCTTTAGTTCATACAAGTGCAGTATTATTGACAGGGAGTCTCACACTCTAGTTGCAATTGGTCTTGACGATCATCATCTATATAGACTCATTGATACAAGTGATTCTCAGGAGCAAGCCATGGCAAAAAAAATTACTTCCATCAATAATCTTTTACATCACCAATATGGGCATCTGAATATCCACTCTCTCTGTTGGCTCAAAATAGTCTAGTTGTTGGATTACCTGAGATTTAGACATAGAATCATGGAGCATGTGGAGCATGTCAAGCTAGGAAACAACATCAGATTGTTTTCAGATGATGATGCTTAGACGACATTCAAGCTCTTACAGTTGGTTCATGTAGATATTTGTGGACTCATGCACACTCCATCAGTCACTAGTTGTAGGTATTTTCTCTTGTTTGTTGATGATTCGAGCACGAAAATGGGGGTGTATTTTCTTCAACATAAATCAAAGGTGTTCAACATGTTTCAAAAGTCTATGCTTTAGTGGAAAAAGAGTCAAGTAGTCAAATTGTCACTCTTTGATCCAAGAATGGCACAAAATTTTGTTCATCTGAGTTCTCCAACTTCTATGCATTACATGGGATTAAGAATCATCTTACTACACCTTACACCCCACAGCAGAATGGTGTTTTTGAGCACATGAATTAAACAATCATTGAGATGGCTCGATCAATGTTAGAGCATTGAAATGTTCCAAAGAATTTGGGCAAAGGCAATCTTTACTACAGTTTATCTTCTGAATCGGTCTCCCACATAGGTTGTTAAGAAGATGACTTTAGAGGAATCTTGGTGTGGACAAAAGCCCAAAATAACTCATCTAAAGGTTTTTGGATCTACAGCTTATGTTTGTATTCAAGATGCCAAGTGCACCAAACTGGATTCCAAGACTCAAAAATTGATGTTTACGGGCTACAGTGATTCAAACAAGGCTTATGGGTTAATTGATATTAATACCAATCATCTCATATTCAGTCAATATGTGATGTTTAATGAAGAATGAGATCCATTTTAGCCTCCTCCAATTTTGATCCCTACGAATCAGCCTCCATCGGTTATAGATATTGATGTCTGTCTTCCATTCAATTCACCTAATGGGAGGGATACATATGACATTGTGTCGTCGACCCTTCTGCAAGATATTCAAACTCCACATCTAGCCATTCTAATTGATGTTGTTCCTCCTATACTCGATGTTGGTTCTTCTACTCTCCAACCTAAGTGGTGGGCCAAGACCATTAGTGACCTTCATGATGATGAGCTTGTTTAGCGTAGATCAACTAGGAATAAGAGCAAGCAATGTACCACAATTCATTTTTCTCTTATGGCTAATATTCACAGTATTTTTTAGCCCCAAAAAAATTTAGAGGCTAAGGGGCATACCAGAGTGGGAACAAGTTATGGTAGCTAAACATCAAAATCTCATGAAAAACAACACTTGGGTGTTGTCAAATCTTCCATGAGAGAAGAATCCCATGGGCTGGAAATGGGTATATAAGGTCAACTATAAGTTTGATGGCACACTTGATAAGTACAAGGCACGTTAGTAAGAAAAGGGTTTTCACTGAAGGAGGGCATTGAGTATGAGGATACATTTGCTCCCACTGCCAAAATGAGTACTAGTTGTCATGTCCTCACCCTTTTAGCTTAGTTTGGATGGCGAATCCATCAAATGGATGTCAAGAGTGATTTTATCAATGATGATTTGCAGGAAAAAGTCTACATGAATCAACCTCTAGGTTTTCAAGTTACAGGTATAGAAAATTAGGTTTGCAAATTGGTAAATTCTCTCTATGGCCTCAAACAGGCTCTACGTGCATGGTACATCAAGATTGATAAGTATTTGATTGATCAAGAGTTTCAATAGAGTCATTTGATTCTAATCCATATGTCAAGCATGTTAGTGGTGAGATTCTTATTCTTTTCATCTATGCTGATGATCTGATCATTACTGGTAGTGCAACACATTTGGTCGAACAAGTCAATCGAAAATTATGCCAAACTTTTGATGAGACAGATCTAGGACTTCTCCATTATTTTCTTGGTTTAGAGGTTTGGCAGATAGATACTTCCATCTTCATTTCTCAATCAAAGTATGCCAAAAGTTTGTTGGATAAGTTTCAGATGCATGATTGCAAACCAACATCTACACCTATGGAGAAACGGTTGAAACTTTCAGCCAAATTAGATTCATCGGTGTTGGATGAGTCAACATTCAAGTAACTAGTGGGCAGCCTCATCTATCTCACTATCACTAGACCTAACATCATCTATGTAGTGAGCTACATTTCTCACTTCATGATAGCCCCAAAAGCTAAACATTGGGTTGCAGTGAAGCGTGTGCTGAGATATGTGAAGGGCACCTCTGATTTTGGCATTCTCAATGGCAAAAGCACAAATCCATGACTCATTAGTTTTACAGACTCAATTGGGCAGGTTTTTTTAATGACAGAAAGTCTACTTCTGGATATGTTTTCAGTTTGGGCATAGGTGCAGTCACATGAACCAATAAGAAGCAATAGGCAGTATCACTCTCCTCTACTGAAGTTGAATATCAAGATACTATTAAGGCATCTTGTGTGGTAATTTGGCTTAGACAAATGCTTGTAGACATGCACATACCTCAAGCAAGCTCTACTCCCCTATTCTATGATAATCAGGGAGTTTTGGAGTTAGCCAAAAATCCAGTCTTCCATGAGCAAAGTATGTTCATTAATTGTCACTACATCCGCTAGCTTGTCGAAGATGGGTCAGTAATATTGTGGTATGTCCCCATTGAGGGCCAAACTACAGACATACTCACCAAGTCTCTCAGTCATGAAATATTTATCAAGTTTAGGGAGCAACTTGGAATAGTTGATAAAATGACCATTAAGGGAGGGAATTAGACTATTTTTAGTATCTTAGGTTCTTGTTATTTTTATCTCGTTATTTTAAAATATTAGTTAATGCTCATTTAGGTTATATTTTTGAGTTGTCTTAATTAGTTTATTTTTAAATTATTTATATTTAGATGACTTTGCTTTTTTCTTTTTCGTTAAAATCTTTTGAAAACTCTATATATTTGTGTATTTGGTTAATACAATCATTCCATTTTTACAGTTTCAATAGAACCCTTCAATGAATTGAAATAAAAACCTTCATAAGTAAGATCAATCTTTGCATACAAATATTGAAAACATTGATCAGAATAGTCAACCAAATTTTTTGAAGAAATCACTTAGGGAAGATTTTAAAAAATTAGTTGCAATTCGAGGTAGGATATTATAGTGGTATTAGAAATTGCAATCCAGCCAGGTTGTGTGTTTTGTTAGGTTTGGGTGATGGAAAACATGGGAAAGAGTCCTTTAAGAGAACAAATCATGAAATCATTCAAAACTATTAAGCATGTGTTTCCATTGGAAGTTGTCAAAGTGAGTAGCATGCTTTATGCTTTAGGAAAGAAACTTGAATTCTGAGATCAGTCCAAGGATGTTCTTAGAAAATTGGGGGAAATGGAAAGGTGCTTGTCAAAATTGGACCAGTCAAATTTTGAAGGGTTGAAATGTGCAACAGAGGGGCCTTTGGTTGATTTAGTCCAGCCCCAAATGATGAGCCATTTAGATGAAGATGTAAGACTTGCAGTTAGCACTTATCTTAGTGATATTATAAGGATCTCATCTCCTAAACAATTGATCATTGATAGCTTTCATGGGCTAAAGAGATACTAGGAGCTCTTCTTATGGTAGGAGGGTGAAAATTTTATAATTGATAGCTAGCATCAGAACTTGTGTTCTTGTGATTGATTTGGATTGTGATGATCTCATTCTTTAAATGTTTCAAATTTTCAAAGCCACAATCAGTAAGGATCGTGAAGGAAATATAAATTCTTGCATACAAACCATTATGATCCAAATAATTGATGAATGTGATGTTATTTCCTAGTTGCTTATGCCTATATTGTTGTCTATTATGAGGCAAGAACAAGATGTTTCTACAACTGCATATGAGTTGCTCAGCAGTGTTTTCAAACAATGTGTGAAGCTAAAACATTATTTAATTAATGAGGAGAAAACTTCATTAGATTTACAGGTTTCAAGATCTCCAAAAAGAGCAAGAACAAATTATGAAGGTTAAATCTTTGTTTTTCTTGCAAAGGGCCCTAGGGGCCTAATCACCAAATGCACAGGCAAAATGGAAGGTGAAATCGGAAAGGAGTATCAAATAGACTATCCCATTAAGAATTTAGATATATCAATTGAGGGATGTACTAATGTTGATCCTACTAAAAATTCTTGTATTCCCATGCCACTTTTTCAAAAGGTTTAAGAAGAAGAAATTGCTTATGTTAGTCTTCATGCATACTAGATTAGGGATGCAGCCAATTCTTCATATGCTTCCACTAGTAAAGATGAATACTTTGATGATATCAAAGAATATGATTTCATTAAGACAACAAGAGAATTTGGAACAAGCAACAAGAAACTTAAAGCCAACACAACTTTACAACAAGTTGATATTATGGAGGAAGAATCAGTGGCTACAAGTGAGGGGTATATTAAACACTTTATTGGTGACCTACAAATCATTAAGCCAACACAACTTTACAACAAGTTGATATTATGGAGGAAGAATCAGTGGCTATAGGTGAGGGGTATATTAAACACTTTATTGGTGACCTACAAATCATTATTGATAAAACACGTAAAGAGAAAAACTCCTTTGATGAATCCATATATAATCATAATGTTGTTCAATTATTTCTACATGAAGAGTGCATGAAATCATCTAGAAAAGCAATTAAGTGTGATGGTGATAATCTACCTACAATTGAGAAAAAATAAAAAAATTTAATGTGTGACAGCCCATGTTCCTTACATGAATCTCAACAAAAAAACAAAAGCCTTTAGCGTTGCAGAATTTGAAGGACAAATTATTGGTCACAAAGGAGAAGATGGTGAAAGTATTAACAAAGGCAAATAATTCTCATAAATGCATAAATCTTAGTTAAAGAATGAAATTGAGGAAAGGCGAAAAGGAATTTCAAGTGGTGTCATTAGAACACAGCTGCATACAATTAAAGAAGCATTGGAAAGGATGAAATCAGACTACTTGCAATTACTTATGGATAGAGACTTTGTTATGAGGTTTGTAAACGACAGGGAAAAAGAGGTTGATGATCTTTACAACCAGCTAAGTATGACTTATTTTTCTTTAAATAAATCAGAAAATCAGATATTTGTTACTAATATAACCAAGGAAGAATAAGTTGGTACAAGGCAGATGGATATTAAAACAATAGTGGAAGGGATTGATGAATTCCTCAAGAAGGAACGGGGCACCATGATTCCAGCATTTTACATGCTAAGGAAATCCAATATGTTTATAAGGAGTGGGAGTTACATCAAGAATCTACACTTTGGAACTTGGAGGATCAACCTTCACATGAATATCCAAGTTGCAGCCGTGGGAATGCTGATATAATAGGTTTTCAAAAAAAAAAAAGTGGTACTCTTGGTGGATCAGCACATTATGGTCATCAACCAAAACTAGAAGAACAAATGTGTGATATTTTTTATATCATCAATAAAAGGATTGAAGAGCTTCACAAGGAAATACCTTGCAGCCTTATGAAATCATTTGAAGAAGATTTATTTGAGACACTACAACCTCTAATCACTTGGGAAGGACATGAGACAACTCAAGATTTGGTGATGTTTGATGAGTACAAAGAAAGAAAAGAGAACTAGTAGTTTACCTTCCCATTCTCATTAGTTTGGAGCCTATGCACATGAAATAACTAATCAAGAGGAGTCTACAAGGGTTGTCACTCAAAGTATAAGTGTTGGCCATAAAAGTTTCAATGAATAGGTGCTTGTAAATGTAACATCCTTATTTTTCAAATTCTTGGAATTAGCTTAGTTTGGTGAACCTCGTAAGCTAATTAGGTTGTCAAAGGGGGTTGGTTGGCAGAGCCAATGGTTGGATTCCATTTTGGAGGTTCTAGTTGTCAGGTTTACTTTTCGTTGGGGTCAGATTGGATGACTTACTATTTATAGTAAGTGGTATTTCGGGTATTGCTATGTTTGGCAGAGTACTTGAGTAGGAGTTTCAGTTGCTATTTGTGATAGGGCAGTATGAGCTCGGGGCACTATTGTCAGAAGTTACAATTCTTTTGTCAGTAAGATTCAGTCACATCACATTTTTAATAATAGTTATTAAATTAAGTTATGTTAATTTAATAACTTGTGAACTTTAATGTTATAAAATGATGGTGTGTTGAGAAAGGCTCTTAAGTGAAAGATGTGAAGATGAATCCTTCATTTTAAAGTTAATAAATAAGACAAGAGAATGAGATTTTCATTACCTTATGTCATTTTGTTAAATTGTTGAAAAGTGGTGCTTGAGGAGGATTTTGAAATTCACAAGGGAAGCTAGGGTTTGGTCTTCATTGGAGAAAACATTAAGATTCTTCCAGATTTGCAGATACTTTATTGGGTTTGAAGTTTCATTGACATTTTATGATTATTGTGGAAATCTAGTAATGAAGTAAGGAATCAAAATTTCATGAAGGATTTGTGTTTGGTCTTCAACAATTGGAGAGAACACCAAATTTCACTGCCAGATTTGCTAAGTATAGTTTGATATTGAATTACCTTGCTGAAAGCTATTCATTGAATAAATTTTGAGTAATTTGGGTGCCGTATGAAATTCCTTGAGCTGTACAGAAGCTGCAGGACCATACGGCAATTGGCATGGTTGTATTTGTTGTTTGGAAGCAAGATGGAAAGGTTCAAAGCTGAACAATTGGTTATTTGTTGAGTTACAAGTTGTGGTTATTTTGGATTGTAAGGAGATCTAGCCACCATGGACAAGGAGTATGCTATATAGCTGGCGTCAATTCTCATACAGGCTGCGTTTTAAATATTCTACAATCCCATTTGAATCTAAGGTGCCTTGAACTTATTTGTTATCATTTTTATTGTTATTTAATAATAATTTGATTTAATTCTGATTTAATAGTGCAATCAAAGTGTATTTGGAAATTAAATTGTTGTTACTATTGTCATGTGGTATTTGGAAAGTTTATGAAAATTCATATATGTATTGAAAACACACAAAAAAGAATTGCAATTTAATTAGAAAAGCCAGATTGCTATTGAGAACCAGCTGGGCTCTTCATAGTGGTATCAGAGCTTTGATCTTGCCAACCTGAAGATTATGAGGCCTTATCTATGGCAAACAGGTTTGTGCTTGGTATGCATTATGTTCGCAGGGGTAGAGCTTCACCCCCACCAGAGGGTAATAAATAGGGAAAGCAATTGAATAGCATGGTTAATCTTAGGAAGCAGACAAATGCCTTGATGGAAAGTATGGAAAACCTTAGACAAAATCAAGAAAGGATGAATGTTTTGCTTTCAAATTCATCAACCATAGACAATGCAGCAAGGTATATGGTTTCTATTTTTAAAAGGTCTTCCTCACAGAGAAAATAGGAAGAGAACCGGGAGGATTGTACAAGTGTAGCTTCCGCAGCCAGCAACCATCAAGTAGTGGAGCCTTTTCTCAATGAGGCAGTTACTAGTCCCTATATGCGTGATGCTGGAGGCTCTTCCCAGGAGCATGTGATTATGAAAGACTTGCTTGAGGATAGCTACATTGAGTCTCATCATTTTAATGTGACAGGAACTCATGATCATGGGAACGTTGATGACATGATAGCCACCATTGATTGCAGCCCTACATCAACTGGTAGAAATGAAATTACTAATGATACAGGTTCTAATTTTATGACAGAAGTCCTATCTTTGAGCCTATTAATGTTGTTGATTATAGGGCAAGTGTAGAGGATGTTGTGGGTATCACTATGGGTTTAGAGTCAGGGTAGCCGATAGATACAACTTTACCTGTACTAGGTGCGTCAATCATCTCTCCTTGTTTCTTGGTGATTACGAGCTAATATCTGATTTCTATGTGCTTGATTTGGGAGAGATGGATGTAGTTCTAGGGATGTAGTGGATACATGAGATTAAGGAGTTTTGCCTTAGCTTGAGTTTGATGCAAATTAAATTTGAGTACCATAGCAGAGAGTATGTGTTGTCGGGTCTTGCTGAGGGGAGTCTACGCACTATGTCTTTTTGTGCAGTAGATAGTGAGGATTCTCAGAGATATGAATCCATTCAAGTAGAGAAGATTACACATCATGTCTCTCATAGTTCGCAGTTTTTTAGCTCAGATCAGCAGATGGGATCAGTTCACTTTGTGAACAACCCTTTGTTTGATATGGATATCACTATGACTTATGATAATCCATTGTTTGAGCTCAGTGATGATCCCTTTCAGGAGTTGTATGATGATGATGATGATGTTTGGGATCCTATTAGTACACCTGGTTATCAAGAAGATTTTATAGGAGGCCAGTCAGGCCTCGCCGAGTAGTTTACAGGGGTGTACACAGTGAGGAGTGCTTATGGTTTCACTTTTGATCCTCATGTTCGGGATATCTACTAGTTCCAGAGTTCATCCATGCATTCGTTCGATGACTGGTATGATGGTTTGGTTTGCATGAGGACAGGGGGCAAGTCCAATCTGTTGGTTGAGTTACTCTCATGTGAGTTATTCTTGCTTGAGTTTCTCCCATGCGGTGATCCTCTTGCAGCATCTTTAGTTTGGGTGTTGAGTGCAGTTTCTTAGATGTTGTTGTTTGTATTGTTGATGCTGATGATTTCTTCACAGGAGTATGGTGATAATAGGGACATTACCCGTGACCATCCTTGGGATCCGGGTGCACTATGATGATGCTTGTTTTTCCTGATTGCTTGAGGACAAGCAATCTTGGGAAGGGAGGACTATAATGTCCCCATTTTTCATACTGTTGGGATTAGCTTAGTTTGGTGACCCTCATAAGCTAATCAGATTGTCAGAGGGGGTTGGTTGGCAGAGCCAGTGGTTGGAATCCATTTTGGAGGTTCTAGTTGCCAGGTCTACTTTTTGTTGGGGTCAAATTAGATGACTTACTATATATAGTAAGTGGTATTTTGGGTATTGCTATGTTTGGCAAAGTACTTGGATAGGAGTTTCAGTTGATTTAGAGTTCTTGATGTAAAATCTCCAGTTTGAGAGACTTAGTATTTATAGTAAGTCTATTTTGGTCAGTTGGCTATTTCTGGCAAGGCAATTTGAGCTCGGGGCATTATTGTTAGAAGTTAAAATTCTTTTATCAGTAAGATTCAATCGCATCACGTTTTTAATAATGGTTATTAAACTAAGTTATGTTAATTTAATAACTTGTGTACTTTAATGTTATAAGATGATGGTGTGTTGAGGAAGGCTCTTAAGTGAAAGGTGTGAAGATGAAGCCTTCGTTTTAAAGTTAATAAATAAGACAAGAGAATGAGATTTTCATTACCTTATGTCATTTTGTTGAATTCTTGAAAAGTGGTGCTTGAGGAGGATTTCAAAATTCACAAAGGAAGCTAGGGTTTGGTCTTCTTCATTGGAGAAAACGTTGAGCTTCTTCTAGATTTGTAGAGACTTTGTTGGGTTTGAAGTTTCATTGACATTTTATGATTATTGTGGAAATCTGGTATTGAAGTAAGGAATCAAAATTTCATGAAAGATTTGTGTTTGGTCTTCAACAATTGGAAAGAACACCAAATTTCGTTGCCAGATTTGTTGAGTGTAGTTTGATATTGAATTACCTTGCTGAAAGTTGTTCATTGAATAAATTCTGAGTAATTTGGGTGATGTACTAAATTCCTTGAACTGTGCGGAAGCTGCAGGACCGTACGGTAGTTGACATGGTTGTGTTTTCTTTTTGGAAGCAAGATGGAAAGGTTTGAAGCTGAACAATTGGTTATTTGTTGAGTTAGGAGTTGTGGTTATTTTGGATTGCAAGGAGATCTAGCCACCATGACAAGGAGCATGTTATATAGCTGGCATCAATTCTCATACAGGCTGCATTTTAAATATTCTGCACTCCCATTTGAATCTAAGGTGCCTTAAACTTATTCGTTATCATTGTTATTGTTATTTAATAACAATTTGATTTAATTCTGATTTAATAGTGCAATCAAAGTGCATTTGGAAATTAAATTGTTGTTACTATTGCCATGTGGTATTTGGAAAGTTTATGAAAATTCATATATGTATTGAAAACACACAAAAAATAATTGCAATTTAATTAGAAAAGCCAGATTACTATTGAGAACCAGCTGGGCTCTTCACAGTAAAGGTCGAAGACATTAGACAAATGTATAATGACAATTCTGATTTTTTTAACAGCAGTCATATTTATTTGCATCATCTTAAGGTAACAACTCTTTCACCTGAGGATGATGGTACTATTGGGTCTTTCCATGTTGGCACTCACGTTATGGGTGATGAACATGAGGTATATATTGTGGACCCAAACCCCAAAGATTCATATTCTGTTCATCATACCAGGGAAGTTTTCAAAGGAAAGAACAAAAAATATGAAATCAGTCTCAATTTTCTAATATTAAACAGCAGTGATATATCTCTTCTTTCTCAAGATATTGCAGCCTATAGTCATGAATAAATTAGCGAAATGTATTCTACCATTGGTAATATATGGGACATGATAATTTTGATTATGCATCTTATCATAGAACTGATTGTTTGCACTTTGGAGCAGCTGATATAGAACAATTCAAAAAGTTGAATTAAGGATGGCTAGAAAAAGAAAGGCAAGCTAAGTTGATGGCTAAAAAATTCAAGCTTCATCTTCAACAAATCCACGACACCACTCCACGGATTGATAAGAAAAGGTTTTCTAGTTCTGATATTGTACTTGATGTTGATCATTTCATTGGTGGATATGTTGATTTTATAGATGACACGTGTAGCGAATCATCCAGTTGTCTATGGTAGGTGATGAAGGCATCTACAATTCAATTTTAGATTTGTCACCAGTTTTTTATGATATGGCAATTGTTTTTTATTCGTTGTTGATTCAATATTCATAGATTCTTCAATGGTTAGTAGCTGTCCTACTTGGGTTTCTATTGCACTTTCAGAAATGGCATGGTCTACAATAACTATTTACTTGCATGGGAGTGTGTGCAAACATGTCTACTTGATGGATATTGCATATGAGATGGATATATTTCCTATACATGAGTATGGTGACACCGTCGACATAATTCTTATTAGTGACTTGAGTTAGAACAACAGCATTTGGCAGCAGCCTAGTGAGTTGATCTAAATGCATATGGGAGTTTCTTTTCGCATCTTTTTAATAGCCTAGTTACAGAGATTAATGATATATGATGATTGTATAATGATAATATCTATTTCTATGCCCATAGCTAGAGGAATAGATAAGTTTGAGATATGGGCATTGAGATGATTGGTGCATTTTTTCGTATGGATCATGATGAGATGCTTCACAACTCAGTGCATAGTGATGGTCATATCAGAGTTGGGGAGTGGATTGGAGAAGCATCAATGGAAAATCAAAATGGCAAGGGAAAAGGAAGATCAAGAGGCAGAGAAAAGGGAAAGCCAAAAGTTTCTTAGTTGGCTATAAAAGAACAATGAGAATTTCATTCAGAATATGTTTGGTTTATTGATTTCTTTTGAAGAGCTTTGAGAACTTCTATTTGTTGATTCAAGAAACTTGATGAAAACCGTTAGGATTTCTCTCGAATTAGACAAGAACCCAATTCAGTGAAGTGAATTCATTCAGAATTCATCGAAGCAATTTAGTGTTCAGTTCTGCAAAGGTTTCAAATTTGATGAGTCTCACTCTGAGACAAATTTGCTGTTAATGAAGCTTTAATCCTTTCGGCGCCAGTACTCATTTCAAATTTGTGTGAGAAAGAAAGGATAGATTTCTAGCGTGATTGTTTGTTGCTCATTTGGCGCTATGGTCCATTGGTAATGCATACAGGTGTTCCTTCTATTCTTGTAACTTCTGATCTGGCTTTCTTATTCTAAATTACATATCAGTTCGCGCCTGAGTTTTCTTGATAAGAGGGATCTATGAAATCTATGGGGGACAGTTTTCTAAGTTTAACAATACATGACTAAGCAGCTGGAACATACGTGGTTGATTATTGAGCAATAAAATTGTTTGGATGGAAGATGTATTTGTTGCTAGTCATTACTGCTGGCTGTTTAAAAGCTGAAGATTAGTCTGTTGAAAACATCTATGGGCTTGATACACAGACCAATACTGAATGCAAGGGAAATGTACGAATGATTGTTGTTGTTGTTTGTTACCTGACTATTGAATCTCTTATTTCAGACTGATATAATAATTTCTAAGCACTGGAAATACCACTTCAGTTTGCTAAATAAATTAAAGGTAACTGCCAATGTATATGTATCATGTAGCTTAAATGACAATCATGTGCATATGATAAAAGAGCAGTATCAAGACTTGCAAATAATATTTCAGTAGTTGCTAAATGAATTTTTCAATTTTCTAAATGATTTTAGGAGAAATTTTCAGAATGTCAAGATACTTAAACCAAACAGACAAGTTGATTTCAATTGTGAAAGGTTCCACTGTTAGATTAAGACCTGTTGAAGATATTTGGTGAACTTTGAACGGTGATTTTCATATGTTCAAATGTTCTCAGACCTGTATTGGTAAGGATCTTACTTTCTATATGTACTCTTGTTTGGATTAAAATTTAATATCATGCATTGGAAATTATGCCAGAAGAAATAATACTTCGAAGAGTTTGTAGTCTCATTTCAATAGAAAGATTTATCCATACTGCAGTTAACATTTTTTTCTTGGTTGAATGTGAATGTTCATTATATTCTGGCATTACATAACCCTGCAATGAATTGTAATACAAACCTTCAATAAGTAAGATCATTCTTTGCATATAAACATTGAAAACATTGATCAGATTAGTCAAGTAAACTGTTTGAAGAAATAATTGGCTGCAATTTCGAATTCATAGTGAAGTTCATACTTAACTATGAGAGCTTCATAGTGAAGTTCATTTTGAATTTGTCAGCTACCATGACCCTGAATTCCAGAATGTCCTCAACCTGCAATCTACTCCTGACCACCATGACCCTGAATTCCATAATGTCCTCAAACAAGTAACATGGTGTCCCTTCAATATCCCTCTCACACAAAAAGGATGATAATTAGGAACTCCTAATAGAAAGGAAATAGTACCATGTGTCGTGTCACCTCTACTATTAGCATTATGTTCATTGTGCTCACTTTCTGAACAGGTGTCCACTACCTCCTCATCCATGTTGGAATTAACTTCTATGTAATGTGACTTGCCTTTTCCAAGGCACCTATGACCTGGCTCCCATGGTTCCTTACAAGAGAAACGCAACTTCTTCCATCACAACTTATTCCTCAACTCAAAGTCCAAATAAGGTGATGTGGTCTTAGGAAGATTGGGGACTCCCACGTCTAAGTTGATATCCAATTTGTTATTCTCGATGTTCTTCTATTTGTGATTGATATGTAGGCCGTGTATGTGGTGTTGTTTCAAGATCAAGTGCCATATAGATAGCATTGTGTAGTATGTTAGGCTTGAAAGCCCTCATCAAACCTCCCAAGGAAGCATACAATCTCTCTACAAATAGCATAGTCACTCTCCTCTCTGACATGTTAGGGACCATAACAGTGACCCTCTGAAACTTACTAAATATAGCTATCAGCATTACCATTCTACTTGATCAATGCCAATTAACAGAAGTACAGTTTTGTATCCTTCCTCTCAAATCTTGCAATCAACTTACTATTGAACTCATCATACGAGTGACTCAATGCATGGTTTTGTGTCACCAAGCCATGATGCCACCAATCATATGCTGCAACCTCCAAATGCAATGTCATAAACTTAATTGCCTTCTCTTCTAGCATGAGTTTGAGTGTCAATAGTGTATCTTTGTGCATTCAAGCATGAGTCATGTCTCTACCATCAAGTTTTGGAAGAGATAGTTTACTCCATGCTTGTTTGTACTCCTTATGTTGAGTTCGGGGACATTCTAGTTGGGCTTTACTTATCTTTCTGCTGGTTCATACTGATTCAAGTTTATCTCATGTCTAACTGTAGGAGCAGGTGTGTTTACTATTTGTCATAAGCTACTATAACCTCATCAGCCAATGGTTGCTCCTCCTCAAATAGTGGTGCTTACTCTTCATCCCTAGATGTGAAAGTAGGACTAAAGGGCCAATCTAAAATACCGGTACTTGCCCTTCTAGGATTATGAATACCTGCATTGCTACCATCACCTGTATCATTCTGATTTACCCTGAGAGAATTCACGTTCTCTGAGATCTGTCCAGTCACTATCATCAATTGTTATTACTTTTCATAAACTGTTGTATCATCTGTTGTTGTCGACATGAAAGACTATTCAAAATATTTTCTACATTATGATCATTTTTTTTCTCTCAGTCCTATCCCAAGAACTATCACTACCTAAGCCCACCATTGTACAACTCCCTGTGCATCTCTAAGTGGCTGCCTTGCTGCCAAATTTTCTAAAAAGGTATACCCTTCAGGATATGGACCTGCAAACTCAAACTATCTGAGTATTTGTTCTCTTTAATGGTACCATTTAGCTATATCAATAGTATTCATTAACACCCTTCAAGCTGGCAGATTATGGCTTTAATACCACTTTAATATCCCCAATCAAATCTTTCCTAATTCTTTTACTTATTTCATTCTAAAAAAATTCATCAAATAATTTGCAAGGTTCTGAATATATGTTTTTGTTTTGAAGACTTGTGTGTTTTCAAAGGGCAATATTCATTGGTTTATAGAATTTGATGACATATATCAATTGTATTAAGATTTTGCAATGCTTCTACTGAAATGACTTTCTCAAACATAGCTACAGAAAATGATAAACCACTATATTTAAAAAGGCTTACATCCCAGTGTTCTTCGCCACTAAATGATTGCTAGCATAAGGATTCATCATATATCAATGATTACAAGAATTTCAAAGTACCTCAATGGAGCAGCTTAGCTGAAGGTTGCAGACCAATGGTAAACTCAAATTCTGATGCCAACCCTGTGCCATAATAATATGCATCCTTTATGGCACGAAGAGGCTCTCCCAAGGAAGCTATAAGTCTGCAATGCTACTCCCATGTAAAAACAATCTCTAGCAATTCATTAGACTAGCATATATGTGCAATTTCATCTAGAAAGATCATTTCAAAGGCAAACCAATAATCCAACCTACTGTTGTAGCATAACTTATTAACTGAAACCAATATGTAAATGACTTATTGATGCCCAAAATAACATAGAGGTCAATCCTTTAGAAGTTTCAGGAACTAACAATGAATGATCACCCTCACAAAAGCAATAAAATCTCACTCCCATATCATATAGAAATGAGAAATCGACTTGCATATGAGAGACGGCTAGAGTACCATTGTCTCTACATAAGAAAGCTCTAATGCATCATCACATTTTGATCAGGTAATACAGATCACCCTCTCTTCACACCAATAGAAGCCTGTCACAACAAGAGTTCAAATGCCTAACAATTGTCTTACACTTCAGCATGGCTCTATTCAACACCAGTCACCACACAAAAACTATTATTCAACCCGATGCTCCAAAACTCTTGCTGATGAATATGCTTTTTTAATATCCCACACTCCAACAAATAAAACTTCCAACTTTCTCAGGATATGAGTTCCCACACTCACGAAGTTCATGCCAAAATGAAGTCTTGTGCTATGGAAGAGAAACATGCTTGTAGGAAAATGACGAGGTTGTTCTCTCTAACTCCCTGTGAAACAAAACTATCGCCTTGAATATATGAGCAGCAAATCTTTCATTTAAAGTCATGCCAAAAGGATGAGATTATACAATTCACTAATCTAAATATTATTCTCCACAATAGACACATCTCGGCTAGAAAATAATCTCAACAGCCAAATAAAAAATGACAAATCAAGGAGAGGATCCCAACGGCTCCAATATTAGTAAATACAATATGTCTACTTCAAGAAGGCTGTATGAATCAGCTGTCATCAGATAGGGCAGCGGAAAAACTTCATGCTCTTTTTTTATGAACGCTTGTTCATATTATCTTCTTGCATTTCAAAAATAAAAATTTTTGATCTGATCATACTAACACTAACAGAAACAACAAATAAATCTGCTATTGTAGCTTATGATGGTGATATGTGTGATCTCCTATGATGTAGAGCAGGGAGTTGTGACTTATGCTCTATGTGATGGGCACTCCTCCATGTCATTATGATGTGCTACAATAACATATTTTTTTGTTGTTTGAAAACAACTAACTGCAACTAACTGAAGCAAACTAACTATTGGTTTCCAAAATCACAGATTGGAATTCCAAGAGCCTGCCAATTCTCCAATACAATTCCAAATTAATTCTGGCCAACAAATAGGAATAATCCAAATTCTCCTGCACTTTAGGCTTCGCTACACCTAGGTGGGTAAACCTTCACCTCGAACTTGATCACTTTCTTCAAGGTTTTTCTATAGCGAATTTAAGCTTGTGAGTTTTTCGGCTGGCAAATTCCTCGAACTCAATCAATATGAAATTGAATGCTGAATGTTTGAATTAAATGTTTTGTGTAATGATTCTTAATAATGGATCTGAGGTTTGTAGGAAGGAATTGACAAATTTTCTAACTTCACATATAAACCCAATACTTTAAAAATAAAAAGACCAATGCCTCTGCTCATTTAGGCAATAGAGTCAACTTCAGTGAAGATTACGTACAACTTTATAATGTTCTACACACTTATATTGCCAATCAATTAAACAATCAAGATGTGACAGATCAAATATTTATGCAATCTTAAATTAGTCCAGATTGAATTTTAACTCCTCGGAGACAAACTGGACACAAATTTGGAAACAATTAAATATTTCACAATATCTGTGATGATCGAGTTTAAGATGCTAAATGACCATGTCCACTTATCTCACATTTAAATTGTATACAATATTCAAAAAAATAATTACAAATGATAGTTCATCTGCAGTTTAATTCTCCACACCTTTAATAATAAACAAAGAATATTTTATTTTATTATTAAAATAAAATAATTAAATTTATATTACAAAGTCATATTTTTACTCCTTATCCCTCCATACAAATATTCTTCTAATTATAATGCTTCTTTTCATTCTGTCTTGTCTCTATTTCAATTTAAAATGCTTCATATTTATATCCCATTTATTTGAGGATGTGACTATTCAAATTTAAGAGTCATATCTTTTATTAACAAAACTTAATCAACACTTGCAAATACCACCTTTTAATCAAATTCTGGCTTATCGGGTTGAATAGATTTTATCTCCAAAGTATTTTTATTATCTTCCATATGCACAAGATGCACACCATATATCTTCAGCAACATATTTGTTTTTATAGACCCGATATTTTCTGATGACTTGGTAAGCTACGCACAACACCATTTCTAATTTTAGCCGTTGGGTATCATATTTATTTTATTTCTTTTAATTAACATCGTGACTTCGCAGATATGGTTTTTCTCTGCCAATGTTCTTATCTTCTCAAAATAACAACACTTGTGTCTCCAGCACTGCTAAAGAATATATATATATATGTCTCTATATTTAAGAAGACATCAAACAATGTTGACTCCGTTTACTTCATTTGCCACCACCCTCCAAAGTCATCGGGCTGCCAGGCAAGCAAATAGCTTACTACAGGAAAAGACAAAACCATATTTGTTTTTGTCTGTAGCTTGTTTAGGAAATTATCAAGCTCTCTATATATGGCTGCTTGCTTTCGACGTCCTTGAAGTCTTTCGTCTTTGTCTTCTATCGAGACTTTGAATACGTTATTGACCTTCCCTCTTTTGTTCACACTTATAATAATTTTAATTTCTGGCAATAATGTTTTAATATCATCGCGTATGCAGGATCCTTCATTTCGTGCTACAAAAAATCTTCATTATCATGTAAGCTTGTGGTCTCATTTAAATCTTTGATATTATCATTGATAGATATGACATGTCACTATTGTCTTTTCCACTGTGTACAATATACGATTGCTTGCGCAACATGATATCCCTCAGACTTACAAAAACACATCGCTGGAATATATCATCTCTCAAATGCTCGTTCAATGATTTTAATACTGCTTTCGAACTATGCTCAGCACTATGTATATTTATTTATTTATTACTGCGTGGCTCCTTTGGATGTCTTCATAGTATCATACGCATATGTTTAATAGATCTTCAACTCATGTTGTATTTGATTCATTTTATGAAGTCACTGCTTCAAGGGTTGATTACTGCTGATTGGACATTCACGATGAGTTTTACTTTACCGCTTCTTGTAATATTCTTCCAAATAATATGTTTGTCATCTTTGTAATATGTTGTGGTTGTTAACATCTATGAGGAAATGAAATTTATTTGGGTTGACTTTGATCATTAATTTTTGGTGTGTGTACTTCATTCCATTCGAATGCTAATATGATGCTTAATGTTCCAATGTTATCAAGTTGCATAGTTGCCGACAGTATTTATTCAATAGTCTTTGCTATCTGTCTTAGTTTGATCTTCACTTAATAGTATATGTTCATTATATCTTGTGAGCAACCAAGTAAACCTTCAATGACAACCTCATCAAATCTCCAACATTATTTCTTCAAATGGAGACTCTAATTTGCCAAAAATTAGGGCTCCATCACTAACTATGTGCAAAATACATATTCAAATTAACTCACCTCAAAAGAAATGCTTGAGGTGGATCTCATTCACCGGGATTGCTAACTCTTCTCCTTCAAGTGTAGACAAATGAAAGACATTTTGTGGCGTGCTGGTTGTTATGATATATGGGCCAGCCCACATAGCATCAAATTTTGAATGTCTTTCAAGTCTACTTTTCAATTCATCCAATTTTAAAATAATATCTCCTAGCTGAAAAAAATTTGGAGATTCTTTCTTGTCAAATGATTTCTTCATTTGAGCCTGATGAAGCTCAATTTTCTACATTAAATCTCTCCTTTTCTCTTCTAACTCATTCAGCTAAGCCAATCTTGTTGTCATAGTTCCTTCATCAAGCATATCTAACTAATACATGAAATCAAGTGCTGAAAATTTAACTAAAATAGAAAATCTAGCTTCTTTACCATATACTAGCGTCTAAGGAGGCATACCAGTTGATCTTTTAGGAGTTATTCTATCAACCCAAAGTGTTGATTTTAACTTTTCATGCCAAGAACGTTGATTACCTTTTAATGTCCTTTTTATGATTCAAATCAAATTTTTGTTAGTGGACTCAGCCTACCCATTACCCTATGGGTAATAATTTGATGAATTATTTAGATAAACATCTTTTTTAACAGCCCATTCAGCTATTTTACTTCCTATAAATGCAAGTGCGTTATCTAAAATGATTGAATCTAGAACACCAAATCTACAAATTAAGTCATTATAAAAATTTAAAACAATAGTCTCATTTGCTTCTTTGAGAGCAACTGCTTCAGTCCATTTGGTGAAATAATTAGTGGTTGTCAAAACCCACTTATGACCTACACTTGAAGGTGGGTTAATGACGCCAATAAAGTCAAGACCCCATTTCATGAATGGTTGGTCCACTTGGATAGGCTGCAAAGGTAGCGCTGCTAATTTCTCTTTTCCTACAAAAATTACACATTATTTACATTTTCTTACCCATGAATACAAATCTTTAAACACAGTTGGCCAATAATAGCCTACTTTCATCACCTTAAGAGTTGTAGCTCTTGGTGAGAAATGACCTCCAGCTGGCCCTTCATGAAACTCATACAAAATATGATCAACTTGATCTGGTTTAACGCATCTCAACAAAGCACTTTGCAAATTTTTTTTAAACAATATATCATTTAGCAAATAATAAGGAATGGATTGTAATCTATAGTACCTTCATTTGAACCTTTCCAATCTTTTAGGATAGCATCTTGTTTGCAAGAAGATGATCATATCATCTACCTAATCATTTTGAGAATCAAGAACAAGTTGTTCACCATCTTGTAAAGCTAAAACAACATCAAAATCAACTTTTGGAGTGTTGTCTCCATTTCTAACAAGTTGTTCACATAATCCCTTACCTCTTATTAGCTTGGTCGCCTTAATTTCAATGTCATACTCCATTGCCTTGGTAATCTAACCAGCTCTCTTAGTATTAAAATCTTTATTCAACAAGAAATCTTTAATAGAAGGATGTGCAACCATTAGTTTGATATTATTGTTAGAAAGCATATGCCTAAACTTTTTTAAACTTCTTATTATAGCAAGTACATGCTTTTCAACAAATGAATAATGCAATTCATAGTCTTTAAGACCTTGACTGAAAAAAACTATTTGTTGTTCAAAACCTTCATCATTTTTCTGAACTAACATGGTAGCAATACTATCAATGTTCCCATAAGCATATAAGATAAAGTCTTTTGAAAAATCAAGATTCAATAAGGTAGGAGCAGCAGCTAATGCTTCTTTAATCAATTTAAAATTGCGCTTACCTTCCTTTGTCCAGCTGAAAACTAAGTTTTTCTTTAGCATAGTTGTTAATAGTTTCAACAATTCACCTATATCTAGAATAAACCTCCTCACAAAATTAATCCTTCCTAGAAAGCTTTAGAGACTTTTTTATGAGCTGAAAGTGGTAGGGCTAAAATGACACTTACCCTTTCAGGTTCAATGGTGATACCCTCTTTTGAAACAATAAATCTCAATAGCTTACCTTCATGGACAGAAAATACACTTTTCTTGGGATTCAAAGAAATGACATATTCTTTACATCTTTCAAAGATGATTCTTAAATGTTGAAAGTGATCTGATGTATTCTTTGAGAAAATAGTAATATCATCTAAATAAACAAGTATAAATCTGTACATTAAGTTTATGAAAGCTTTATCTATGGCTTTCTAAAATGTTGCACCTACATTAGACAAACCAAATGGCATCTTCTGATAAGCCATAGTTCCCCATTTGGTAGTAAACATTGTTTTAAATATGTCTTCCTCCTTTACTAAAATCTAGTTATAACTAGAGAAACCATCAAGCAATGAAAACCTCTCAAATCTTGAAACAACCTGCAAGATTTGCTCCATTGAAAGCAAAGGATGTATATCCTTCAATGAAACTCTATTTAAATCACAAAAATCAACACATAACCTTATTTCTACATTTTTTTTAACCGGAACTAAGTTTGATACCCAATAAGTGTGCTTAATTGAGAACATAATATTACTCTCAATCAATTTATACAGTTCTTTGATCATAAGAAGTTCTAAATTTAAGATTTACTAGCCTCTGCTTTTGCCTAACTGGTTTATCTCCTAGTTCTAACTCAATGGTATGTTGAGAAATACTAGGATCAAATCTTTTTAAATCTGAATAATTCCAAGCAATAATATCTTAAAATTTATTACACAAATTGATGAAGATTTGACATTCTTCAAGGGTACATACCTTTCCAAGTTTCAACACTTTATCCTTTGCACCAACAATTTTTTCGTAATGTTCCTCTTTGATTTGTAAGCTAGATTTATCCTTTTTAAACTCATCATTAGTACCAAACATTGTTTTTAAGGTCACAAGATCTTTGGGTAGTTTATTTTTCCTTAACTAGATGATCTGATCTTTATATTGATTTTGCAATTTTTGTTGGTTGGGCTATGCAAATTTAGCTTCTTCTCTCAAAAAATTAACAATGTGTTGATCAGATTCAAAAACCTACCAACTATCTCCATTATTAGGTACAGCAGGCCTAACAATCACCTTAACATAGTTTAGCCCTTCAGATTTACCAATTTCAGTTGAAATATCATATTGTGCTTTGTAGTACCCGCCCATAGGTTGCTTTTAGTTTGCTTCATGTTTCAGATGTTTGACTGAATTTTTTTAAGTCACTTTCCATGTGATCGATTATTGTTTCATTAATGATGATTATGGATTATTATCATATGTTTATCATGTGTATATATAGATTAGATGATGATGTTTCATGATGATAGGTTACATGTTTTATATTGAATTATGATGTACTTACCCCATACTTGCATGTGTATGGTTATCATGTGTTTGTATCTGTTTGACGTATTTGTGTGGTAGAGGACGGAGGCATAGTTACTCGCATAGTCGAGATCCACACGTCTGACTGTACCCTATCATTGTCTGTTATATATAGTATGTACATGCTTCATCTTGTGATGAAAAGTTTACTGGTACAAAGCATCATCTTCCTTGAATTGGCAGGAGTGAGCGTGCCCACAAACATTCATCTCAATGGTAAAGAGGGGAGATAATACATAGACCCAAAACCCTAACCTAAGCCTA
Source organism: Chamaecyparis obtusa (assembly GCA_027943335.1). NCBI lineage: Eukaryota > Viridiplantae > Streptophyta > Pinopsida > Cupressales > Cupressaceae > Chamaecyparis > Chamaecyparis obtusa. Next base: position 1,048,690 of record BSBK01005918.1, read on the forward strand.
ATTGTCCTAGGATTGGACAAATGTCAGTCTGACTACCCTACCAGAATTCACCTGGTTGGCATGAATTTGTGGATCCCGTTCTTGAGAGTGTGCATGGTTTCAGTTTGCTTGATTTATTGTGCTTGATTTTACTGTGCATGATTCAGTTGATTTATGATTATGTAGGTGATTTTATATGATTATCAATGTTAGGATTATAGTTGAATTTAATGATTTAATTATGTTTGGGTGTGTTATTAAATAATTGAATATTTAAATGCATGTTCTGGGATATATTAAATATTTAATTTATTTAATTTGGGTTTTAATTATTGACACATGCTTAATTGGAAAATGATTTAAATTATGCTTGCATATTTTATTAAATGATTAAATAATTAATTGCATGAATTTATGATGCATAAAGTATTTAATTTATTTAATAAATAAATTTAAATTATAACATGTAAAAATTGAAAAAAAAAAATTATTTTTTAAAAATAAACAACTTGTTTCAAAAAGTTAAAGTTGAGTTGTGCAAAATAAAGATATTTTAATTAATTAATTGGATTTACTTTCAATTTTTGGAGTTGGAGTTTGATTAGAAGTTGTCTTATGAGTCATTTCTGATTTGGAGTTGAACTTTGAGTTAGCTTTTGAGTTATCTTTAGGAATTACATGAATTTGGGAATTGAATTCCTATTAGGAGATTATTGCATTTTTTTTTTAGAGAGACAGGTTTTGGAGAGGATTTTTGGGGAGAGCTTATGTGCTTGGTATTTTGGAGATTTGTGGATTGTTGTGGCTGCATGTTGAATTGAGTTTCTCTATGCATCTGGATCGGGCACCGATTTACAACATAGCTTTCAGATCTGCAGGTTGGGTTTGATTTTGGAGATAATTCTGTTCTCAAGCCTACAGGGGTTTCCATTTTTATTCCATTTCTGGCATTGGATCTGAGGTAGGCTTTGGATTTGCCTATTGGGTCTATTTTTACAATTATTTATCTTTCTGTGTTTGTATAGAATTCTGTGTTTCCTATTTTGGTAGATCTGTGTTTATATTAAATCTGGGTATTCAGAAACCCTAGTATAGTTGTTTTATTTATTTTATTATTATTTGGCATCGTACCGTTACTCTGGCAAAATTTCGTTAAATGTTTGTTTATAGATTTCTTACAAATTGCAATATTAAATCTAAGCAATAGTATCACTGTAGGGTTTGAAGAAATAAATTCATGTTAAGAGGAAAATCTATTTGTTATTGAAAAAAAACCAATTTGGGTATAAATATGCATCCTAGAATTTAAATAATCATTCTCTATTTATTTTTGCTTTGGAAGATTAAAATTTACACAGTCAAAATTAATAGGCCAAATTCTTATGAGTTTTGGAAAGAATCAGAATATTCTCTGTTGACAATGATAGGTCCTCCAATATTTTTATCTTCTAATATTGAAAAAAGGAAAAAAAAAATATGCTGTCATAGTAAAAAAGTAAATTGTGGGAATAGTCATTGCAATTAGGTGCATGTGACATATTCCTCTTGTTATATTTTCCAGAAAAATATACATAAAGGAAAAATATTTTAATTAATATATGTTAAAATATATATATATAGTTTGAATAAATATCAATTGGTATGTTTTGTATTTTCATAGGGGAATATTAAATTAAAAATAATAATATTAAGAAAATATTTATTGGAAAAAGAAAAGAAATAATTTATATTAAATGAAAATATAAAAATATATATATAAAAACATTTTTTTTTAAAGGTTTCATTTTTTTTTAAAAACTAAAAAGTTAGAAAGGGGAGGTGGGGGCCACCACCTTCCCCCACTCCCCCTCTACACGGCTACCGTAGCAGCAGGCACTGCTATGGCAGTACCTATTGTTGTGGCAGAGGTACTGACGTAGCTATACCCTACTATGGGGCCCGTGTGCCTCGAAACAAGGAAAAGGGAGTGCATGGGGCATGGGATCCGTAGGGTTTCCCCATTGCATTTTGTTTTTTTTTAATATAATTTCAAGTTAAGTTATTTTATTTATTTTTTAAAAAAAATTCCTTTTAACTTATTTAAATTATTATTTGTTATTAATTTAATTTAATTGTAATTTATTTTTAACAGTTTAATTATTATTTTTTTAGTTAATATATATATTTTGTTGGTTTTAGTATATAGGTTTATTTGGTAATTAAATCTCCATATTAACCTATTGAAATTTATATATATATCAACTTTAGAACATTTTTATTTGCACAATAAATCTGTAATGTTTTTATAGGATGTAAATTTTGTCTTACTAGATATAAATTTATAGTTAAATACTTTTTTGTTTGTTTATTGAATTTGAGCATAAAATCAATATAATGAAGTAGGTTCAAATTTGGTTCTGTAAACAACGTGTATTATTAAAGGAGCTATGTTTATGTTGAAATCGGGCGTTTCCATTCTGTTGATCCTTTAGGATGATTATATAGAAAGTTCTTTTATTCTCGCAAATATTCCTTTTATGTCTATGATAGGTGTCTCTTATCTTATTGATGCGATTCTGCATGAGGAATTTCTATTATGCTCAATTTGAATTCTTAAATGCCTATGGGTTAGATATCAAGTTTTCTATGACGCAATTGTGTGTTCTTCGTTATCGTGTGTCTTCGTGTACATTGTGTGATGTCAAGAATTAGAATGACCTAGGGGGAACAGAGGCAGGGTTATGCATCAATTGGATTGTATTTCAGTATCATGTTTATGTGTGTGTTTATTCTGATTATCATCTATGTTCTGATTTTTTATGGGCTCTTGTTGGTTATTATCTGGTTATGGTATTTGTGTGATCATTTCAGTTTTTGTGTGTGAAACTGCATCTAGGATTACCTGGTTATGTGCCTGTTGGGTACTTATGAGATTATGAGCCTAGGGGAGGTTGAGTAGGTGCATCTTAGGGGAGTGGCTTGCAATAGGGGTCGGGACCCAAAGTGGTCAGCACCTGGGTAACCTATTGTAGGTTATGTAATTAAGTGATAACTTAGTAATTAAAACTTTATAGATCATTTAAAAAGATAAGTTAGAGTATGGTTATGATTAGAATTTCTCATACCTATGAGAGAGTATTCTAATCCCACATGGATCATATTGAGAGTCTGGGGCCCGGAGTGATCAGTTCCAAGATAACTCAATGCTTGAGAGTCCGGGGTCCTTTGTGACCAGTCCAGGGTACTCAAATAGTTAGACATGTGATGACACTCCCATAGCATGTAGCCTAAGTCACCTCCTGAGTTTCTGTTTATACCTTTGGATTAGTGTGTCTCACCTTTCTCTTATTTTTGTAAACCTTGAGTAGAGAGCTTTTAGGATTCCTTGCTCAATGGTTTATCCTTGTTTGGTTTTGGTCATCTGATTGGGGTTTGTGGTTATCTCCTCAGCATGGTGGGGTAGACCTTTGTGGTTCTACACTGACGGGTGGTAGTGATTCCTTACCATTTGAGATTCGACGTCCTGGTGTCAGTGCTGTTGATACTTCTGCAGTTGGATGACTTCATGATTGTTCATTGATTCTTCATTGTTGGTTTCTTATCTTATCTTCATTTATGTAATCCTATATTAGAGTACCGCATGTGATATATGGTCATTGTACTTCTATGTTAGAGTTATTGTTTCATACCCTGCAACATGTGTAGAGGATGTCAAATTATTAGATGTCATGGATATCCATGAAGATTGTTTTTATTGTTGTAAGTTGTAATTGTATCATTTATGATATGGAATGTTTTGTTATCTTTTTTTAGTTGTATTTTTGTTCTTAAGTAATTCTACATCATGGGACCCTCGAGTTTTGTAATCTGTGTTGGTTGTTGTTTCAATGTAAGTAAATCGTAATTGCTTCTACACTATTGTTTATCTTGTATGTTAACTTTTTAAAAAAAATGTTCACCAAACTTAGTAGCATGTTATAGGTTAATCTCTCTTGGGTTCCCTAGCGGGGTGTTACATGCTCCAACTGTTGCAAGTCTATCAGCATGTTTATTATGATTTCTAGGTATAGATTGCAAGTTAAAAGCTTCAAATCCTTCAATCAAATCCCACACAACATGTTTATAATTTTTCAATAAATTATTCTTAGTTGTATGAACATTTCTAACTTGATTAACAATCAGTTCTGAATCACCAAAAACTTGCAAAAAGTTGATACCTCTTTTAATAGCCCACTTTAATCCATGCACAAGTGCCTCATATTTAGCAACATTATTTGTATAGCTGAAAGTAAATCTGAAAGATGAATAATACCTTTCATTTGCTGGTGAAATCAGCATGCAACCACCTCCATGACCTATTTTGTTGCGTGAACCATCAAAAAACAATTTCCAAACAACATTAGATTGTTGTTCAAAATTTGAATATGTACCTTTTATGATAGTTGGCATGAAATCAGTGATCTCATGAATGACATAATTGCCCAAACTTGGCTCTTCCATCTGTTCATCAGATATTTTAACATTTTTAGTAGCCCATGTGTCTAACAATCAAGAATCTAATCAATCTGTATTTGAGACTCATGAATAGCATCAATTTCTTCTTGATCAAATATTATAGTTGTTGTTCCATTTTTAGTACCACTAACATATGGCTCAATACATAATTGTAATAGGTTCTAAAGAAATAGTTACCTTAGTACCATACCTAGTGTGAAAAAGAATATGAGACCAATCTAGAGATAAATACCCTCCTATTTTGGTATTGAAATCTCATTATAAGAAAATAGATAAATTAGGAGGTAAATCTACGATAAAAATATCCATTGGAACTGAGAAACTACGACAAGCATGCATAGTCAGATCAAGGTTCTTTATGACTCCAATAGTATCAACTGCTATCCCATCTAGCTGGACTACCCCTTTTTCAATTGGCTCACATTCAAGGCCTAGCTAGTCTACAATCTTCTTTGGCATAACCGAGCTAGAGGCACCTGAATAAATCATAAAATTATGCACTAGGTGCTTTCCTATTATGACAATAATATCAAAAGGGGGTGGTTTTATTAACTTGGGTGATTGTTGGTTGAAGTTTCATTTCCATCCATTACGACCTTAGGAGCTTACTATTTCAAAGCATCATCAGATAGTGCAAGAGTTTGCAATGCTTCCTGCAGCATATCCTTTTGGCCTGGAAGTGCTAAAACATCCCAAATAGATACAAGAACTTGTGTTTTCTTTAAGTGATCAACAATATTAAAATTTTGAGCACTAACCTTTTGCTACTATTTTGGAACAACTAGCTCTCTTAATGGTTGTAATGGTTGTACAGTCACTTCTTGAGCTTGATTTTTCTATTGTTTACCTTTTAATATTTATTGTTTTGGCATAACAACAGGTTGTTGTACCTTATCAGCTTATTTTTTTTCATTTGCAACCTTAGTTTTGGACCTTGTACCTGCTACTATAGGCCTCCATACTTGATTTTGATCAAAATTAGCTGCTAAAATAGTCTCATTAGCATTAAAATTCATCAAAGTAACATCAAGATTACCTTGTGGCTACATTTGATCATTCTAAACATCTCCTTGAACATTACTCAATTGACCCTTTAAAACATCTTGCCTCCTAGCTTCAAGCGCATGAGGACAATCAAACTGAAAATGGCTTGTGTTACAAGTGTTACACCATTCCTCCTCTTGTGCATAATTATCCTAAGGAACAACTACCAACTCCTTAGAAGTACTAGGAGTTGCATAGTTATAAGGTTTACTAGCCCTCTTATTGTAATTCTTTTTTTGTCCTTGAGCTTGCCGTGGCTAGTTTGAACCAGAGGCTTGATTAGATTGTCTATTCTGTTGATAAGCAGCTTGAGGAGGCCTATTGTACTGACATTTTTGCCTCTTCAAGTTTGTGATCTCATTGTCATAAGTTTGCAAAGTCCTCATTATACTTTCACTCTTTTCCTTCAACTTCAAAATTTTCTCTTTTAGCTCTCTAAAAGGAGTTGTGGTAGTATATTCTTCTACTGTAACTTGCATATTAAATGTTGGTAATGCTGGCATTGGTGGAACAACTGCTATTGGTGGTACAATAGATGGTACAACTAGTTGTACTTCTACAAAATAAGGCATTGGAGGCCTAGGAGGTAACTTACAAGCTTGTATCAAGTTGTTCTCAGCACTAACAGCAATGTCAAATGCATTTGGCAGAGTATTTCCACCCATAGACTGAATCATCACTAAAATATCACTGTTAAAAGCCTTCAAATAAAATAAAAATGCATAATCATTAGAAGGTTTAACAAATGCTGAAATTTTGTCTCAAGTTCGCTGAAAACAAAAGTTAAAATCAGAAATATGTTCATTTGGATGTCTTTTAATTGTAGTCAAATACTCAACCAATGAGAGATTATCAGATTTATCTTCAAACTTACTAATCAAAACAGTCCCCAAATCATCCCACGTAGCAATAGAATCAACTAGTAAACTTCTAAACCAAATCAAAGCTTTACCTTTAAGAGAGGTTGCCAACAATTTTAATGCCACATCATCATGTGTCACTTGATGTAATCCATAAAGAGTGGCTACATCTTTAATATGCTTGATTGCTGAAACATGATTTTCACCAGTAAAATAAGGCAAACCCTTTAGTGCCTAGTAGTTTTTTAGATTAGACTCCATATGCACACTTTTTTGGATTGAGCCTTACTTTGAATTGCTCTAATCTGTCAAATTTTTTTTCCAAAATTGGTAGATGCTCCTCTCTCGAATGATATTTTTCTAATATGTCATCTACATAATCTTCCATGAACTTATGCATCATATCATGGAATATTGTGGTCATGGCCCTTTGATATGTGGCCCCGACATTCTTTAGACCAAAGGACATAACATTCCAGTAGAATGTCTCCCATGCACATGTAAATGCTACTTTATATTGGTCTTCGGGTGCTATCTTGATCTGGTTATATCCCCTAAATCCATTCATGAGTGAAAACATGGAATGTCATGTTGTTAAATCTACAATGGCATCTATGCTTGGAAGAGGAAAGTCATCTTTAGGACACGCCAAGTTTAGATCTCTAAAATTTGTGCAAATCCTGATGGCCTTATCTGCTTTGGAAACTAGCACTATAATTGAAATCCATTGTGCATAATCAATGGCTCTAATAAATCCCACCTTTAGCAATTTCTCTAATTCCACTTTTACTAGTAAGGCTATATGTGGATGCATCTTCCTTAACTTTTTTTTGACTGATTTGACTCCTTTGATATTTAAGTGGTGCATAATCAAGTTTGGATCCAATCCCATCATATCATCATATGACCAAGCAAAATTGATTTGCTTTGCCTTGAAAATTTTTATGAGTTCTTTCATTTCTTCACTAGATAAGGATGCCGCTAGGTGTATGATCTTTGGCTCAGTTTCTGATCTAATGTTTATCTTTTTTGTAGGCTCGATCAAAGTTGGAGATCTCTCTTCATAATGTTCAGGTAAAGCATCCAAACTTCCTTCCTTAGGTGCCTCAATTGGGTTTTCACCTTTGGAAACATCCTTTATTTCTTTTTCTTTTGGACCTAATGCTGCCACAATGTGGTTTTCAAAAATAGATTCTTTTCCTTTTCTACTTTTTTTATTTTATTCACTTTTTAGTGGATTGAAAGTTTGGATACTCCCCTTTACCATTTCTGCCTAATATTCCATAGTAGAAGAAGGTTCAACTGCATTGAGATATTGGGACACCACATTGTCATTCAAAAAGTTTGGAAGGGTGGTTGGTTCAATGGAATCCCATTCGATTAATTCTGAGTGTTTGAGAGTTAAGGGGTCAATACTTGGATTTGGTTTGATGGGATTTAAAGATAGGACCTCATTTGATGGTTCGTACATTGTATCGTTCAATTCTATGATATGTGCATCTTCTAAATGTTCTAAAGAAGTAGGATCAAAGTCTTCCTCACTAGACTCCTCTACGGTTTCCGTTGGATAAAAGTCATGTGGATTAAACCTAACATTTGATTCCTCCATAGTAGGTCTCCACGAAGGTATGTAGGGTTCACCTACCCATTGATTTACCTCTATTTCTATGCTTGGAGTATCATCCATGATCACTTGGTTTGAACTAGATGCTTGATTCAGATTTGGTGGTGGAATAGATGCCTTTCCTTTGCTAGAAGTAGTATAGGTATGATTAACATCAATACCTTTATCATGGCATGGCTCATTAGATAATGTGTCTCATTCCCAATCATTAGAATCTTCATCACTATGAGACTCTAATTGCAATATTTGATCATAGAGTTTGGGATAGTGCTTTTGGGTATACCCTTCTTCTAAATACCCTATGCTAGTCTTCTCCTTGCTATCTCGCCATGTCATTTCTATAGGTTCTATGAGCCCTTCATTTCTTCCTCCTAAAGGTTCTTGGCCTTTGTATCCCATTTTTTGCATTATTTGAAAGCCCTTCCCATATTAATGTGTGAGAATGCTTATGTTTTGGATACATTTTTCTTGAGCACTTGACTCTTCATCTTTGTACAACCAGTTTAGGATCTCATTATCTTCTTCATCCATGGCAGATGATGTACTTGCCTGTACAAAATGATCATTATATTTATGTGGTAGATTTGAGGGTCTTCCATAGGACTTTGGTGATAAGGGTAAGTCCATCATTGATAAGGAGTATTCACCTACTCCTTTTTGCTTGATTTTGCATTGCTCATCAAAATTCTTCATCATTTGGTCCATTTTCTGATAGTGAGCCTCCTTGGTGTATACTTGGACAAATTTAGTTAGATCTTCTTTTGGTTTTTCAATAACATTATCCTCACTAACCTTCTATTTTCCCTTAGTCGATGTAGCTAGGTTAGTGAGTTTTGGTATGTCTTCAATAACTTCATTTTCTCTATTTTCTTTTCCCTTCAATAATGGGATGTCTTTAGAACTTTTCCCTTACTCAATATGATTAGGTATAGACCCTTTTGTATTATGTGGGACTAAAGATTCGTTGATAGGCTTGATGTTGTTACAATATTGGAAGGGGTTTGAGTCCCCACTTACCATTATTTCCTGCCTTAGATAAGGAAACTTTAAACATTGGTGGTAAGTAGAAGGAACGGTGGGTGCCATTTTGTGTATGAGATAATGTACCTTCATAGAATTAGTATTATACAATAAATGAAATAGAAACTAAATAAACCACAATTAGTACTCTATTTAGCAAATAAAGTACAATTAAGCACTCTATGGCTCTTTATCGAAGAGTGTTAATGAGAAGCTCTCAGCAAGCTACCATTAATGACAGTCCTAGAATGAGAAATGATAATGATAAAGAAAATGCTAACAATTAATTCAAATTGAAATAGAAATGCTGAATTGCTCCTAAATTGCCTTTCTAGATATAAAATACAAACGGTTAGATGCAATTCTCAGATGTGTGGTTATGAATTATGATTAATTTTGGTCTTCCTTTTATAGATTTATGCAAGGGCCTATAGGGGGTGTAGTTTTTTTATCATGATTAAGCTTGGGTTGAGTCTTTGGTTCCACCCTTTGAAGACAATGCAAAGTTTATGTCCTCAAAGCTTGGGACAAGTAGACAAGATGAAGGGACAAGATTCTCTTTCACTTTGAGTGATTGAGATTGAATTTGGCTTGATCCATGTGAATGCATTTTCTCAAATCCTATTGGTTCATTGATTTTCCTCCTCTTTGGTTGTTGAAAGAAATTAGGATTTATTAATTCATTTAAATTCATTTATTTAGCCATGTACCCCTTGAATGGGTTGATTTTGATTTAATTCAAAATTATATAATTAATAGAATTAATTGCACTTTGATTTAATTTCACTTGATTAAAATGTTCTTATTTTTTATTTATCTTGAATTAAGACTTGATTTTGATTTTGGTTGGCTAAATACTCATTTTGATTCAATTGCTTTGATCTTGTCCTTGATTTTCTTTTATTTTCTTTGGTTTGCTTTGATTTGTTACTTAATTGTCTTTGTCCATTTTTCAGTGATTACAAATGGTTTAGCTCCTGGTTATAACTCAACGGTATGCTGAGAAATACTAGGATCAAATCTTTTTAAATCTGAATAATTCTAAGTAATAATATCATGAAATTCATTGCATAAATTGATGAAGATTTGATGTTCTTCGAGGTACATACCTTTCCAAGTTTCAGCACTTTATCCTTTGCAACAACAATTTCTTCATAATGTTCCTCTTTGATTTGTAAGCTGGATTTATCCTTTTTAAACTCATCATTATTACCAAATATTTTTTCTAAGGTCACAAGACCTTTGGGTATTTTATTTGTCCTTAACTACATGATCTGATCTTCATATTGAATCTACAATTTTTATTTGGCCTAACAATCACCTTAACATAGTTTAGCCCTTTAGATTTACCAATTTCAATTGGAGTATCATATTGTGCTCCAACTGTCGCAAGTTTATCAACATGTTTATTCTGATTTCTAGGTACAGATTGCAAGTTAAAAGCTTCAAATCCTTCAATCAAATCCCACACAACATGTTTATAACTTTTCAATAAATCAGTCTTAGTTGTATGAACATTTCTAACTTGATTAACAATCGGTTCTGAATCACCAAAAACTTGCAAATACCTGATACCTCTTTTAATAGCCCACTTATATCCATGCATAAGTGCCTCATATTCAGCAACATTATTTGTACAACTGAAAGTAAATCTGAAAGATGAATAATACCTTTCATTTGCTGGTGAAATCAGCATGCAACCACCTCTAGTACCTATTTTGTTGTGTGAACCATCAAAAAACAATTTCCAAATAGCATTAGATTGTTGTTCAAAATTCAAATCTATACCTTTTATAACAAGTGGCATGAAATCAGTGATCTCATGAATGACATAATTGCCCAAAATTGGCTCTTCCATTTGTTCATCAAAGATTTTAACACAATAGCCCATGTGTTTAACAATATATTAGGAATCTGATCAATCTGTGTTTGAGACTCATGAACAGCATCAATTTCTTCTTGATCAAATATTACAGTTGTTGTTTTGTTTTCAGTACCACTAACATATGGCTCAATACAGAATTTTTTAATAGGTTCTGAAGGAATAGTTACCTTAGTACCATACCTAGTGCAAAAAAGCATATGAGAGCAATCTACAAATAAAAACCCTCCTACTTTGGCAGTGAAATCTCATGATAAGAAAATAGAGAAATTAGGAGGTAAATCTATGATAAAAACATCCATTGGAACTGAGAAACTAGGATAAGCATGCATAGTCAGATCAAGGTTCTTTATGACTCCAACAGTATCAACTATTTTCCCATCTAGCTAGACTACCCCTTTATTAATTGGCTCATATTCAAGGCCTAGCTGGTCTACAATCTTCTTTGGTAGAATCAAGCTAGAAGCACCTAAATCAATCATACAATTATGCACTAGGTGCTATCCTATTATGAAATTAATATAAAAAGGTGGTGACTTTATCAACTTGGGTGATTGTTTGGTTGATGTTGCATTTCCAGCCATCAGGACCTTAGGAGCTTGTTGTTTCAAAGCATCATCAGATAGTACAAGAGTTTGCAATGCTTCCTAAAGCATATCCTTTTGGCCTGGAAGTGTTAAAACATCCCAAATAGATATAGGAACTTGTGTTTTCTTTAAGTGATCAACAATATTAAAATTCTGAACACTAACCTTTTGTTGTTGTTTTGGAACAGCCAGCTCTCTTGATGGTTGTAATGGTTGTACAGTCACTTCTTGAGCCTGATTTTGTTGTTGTTTTCCTTTTAAGATTTGATATTTTGGCAAAAATACAGGCTATTGTACCTTATCAACTTGTTTTTGTTCATTTGTAGCCTTATTTTTGGACCTTGTACCTATTTCTATAGGCTTCCATACTTGATTTTGATCAAAATTAGTTGCTAAAATAGTCTCATCAGCATTAAAATTCATCAAAGTAACATCAAGGTTACCTTGTAGTTGCATTTGATCATTCCATTTACTATCTTGTTGATCTTGAATAGGTGCTCTGCACTTTCTCCATGGCTCAGAAAAATTAGGGTCAAACTCATAAGAATCTCTCATCTCATCAAAACCAAGAACTTCAATTTTCATCTCGGTCATCAAAGATCTTCTTCTACTCAATGCATCAGCAACTCGGTTAGTGACTCCAGTTTTATGCTTTATCACAAATGTATAGCTCTACAAATACTCAACCCATTTCATATGTCTCTGATAAAACTTATTATGACTACCCAAATACTATAAAGCCTTATGATCAGTATACAACACAAATTCACTCAGTATCAAATAATGTCTCCATTTCTTCAGTGCTTGAACAATAGCATAGAATTCTTGATCATACACATAATATTTCCTTCTAGTATCATTCAATTTTTCACTAAAGAAAGCAACAAGTTTACCTTCTTGACTCAACACAGCTCCAATTGCACTTCCACTTGCATCACATTCCACTTGAAATACCTTACTAAAATCAGGTAATGCCAAAATAGGTAATTCAACAACCTTCTGCTTCAGAGTCTCAAAACTTTTGTCATTTTCATGTGTCCACTTGAATTCTCTTTTGTCTCCTATCATAGTCTCAATCATAGCATTACAAATTGAATTGAAATTCCTTATGAACTTTTGGTAAAAAATTTCCGAACCATGAAATGATCTTACCTCACTAGCATTCATAGGTGTAGGCCAATTCAAAATAGCTTCAACCTTTTCAGGATCCATCTTCAAACCATCAGCTGAAATAACAAATCCCAAATACACAATCTCTTCTTTCATGAATGAACACTTTTTCAAATTTATCAGCGGCTTTTGTTCTTTCAATCTCTGCAAAACTGGTCTAACATGCAACAAATGCTCTTCTCTGGTCTTACTAAATATCAGAATATCATCAAGATATACAATCACAAACTTACCCAAGAATTTCTTCAAAACTTTATTCATCAATCTCATAAAAGTACTCGGTGCATTAGTTAAACCAAAAGGCATAACCAACCACTCATACAAACCTTCTTTTTTCTTGAAAGCAGTCTTCCATTCATCACCTTCTCTAATTCTGATCTGATGATACCCACTTTTCAAATCAATCTTTGTGAAATACTTTGCTCTAGTCAAACTGTCCATTATGTCATCCATTCTCGGTATAGGAAACTTATACTTCATTGTTATCTTATTGATTACTCTAGACTCAGTACACATTCTCCATTCTCCATTCTTCTTAGGTGCTAATACAATGGGTACTGCAAAAGCGCTCAAACTTTATTTGATCAAACCTTTCTCTAGCAATTCTTGAATCTCTCAATTTAATTCCTAATTCTCAATAGGTGTCAACCGATGAGGTGCCTTATTCGGTAAACTAGCTCCAGGGATTAGATCCATACAATGATCAATGATTCTTTTTGGTGGCAAACCATCAAGTACATTATCAGAAATGATATCACTATACTCGGTGAGTAACTTATCAATCTCCTCAAGAACATTATCCTTTGTTTTCTTACTCGGCTTGTTAGGGATCACAGCAAAACATACATCATTCTTCTTCAAAGAGTTAACAAACTTTCTTCCTTCCATCAAATAAAATTTCACAGATGTGCAAACATTACTAACAGGTTCTTCCATCAATGGTAATAAGATTTGTTTCTTTCCATCAGCCACAATAGTATACTTATGCTATATAGCATGTCTATCATATTGCCAAGGTCTCTACCCAACAAAATATGACAACAATCCATAGGCATGATATCACATAACACCTTATCATAGTATTTTTGAATCTTCAAATTCACATAACATTGTTCACTTACCAGGAGTGCATGCTCATCTTTGATCCATGAAATCTGATAAGGGCTTTGGATGCACCAACCTTTACAACTGCAATTTTGTGACCATCTCTTCAGATACCAGATTCTCCAAGCTACCACTGTCAATGATTACCTTCTGAACTTTATCAGAAACTCTACATCTGGTCTTGAACAAACTTTTCCTTATCGGATCTTCCTTCTTGCTTTCATTCCACAGTGCTCTCCTTACCTTTAAGTTATTTTCTTTCTCAGGTTCATTCAGTGACTCTTCTTGCACCAAAGTATTTCTACTGCTACCAACCTTCTTACTAGCCTATGTACATTCAAAAGATCTATGTCCTTCTTCTCCACAATTGTAACAAGTTTCTTAGAAACTTCTTCTGCCATAACCACCTTGGTAGTTACTGCCTCTACCTCTAGATGAACTTTCACCTTTCCACTCGGTCTTTCCTTTGTCCAAATTTGTCTTTTCTGGTTTAGATATACCATTTTCACCATTAGATCTACCTCTTCCTCTAGGGAATCTACCACCTTGACCTCTTTGTCTTTGCTCATGTCTTTTGTTCAATTTCTCCTAGGCCTTTAAAGAAAATTGAGAAGCCTCTTCAATATTCTCCAACTTGACCATACTAATTTCCTCTTGGATGGAAACTCTCAAACCATTCAGGTATCTACTAATTCTTTCCACATCATCTTCATGATGTCCAGATCTGATATCCAATCTATAGAATTGCTCAGTATACTCTTTTACCAAGCTATCTTTCTGCCTCAAACTTTGCATTCGTCGAACTAGGTTAATATGATAATCACAAGGTAAGAACTTTCCTTTCAATTTGTTCACCATTTTATTCCATACCTTGATTTTGTCTTTACCTTTCCTCTTCCTATCCAATTGCAGATGTTCCCACCATAAGGATGCATGACTTTTCAACTTTGTGCTTCCAATCTTCACCTTCTTATCTTCAGGAATGTTTTCATATGTAAAATACTTTTCCATCTCGTTGATCCAGTCCACTAATTCTTTAGAATCTAGTTTTCCACCATACTCGGGAGGATTGAAATGTGGTGTTGACTTCAGACTTGTCAAAGCCTTCAAAAATCTTTCTTCACCTTGATCCATAACAGGTGCAAGTTCTGCATTTGCTTGTTCTTCCTCAACTTCATCATCACTAACATCTTCAAGATGTATGCCTCTTCTTTGGGTTGTTTCCACTGCTTCTAACCTAGCAGCAATTTGCCTTAGCATATCTACCAATCCTGGATCTACATCTCACCTCCCACAAACCATCTTGACAACCCTCTACAATTGCAGGTTAGATCGTAATATGCTAACCCACAAAAATCAATTAGGGCTTCAAGAGGAACCTACAAACCTAGATCCGCAAACCTATATCAAGATCTCACCTCTCTGATGCCACCTAGCACAAGACAAGGAGCAAGAGGGGCTAAAAAATGGTGCACCCTAATGATACAAGCCTGCCCAACACATGTGGAAGACAACAAACACAACAGTGAGAGAGAGAATGTAGAAACTTTCATATATTATCATCAAATAGGATCATACATGTCGGGTTGTAAGGCCTTCCTAGTTACAGCCTAATATTACAATGAATCTCAAAAGTCCTCAAACATGTGAGGATCTGTTACAAATCTCTACTTCTATCTTCTACCAAATCCTATCTCCCACTGCCCCCTAAATCCTAAACCAACAACTACATTTATACAAGAAGCTACTGAATTGAGTCGGCCTTCAGATCCACAATCAACGGAAGGAATGGTCAGATCTAGGACCACACACTTCCCAATGATGGATACCAACATTAAATATGTGATCCAATATAAATGCACAAGTCGGCCACAACAGGAACTAAAACTAAACCCATCGGTAAGCAAGATAATTGAGCAGCAAACAGGAAATGCCAAGCACCAGTGAAATAACTGACCACCCAAGAGATAATCGACCACACTCGGTAACCAAAGGAAATTGACCAACTCGGTCAAAGCAGGAACCGAGCAACACAGACAAACTCCAAATTGTTTTTGGTGACATAGGATTGCCAAGGACCCGAGATGCTCCTGCATCACATCTTTAATATGCTCAATTGCTGAAACATGATTTTCACCAGTAAAATAAGGCAAACCCTTTAGTGCTACTGACAGAATATCATGATGAGTAGAAATTCATAAAGGACTGCCAGCATTAAAAGCTACAAATGGAAAATTTTAGGCCATTTGATGAGTTGGTGGTACTTGTTGCTAAATAACAAGTGTTATAGAAGGTTGGGTATGATGAATTACCTTCCTTTGATATGCTTTCAAACTTTGAGGAGTTATTTTAGTACCACTTTTAGATGCTCTAGAAACAAAATGATCCCTTGGTAACTCTTCAAAACTTGGTAATTTTGATCCAGAATTATCAGGAGCACTTAAATCTTCAGGAAAACTGATATCCTCAACAATTACCTCAAGTTCATCTGAATTTGCAGCCTGATCTTCAAAAATGGGATTATCAAATGATGAAAAATCATAAATAAATAAAGAAGATCTACCTCTTGAATCTTGTAGTGTCCTTCCTCTTCTGGTTGATCTTCTTCCCCTTCTACCTGGTTGCAATTCCTGGTATACAAAACCCTCCTTATTTGATCTTGTTGGAGTTCTTCTCATTAAAATAAATACTCAAATCTGCAACTGAATCTGCAATAAACCTTCAAAAATAGAGTTGTCAAGTGCTTGAAAATGTCTTCTAAAAGGTTGGAATATTGTTGTTCACACCAAAACAACAATAAAAAATTTGTTAATTCAGGGAACTGAGAAGCAATTTGTGTCCCACCGGGTGTGCCAAAAATTATTGTCAATCAGGATTGCACCTTTAGCTTTGATATGAATCTAGCTATCGTGTTGAAACATGGAAACTCTCTCGGGTGGTGGGTTGTCCTAAAATGAGAGATGAATCCCCAAAGATAGGTCAGTTCCTAAGCAGTGCTCACCTAAAACTAAATTATATGTGGGAAAAGGGATGAGAAAAGAGTAATAAAAATGAATCCTAAACCTAAACAAGGTGATACACCAATAAATAATATGCAACTTAAATTAATTCAGCATGAATCATTGAAGATACTAATGGCTCTCAATACCTAGATAGACATGCAATTACAAAAATGATTCTATGCAAGGACCTAAAATCTTTTTCTTTGAAAGGGAAACAAGGCTTCACCAATTTTCTACAAAAGGTTAGGACACAAACAAAGACCTGTAATAGCAAGTATCGAGATTTGAATATGCAATAAGGAATAAAGCTTAGATGAAGGATAACATGGCATAAAAGCAAGAAAATGCACAATATTACACTCAAACCAATGAGAAGGAACCATTGTATCAATATATCAATGCTGGAAAAATCTCTACTACAAAATACCATACAATTTTCTCCCAAGTATGCAATGATAAAAACATGTGAGCCAAAAAGAAGGTCCTCAATAACGAGGTGAAAATATAATAAATAGAGTCCAAAAACCCTAACTCAAATGCTTGAGAAAAACTCATGAAATAAGGAGTCAAACAACTAGAAAATGCAGTCTAAGTGATCCCTGAACTCCTCCAAGCCATGCATAACTAAAGTGCCACTCAAAATCCCCTCAAAATTGCTCCAAATCTCCATAAAACATGCATAATTTGTGGGGGTCGGATATGAAGACAAAACCCACCAAATCAGGGATCCAACTGCTGAAATCTGAGGTATAAGTGCTCCAAAAGATCCCCAAAACTGATGCCAAGTGAACTGTAACTCCAAAACAACTCCAAATAGGCCCCAAGTGTTGTCAATAATCCCTAAACTGCCCCATAACTGGTTGTGAACAGAAACAACTCCATCTGAATGAGCATGGAACAAGCAGCCAACTGAAATGGTAACCCTAGATAAAACTCCTCTAAATTGCACTTAGAATAACTAATAACTATTGCCTTATAATTGTGACAAATAATTAGTATCATCAACAAGTTTGTGCATAAAAGAAAAATCCCCCCTAAGACCAACTCATTATCTATTTATTAATTATTACTTGATATTACTCTAGTATATTTAATTCAAAAAAAATGAATAATAAGTTATTTGTTTTAAAAATTTGATATTTTAAAGTGATACCAAGTAATAATTAACAAGTAAATAACTTAGACTTATATTTATTTATTTACTAACTATTGCTTTGTAATATCTCAATGTATTTAATTTTAAACAAACAATTATATTTGTTTATTTTTAAATTAAAAACACCAAAATATTATTAAATAATAGTTAGTAAATAAATGAATGAAAATAAGGATCCTCCACTTAATCACTTGAAAACAAAAGCAAAGACCTTTTAATGATTCATAATTATAATTAATATATTTAATCTCTTTGTAAACAATTAAATTTACTACATATTACATATATTAATTATAATTAACATCTTTAAACTTAAATAATAATAATAACAATAGTATTTATAATTAATATTTAATAGAAAACTTATCTATTAAATATTAGTTATAAATACTATAGTTTTTATTATTATTTAGGTTTAAAGAATCATAATCTATAAAGGAGTCTTAAAATTTCAAATAAAAATGAAAATGGAGAAAGATGGGGACGTGGGCCTAAGCTTGGAGATTAAACTTAATCTAAAGAAAGCTTGAAATCCACCTAATATCTAAGGCATAGAAACCTAATTCAACCTAAATTTCATTTATGTTTCTCTTTCTTTGTCATTTTTGCTCTGCTTAGCTGCCATGAGCTAGGGTTTGATGAAAAATATTGTTATTTATTCCTCTGTTGCTTACTGGTCGTCGTGACTAGGATCTGGAGTGTGAAGGATGATGTTGTTTAGAAGAGTTTGTTGCTCTTTGGCCATCATTTCCCTAGCCTGGAGTAAAAATTGTGGGTTGTCTTCTCTTCCTTTCTGTTTGGAGAGTCTCTGCTGCTATGAATGAAAAATGAAGCCTATTTGTTGTTGTGTCATGGTTGTCGTTTCTTCTGATATTTAATGGGTAAGAACTTGGCTTTTCTCTAATTTTGTATCTCTTAGTTGACTCTTTCCAGCCGTCACTTCTTGCTGGATTTTGGCATTTTCTTTGAGGGAGCTCAAATAAAAATGAGGGTTATTTTCCTGGGTATGTTCTTTGTTTCTTTCATGGCTTCATCTGATAAGAAGAAAACTAAATATAAAATAAATGAGAAGATTTCTTGCATATTAGATTTAAATAATAGTGAACAGATTATCAATATTTTTTGTATTGTGTACTTTATTTTTTGAACTCAATAAATCCTAAATGCTCTAAAATTATCAATATTTTTTGTATTGTGTACTTTATTTTTTGAACTCAATAAATCCTAAATGCTCTAAAATTAAAATATATCAAATGTACCTTTTATCAATGTTGTCTAAGCTTTACCAATTTGAGCATGATGCAAAAATTGGTAACATGAATATATAATAGTTTTTCATAGTATATACCACAAAATCTACATAAAATATAATAGGAATAGAATGAACGATAAGTAGTAAGACATAATGCCTAGTGGGTCATTGCCAAAGTAAAGTGTTATAAGACTTTAACCAAATTCTCCATTCACAATACGAGGTGCTCTGCAAACCTCTCACCACTCTCATATGCTTGGAAAAATAAAATCCAAGTAGTAACAAACAAAAAAACCAACAACAATGCATGTAAACCATAAAACAATCAAACCCTTGTCAAAAACATATCTCTAATGGTGTATTTAGAAGCATATGAAAGCTACATAATTTACCTTGTGTAATGGATTCTATTTTGAAAAGTGAATGTGACCAATTTGATCAAAAAATATTGAGTCAATGCAATTTGTATTGACTTCACATGCTTCTAAATACACCATAAGAGATGTGATTGTAATAAGGGTTTGGTTGTTTTTAAGGTTTATATGCATTATTATTGGGATTTTTTTTTTTTGTTGCTTAGATTAAATAATATCATTCAATGCATCGTAGAAATTGTATCATTAAACATGTGAATCACATAATGTGCACAAAAAATATTGAGAATATAAAAAATATTTGAGTCACAATTATTTTTTATAAACAAATCAAAATTCATAAAGAAAAATCAAGATATGTATTTGAGAAATACATAAATATTAGTAAAAAATTAAAAATAAATATGTTAATATATTTCAAATATAAATAATAATGGTTAGAAAGTTAAGAAGATGTGTGAAATTTTTGTGGCTATTTTATTAAATATCATTACACAATGTATAAACTTGATAACATGCAAGTTGAGAAACTCCATTGAAGGTCAAAAATACATGAAATGGAAGAAAACTACTAGTACAAGCCTTTAAGATTGGTATTCTAAACCTATTCAAATCAAAAAGGGTGGAAAAAAATTTAGACTAAAAAATACACTTGCATTTTGTGAAACACAAAGCACAAGCACATGTCATGTTCCACATGATCTGAGCACATTTTGTGCAATGTGGAATATGATGTTCTTTCTCTCCCTTTCCATGCTCCTCTGTCTATTTTTATCTCATTTTTTTTCTATATTTCTCTTTTTCTCTCTACATGTATGAGTAAATGTAAATGTGTGTGTGCATATGCCCTCCCTTTGTCTATCCATTTTCCTATCTCCCTTCATTCCTCTCTATCTCTCTATCATCTCTCTCTTTCCATCCTCCTCCCCCTCTCCCTCTCATTTATCTAATTCTATCTCTCTTGTCATATCTTTATGTTTCTCTTCCTCTTACTCTTTATCTCTCTATATCACTCCCTATCCATCTTTCTCTCTTTCTCCCTCTCTATATCTCTATCTCTCTGTATCCTTCTACTTCTATATTTTTATATTCCTCCAGTAATATATAGATTTGTATGTATGTACACAAATGTGTGTGTGTGTGTCCCTTATCTCTTCTTTGTATATCTTCTCCTCTCTCTCGCATTCTCTACATCTCTCGTTATCTCTCACTCGCACTCTATTTATCTATCTTTTCCACTCCATATATGTCTTATGTATTTCTCTCATTATCTTTGTGTGTGTCTCATTCTTCCTCTATATCTATGTATCTCATTATATACTAGACACTAGTATCATTTTATCTATTCGATGCCCCTATCTAGATACTTCCACCATACACATCACCCTTTGGAAGAGAGAACTTCTTGTAACTTCTAAATTCAGACAAGCAATTCCCATATGATTTTTAACATGTATAGGTGGTAACATTGATATCCCAGTTGCATCTAATTTATTTTCTTTACAATTTTATCTCTCATAGTTCTAGTTTATGTTTGTTTTCTTTCAATCTTAAAATTTATGTTTCAATTTATGTCTCTTGGAATATTTTTAGAACCATCTTTAGTATATATTAACTTAGTTTTATATCAGGCTAATTAGATTAAGTTGAAAGGGCTTTAGAATTTTGTATGTCAATAAATTCACAAGAAAAACACTTCATTATAGCCAAGTTTCTCAATAAGACATTTGTTCTTCAATTAATGAACTTAACATACCATATAAATATAAATATCTAATTTTAAGTGCTATATTAGTTCTTAATTTGTAACTTTAATTGCATATTATCTTTTTGAGAACTTATCTCTTGTGTGTGTAAGTATACTTTTTTATGTTCCTTTTTCACGTGGTATTTATTTTTCAAGCTTCTTATCTTTTAATCTCCTCTTTGTTTTTTTTAGACTATAGGAATCGGGCATAGCACCTCTTATAAATTGCAGTGTGTTGGGAAAACTTTTTAATGTGATTGGTGATGTTGGAATAACACATCCTCTGGTCCCACATGGCCTACAAGGAGGCTAGACCCCATGACCTTGTTTACCATAGGAAACTCTTTCCAACCAAGCTAGGCCCCCAACCCAATCTAGTCTTTGTTGCAATCCATGGTTCTTTTGTATTTTTTCATCCTTCTTACATGTGTCTTTATCCTTATCATCTTTTTCTTATTTGGACCCTTATTCTACCTTTCCCACCCTATCTTTGATCTCTATCATAAACATTGTGGCCTCCACTTCTTCACCCTTTATTTATGATAATTTATTTGACATTAATTTTTTAATATAGTATTTTTTATTCATTCCCATATTCTCACTTTCCTAAGATGTGTCTTCTCTCCCATATTCATCCTTTTGAAGGATGAATACATTTTTAAAATCATCATTGACCAATACAAGGAAAGAGTTCACACCTTCCTCATTGCTAGATAAATGGATTATTTATGATGAATGACACACTTTTAGCCCGGGAAAGGTAAGGGATTTATTTATAATGGATACCCAATTGCAAATAAAGAAGAGGTTATGATCAAGGATACATACATCTTATATAAGAGAGAATACCTAATGTAAACAAACAATTCTATGTAAGATTGGGTATCACACGATAAAAAAAAGTCATCTATCCAAGAAGAAAAGCATATAGAAAGGATGAGAAATTGAAATACTATCCTTGCCCCCCACACGTGGAGACAAAGATAAGGATAAGGAGCATTGTTATGTTACTTACAATTTATGATTTCACCTAAAATTGAACCACCATGAATGACAATGAGCCCCCAATGGGGAGACTAATAATGTCACATAGTGTGGAGAAAAATAATAGGAACTTAAATATTATTCAAAGTAATTTTGGTTGAAAAATAACTCATTGTTACATGTTATGTGAATGATGTCACAATCAATAAGTTTCTAAATTTTAGAAAGTAAACCTTGACATTCATTAGTAGAGTAGTCATGATATCGATGATACATACAAAAAGGAAGATTTGTAAAGTTTTTTCTATGATTCTTCTTCCATTTAGGTGGAGTAATCATCTTAGCATGAAGAAGGTCAGGAAAAATAATTTCTTAATTAAAGATAGACATATAAGAAATGTTAGATGATAAGGCAAGGGATGTAGACAAAGGAGGAATTTGGAAATCAAACACTTGTGGAGACAAGTGTGAGGAAGGTTTCTCATGAGTCTCAAAATTTTGTTGTAGACATCCTAAACCAAATTGAAGATTACGAGTAGAAATTTTTTGAGAATCAGATTGGGCAAATGACACACTAGGCCCTTTAGAAACTATGTATTCTCCCATAAAAGATGGTGTAAATTCTAATCACCCCCAATCATCTTCTTAAAGGGCACTGCTAGGAATGGATGGAGAATCAAATTTTGTTCATTAAAAATTTCATGATTCATCGGTGATAAGGGTATACGTGATATCATTATAGATGAACTTCACTTTGTGATGAATATTTGAAGAAGCAGCTTGCATGGCATGTAACCATGGTTTCCCTAAGAGAATATTATAAGTGAGAGTATTGGACATTACATGAATTGGCGTAGGTAAGGTGATAGGACCTACCTTAATAGGTAAGGTAATACCCATAGTTTATTTAGAAACATTTTCAAAGTCACTGATCAAAATAGAATTGGATTTAATCAATGAAGTATTCACCTTAATCTTATGAAAAAAATCAATGTCACGCACATTAAGACCAGATTCATTATCAATTAAATTTTTTTGAATAATATTACCATTTGTAAGGACAATACCCATAAGTGAATCATTTTAATCTTGAATTTCTATAGAAGATAACTCATCTCAACAAAACACAATTTGAGCTTTATTATTGTTTGCATTCATGCATTCCAATATAGAAATTATATCAGTTTACATGGGAGGTGGAACATACATGTTTCTCTAGGCTTCTTTTAATGCTTCACAGTATGTAGATGAATTTTGGAGAAGATCCCAAAGATATGTCTTCATAGGAGTGGCATGGATTCATTCTACTAAATCATATTCCTTTCCAATATTTTGAGGGAGATGGGTTGCAGGAGGAAGAAATGGTTCAGAAGGAGGAACAAGTGAATTAGTTGGTTTCCTATTATTTATTGTGTTATATGTGTGATCAACTCATGATAATTATGTTGTTCAGCACATTTTACCATAATGATTGGCTTATTTTGAGTTTGAGGCATATTCTGACAAAGATGGACAACCTTAGTTTTACCCAAAACTTGAATGCATTTACATGACCAGGCTCTTCAATTGCCTAAATGAGAGCATCAAGGGTGATATCTTATTTATCCAAAGTATATTTATGGAAAATACAAACTCTAGAAGAGGGGAAAACACAACTCATTAATTCTTCATTTGTAGAAGGAAGATTATTCAAATGAATTTTGGCATTTGATGAAGATGATATTGTCTTTGATCATGCAAATGTATTGTAGTGTTTTCATTGATGGAAAATTAATTCACTGGAGGCTACAAATAAGTGTTACCAATGGACTTGAAGATCAAAGTGATGAAGTCTCTAAGTGTTTAATCAACCAAGTAGAAGATAATGTGCAATGTATAGTCAATCGGATCTAGAATAGGAAATTGAGTTAAGGTGTGTGGTCATAGAATTAACATCTACAGAGGTATATCTATCTATTCCTATGATCACATCATCTATCTTGGAGTATTCTGAAAGTTTTTGAAGATTGAAGTGGAACTGGCAGTTAGAACAATGAATCAATGGATATAATTGGTCAGATCAGTGTTGTGGTCAAATCTTAGAGTTTGACCAACATTTTTTCAAAATTTAATGTTTTAGGTTGACATCAAGTATGTTCACTTTGGATTTTTACGTGCTCTCTCATATGTTAAAGTTGGATTTAAGGGTCGACTTGTAAAATATTTTAGAGTTCTATCACCAACCTAGAACAAGTATATAAATGGTTAAAAATTAGTGTTGTGATGATGTTTTGATGATTGTTGAAGATAGTACAAAGGTAGTTAAGTGTTCCAAGCAATGCAGATGATCCAGAATACATTGGATCTATCATGCTTTGAGTGCAAATATTAGGTCAATATTTTTGTGTTACTTCTAACAGATTGGAAAGCTAAATCCTTTAAAAATATCACTCCTAATAGGGTGAGTAGGATATTTGACATGATCTAAGGGATAAATCCTTTAATAGGGTGACTCGTTAGCTTGATCTTGAAATCTCTTAACAGAGTAGACGTTAACAAGTCTTTAAAGCTCTTAACCGGGTTAACAGGGTATAACCCCAAAAGGGTTATTGTAATTGGTCCTAACATGCCTAATTTCCAAGTGCACTACTGAAATCTTGTGGGAATCATCCCCACACATGGTTTTCTCCCTCTAACAAGGGTTTTCACAGGAAAAATCTTGGTGTCAAGTGTTCTATTGTGTGAATTTTTTATGTGGTGTGATTTTTACTTGATATTTATATTTGCATGTTGGTTAATTGCAAGAATAATCAATCTCAATTTCTGATTTATGGTTGCACTGATTCACCCCCCTCTCAGTGCCTTATAATACTAACAATTGGTATCAGAGCCTTATTCCCTTGAAGAAGCCTAACAGCTTGGGTAGATCCTTAAGGCAAATATGGAGGGTTTGAGATACATAACACAACTTGAGGAAGTTGAAAGGGTTGTCAATAAACTAAAATATCAGTTGAAGCATTCTTTCGCCAAGAGAAAAGATCTTGTTGAACAATTGAATGAGACTCATGACCGCATTGACTAATTGTTTAAACAAAGTGGATATAAGGAATCTAAAGAACCCCTATAAGCCTTGTCTCAAGAGAATGAACAACTGTACAAGGACAAGAAGAATATCAAGAGAGAGATTAAAGCCTAATAAATCAAAATGTGTGAAGAGATGGAAGCAAGGAGAGTGGTTGAAGATTCCCTAAAAGTTAAGGACCATTCCTTGAAGGATAAGGAATGTGAACTATTTAAGTAAAAGAAAGAGGTGGGCACCTTGCATGCATATCTATATGAGACTAGAGAGGAAATGGAAGATCTAAGAGAAAAACTCACCAATCTGATGATGAGCAATGAGAATTTGGGAAAAGAGAATGAGAGTATGAGAAATGAGAATGAATAGTTGAAGGGAGAACTAAAGAATTCCAATGACAAGCTGAAGAAATTGCATGAAATATCTGAGAAAATTGATTAGTGGCTAAGAAACCAAAGAAGAAGCAAGGACACAACCGGTCTAAGCTATACACTCAGACTACTTTTGAGATTGGTGAATCTTATGGAACTAAGAATGAAAACCCATCAAGAGAATCTGCACCTAAGGTAACTACTAGGATTCCAAGTAAGAAACCCTACAAGCCTATATGTTTCAATTGTCATAAAGTGGGTCATACTACTAATATTTGTAGAAGCAGGTCAGTTAATAGGCCTAACACTTTTGATGGGTATTTCTATAATTGCAATAAGTATGGACACACTGTATATGATTGTAGATATAGATCTAGCAGTTGATCTAGTAGATTTGATGGATATTTTTATAAATGTAAAAAATATGGCTACAAAGATGATGAATATAGGTCAATAGTGAATAATTCAAGGCCACATGTGAGCTAGGAAAGCCCTTACCAAAGGGAAAGACAATTCAATGGGACATGCTCAATATGTAGATACTATGGATACATGGCTATGAATTGCAAAATGAGGACCGGAAGAGGTAATGCTAGACCATGGAGGACAACCAGCATGGAATGTTCTCACTATCATAAGATTGGTCATCTAGCAAGAAATTATATAATGAGAAACCAACTAATAAACTGGTCAACAAATCAGAAAGGAAAACAAATAATGTGGAAGAGACCAAGAAAGAGATGAACAAGATTTGGAAGAAGAAAGATGATAGAAAGACATCGTAAGATCCACATCACCATCAAGTGTGGGTGGTTCATCATAAAACTAAGTCACCTTTGACTTAGGGGGAGAAAGTATTGTTGAATCCATTTATGGACCCCCTCAAAATGTGTGATAAGATATATCAACATTATAAGATGAAATAAGTTGTTTTGGAGATTTTTGATAAATTCTATGATGTTTTGATCGTCGATAATGAAGTATGAGGCAATTAGTTTAAAAGGAAAGTTCTATTGGTAATAAATTTTAATGCAAGCATGTGAAGGTAAATAAACATATTGTTTTTATTTCATTTTTACCTTACATACTTTGAGAGTTGTTGTGGAGTTGAAAGAAGTGTTATTTGAGTTTTTTTCTAAGTTTGAAGCTACAGGAAAATATTGTTTGTGTTGATCTAAGAAGATTAATCAATTGGTATTGTCATGTTCTTCGTCAACAACCCTAGCTACACATATTTTGAGGTATTCATCAATTATCTTCTTGTGTGATTGAAGATTAATATGGATACTCCTAAGTTGATTGACATAACTGAGAGGCTAAGACTTGAATTTAAAAGACACCCATTCAAGTCTATGGAGAATGATCCAAAGGGTGCCCTAACTTGTGTACCCTATGGATTTCTACATGTGGAATACATAAGAGATTATATTCAACATAAATTGGAATATTTAGGATCAAGTGCATCATATGATCAATATAAGAAGTTGTGTTATGAGAATTTGATATTAAAGGATGAACACAAACGTATTGTCGATAAAGGTTTTCATCAAGTTGTTAACTATCCCAATGAATTTGAATATGAATAGATAAGATATGTTCTTAGTAGAATACATGATCAGTTCATATGGTTGGACAAACCACATAAGATTACCATGGAAGCAATCCATGTTGTAACCGATCTATCTACAACCAATAGTGTACTTGTTCTTCATACTATTCACAAGGAAGAGGTGATCAGATTGACAAAGTCTAAATGGGATGGGCATCTGATGGCTTTGAATGATATCATAGATGAAGAAGTTAAATATACACAATGGTGATTGGATACAAAGTAGATCACTCCAATTGGGTGAACAGTATACCTGGTGGTGCCATTGATACTATCCACATGATGATTAAGGAAAATAAAGATTATGATCTAGCTAAAGCACACACATTTCAAAAAAATTCACTAGAAGAATGCAATGAATTGATGAAACTAGTCATTGAGAAGAAAGTGATAAAAGAAGTGGAACTGTAGACACCTAAAAATCCATCTATCAATTAAGATTATTTTACTTGACAAAAGTCCTAATGACATCATCATTTATTAATTCATTCATTTTTATTGTCATTATCTCTTCTCCTTTTTTAATTCAAGACATTTAATTAAAGAATCCCTCCCAAAAGCATTTAAATCTAATTTGAATGATATTCCTATTGGAAAGTTGGCTATACTGATGTATATGACTTAATATGGTGTTTTCATTATGGCAAAAAAGTCATATAGTAGTTTGGAGTCAGCACACTTGATGAGAAGATCAGAAATCAGTTAAGTGTTGAAGACTGGATAGTGTACAGAGTTCTTGCAGCTTAGAGCATCAGCGCATGTGTGTATGGTAGAATTATGGTGTGCACACTAGAATTTAAGTTGGTTGGACTATATTCATGCTTATTCTATGAGTTCATGATCAGAGATGCAAGTATGAGAAAGATACAGGCAATTGAAGTTGCAGAGCCAGTGTGTGCTAGTGAAGAATAGAGTACGCAACCGACTATTATCATTTTGAGTTGCGGCTATATTCTAATGATGTAAAGGCTATGCACCTATTGTAATTAGGTTTTTGACATGTATATATGTTTGATTATAAACATGCTTAAGCCAATTCATTTGGAAGCATTGTATGTAATAGGTTTAAGGGCCGACCTAGTTGTTTATTTTGTATGCGCATATAAATATAAGATGTGCCCATTCTAATTAGCATGGATGTTGCTATAGAGTTGTGATAAGCAGAGAAAAAGTGTGTGAAGAGTCTATAAGATGTATTAGAGCTTTGCAAGAGCTCAAAGCATTAGCGCATCAAAGTAACTAATATGACAAGTAGTGTAACAGTGACAGTTCATCTAGCAGATATAGTGTGTACTTGAGATCAAAAGGTTGTAGCCTTCACCACTTGAGAAATGAGCTCTAGGACAGTGCATCCACTCCCCTAATAGGGACTATTGTAAAATACTCCTGATAGGGTCCAACCCTTGATAAGGTATACTATACTTAATGCATTGTAAAGTAACTCCTAACAAGGTTAAGGATCTTCTAACAAGGATCACAAAACACTAGTACATAATATTAGTGGGTGTCAATTCCCACCAAGGTTTTTACCTATTTGGGTTTCCACGTAACCATATTGGTGTCATGTGTTGATTTCATGTTTCATGTTTATGTGGATGTTTATTTCAGTTTTTAAGCATTTAAGTTCGGTTTAAAGATTAAAGCAAAAAGATAAAATACAGTGAACACTAATTCACCCCCCCCCCCCCCCTCTCAGTGTTCCCATTCCTAAAAATTGGTATCAAAGCTCTGGTCCTTAGCAAAGAAGTTTAACCACTTGAGGAGATCATGGACAAAGCAGAAATGAAATATTTGAAAAGAAATCTGGAAGCTTCTCTTGAAGACCTGGACAAATCTGAAAGAGAAATTGAAGAACTAAAAGAAAAATTCAATGATGCTCAATTAGTTATCAAAAAGCTAAGAAGGAATCTGAAAGAATGTTCCACCAATGAATTGGGGATAATGGTCAAGAAGCTGAATGAAGAAAATGCATCCTTAAAAGATTAGCTTGAAGAATTTGATGATAAACTGATCAACAATCAGGAAGTGTATAATGAACAAGTCAAAGATAACCTTCAACTCAATGATGAATTAAGGCAAGCAAACATGAAAATCTTGGAGCTAAGGAACAACAAAGAAAGATTTGAGTCTGAATTAAAAGAAGCAAAGAATCACATTGAAAAATTACACACAAGTTCTGATCTGATAGAATCTTAGTTATATGCAAGAAGAGCTAAAGGAGATAACTACATCGGATACAATGAAGCACACAATCAGATTGACAACATGCAAGCAAGAATGAATGCACTAGAAGACTCTACTGATACTAAAAAGACTGAAGATCAAACCAAAGATAATGGTGAACCACCTAAGAATGAGTGCAAGCCAGTAGACCACACTTGTTTTGCATGTAACAAGCATGGACACATAGTGAGGAAATGTACATAGGTAAGACCTTTTAATGGTTACTGTTATTCATGCAATAAATTTGGTCATAGAGCTATGAATTGCAAGACTAGTAAAAAGAATAGGATTCAGCATGATCAGAGAAATCAGAATCAGACAAATATAAGAAGTTCTCAGAATGTTACATGTTAGATATGTAACTATAATGGTCACTTAGCTAGACAATGTAAAATGGTGACTCATGTCAATGCGCTAAGGAATATAAGGCCTCTAGTCATTTGTCACTCTTGTAACAAGGCTGGACATATCTCAAAGTTTTGTAGATTAAGGACGCAAGGTCGGGAAAGCCCTAAAAAGACCAAAGAACCAGTATTGGATCCTGAAGGAGAAGTTAATTTTGTAAAAGCCTCAGATGATGTGAGCTTGATTTGGTCAGAAGGAAAGAAGGAAAAAGTGGATGAGTATGTATTGGAAGCATCCATAGTGGATGCACCCTCTACATCTGGATGAATGGCCCTTAGGGTCATAGGGGGAGCTAATTTAGCTCTAGACCCCTTTGTGGCTGGTATACTCACTCTTTGAGTATGCACCTTTGAGCTTAAGCTTTTGGAGAATAAAGGAACCTTTGTGCAAGAGTGCACATACTAATTGTTCATAGAACAAAAGTTGGAAATTCTTAAGTGACAGCCTGGTTTATGCGGCAAGCATTAATTGCAGAATTTTCACTTTAAGTACACAGAAAGCCTTTTGATTACTCATTGCATTTGAATTTAGAGTGATTGGAGAGAAGAGAGATCTTTAGAAGTTATTGTGAAGACTTGTAGATTGATCTATTAGTGATTAGCAATACATTTTATCGATTGCAAAAACCCTAGTTTATCATGTTGATTCAGAAGTCTTCAAATTATCTTAGAGAATATTTGGAAAGCAATAAAACAAGTAAGTGATGGCCACTTGGTGCAAGAGCACCCTTCTAAGGGCTCCCACCATTCATAAATTTTTTTGTGATGAACTACCTAATGAAGGCTTGTAATTAGAATCAGAGCCTTCAACTCATTTGGTGTGTGTAGGGTCTAGTTGGGATCCTAGAGTCATAGTTTGGTCGTTCTTATTGACTGTACAGTGACTCAGGGAATGATGTCATCCTGAAGTCACATGATCATAGGATAGGTCAAAGTCTTAAAATAGGGGTTTGGAAGGTTTTAGCACATGTGTGCTTTGTTCTAGACCTAAGAATGGTCTTAGGATGTGGAAAGAGAAAAATTTGCTCAAGCAAGAAAAAGTTGCTCGAAAAGTTACTAGCAACTTTTCAAAGTTGCTTAGCAACTTTTCCCAATGTGGGTCTAAACCTTACCCAAGTGGCTTTAAGCCCTAACCAAGCTCAAAACCCAAGGAAAATACTATTTATGATTGAAAAAACCCTAATCCAAGGGTTGGAGGTCGTTGTGTACGGCTCTGAGTTTGTAAAACTAGACTGTGACTATAAATGGTGTGCTAGTCAATGCTAATGGCATGATTTGGATGAGTTAATGGATAGCACATGAGATCTTTGGCATTGTACATTTGAATTAGTGTATTTTCTTTCCATTGTGTGATTTTAGAATAGTTTCTTTGTTAATTTGTGTGTGTTCTTATTTTTAGTTTGAATTCACCAGTCCTCTGTCCAGTTTGAAGAGGCATGTAGATAAGGGCTTGTAACTCCTATCCACACTGTGGAAACACCATGGAACCTTGGGATATGGTATTAAAAACCCTATACTATACATATTTGCAAGAAGAGCCTTGGAATTTGAGTGCAAGCAATTATTTGACCAAGCCCTAGGTGAGCCTGGACTATGCCCGGCTAGGTGAGGTCAGTGTTGAGGAATCTCTCAAAGACAAGGAAAAAGACTCCACCAAGAACCCTTTGGAGGAGTTCAATATTGATGAAATAAGATTCCTTGATGTGATTATGAGGTTTCCACCAATCCATTAAAGGTGTTTTTATAAGCAAACAAACTCTGTGACTCTACTAAGCCTAAAAAGCCCTAGAAACCCTCATTTCAGTTGAGGCATTGTACAAACAGTTGAAGGCCCAAAACTCTAAAAATCCTTGATGATTGGGAATTTTAATAGAGGTATCTATTGAAGAGTATCCATGATTGTGTGAAGGAAGTGGGTCAAAAGTCCTAAAAACTCGGAGAGGAGGCCTAATTGGGGCTCTTTCCTAGTGGCCCTATTTTGGGAAGAAAGTGTGAAATTGGGTAAGAAGAAAACTTCACCAATACCTTGGAGTCACTTTGTTGAGTGAAAAAACACCTTGGAAGACATCTCTACCCTTTTTAGAGCCTGAGGAGATGAGAAAGCCAAGAAACCCTTATTGGTCTATGTAAGGGAATGAAGCTAGAAAGTGCAAAAGAAAGCTAAGTGGAAGGAGAGTTCATTAATGGTGGATATATTGGGCTAGGTCAGGGGATCCTATTGAGAAGAGGAGTCCTAGAGACCATAGGGTGTGAGTAGAGCACACTAGTGATCCTAGATAAGGATCAGGGAGCATATACTAAGCTAGTCTATCCCAATCTCCCCATCACAACTCCCATAGTATTTGATGTTGTAGAAAAGAAAAGATATGTGTTTAAGGAGCATCCATTTAAGTCTACCCTAGATGATTTAGAGGGAGAATTCTCCCACATGCATATGGGTGTTATGCATGTCGAAGACATTAGGGCATACATTTACTATAAGAAGGAACCAATAGGATTAGACAGATTAAGGGCGCACATGGAAACCATGCTAAAATTAGACAAAACCTTCTTAGATGAATATGTGAAGTGGAATGATCACCCTATAGTGGAGTATGCTATGGCATATGATTTCTATGAGACAGAATGGATTAAAATACTTCTGAGCAGAATTTATGATGACCTATTTTGGATAGGTGATGTGCCAGTAAGAATCACTAGTGACCTAATAAATGAGATGACGGGCCTATCTAAGACTGTCGTCATCCTTCCTGCGGGCAAGGATGTCAGAAAAATTGTTGAGAAAACATGTAAGTCAAGGAGTGATAGGTGTGGGATGAAAATTAAGCCTATTGAGCAAGCTAACATCAAATTAATGTCCATGATACTTGGATATAGGTTTCAACACACCAGTAGGGTGAATAGTGTATCTGCAGCCACAATTCTAGAAACCATTAGACTTGTGAAGGAAGATGGAGAGTTCAATCTATGTGAGATCTTGCATGCACAGTTGATTGATAACATCAAGGCAATCAAGCATGATAAGACCAAGATATTTAGGTTTGGGTCTTTGATCATTTACATGTACCTTCATATAGTTGGGAAAGTATCAGATTCATATTTGGACAAGTCCATTCCAACCATGCCATAGATATCTTACAAGGCAGCCACTGAAAGTACATTGAGAGATTACATAACATTGGAGTTGAAGACCTTCAGGGCCAAGATGCAAATGAGGTACAGAATTCCAGAAAACATCATTGAGAAATACAAGGATACTATTTGTTTCATGGTTGAAACATATATAACATGCATGGACGCAGTTGTACCTAGAACAAAGTGGATTCATCCACTAGGATATAAAGTAGATGAACAAGTTTTAGAAGCATATGCTCAAGTATTTCTTTCAGCTCCTACTGACCCTAATGAGACAAGATGGGGAACTTATGAGGAGAAGACAAGAGAGATAGATGCTAAACTAAATAGCGTAGCAACAAAAAGAAAGGTTGCTAAAGTCACCTCAGAGATCTTGAGAATACATGGTGTGTCTCAAGAAGATCTAGACAAAGCAAGAGAACAAAAGATTACTTTGGAATTAGAGAGCACATATGTAGAAAAGGCAGAATCAGATGATCCTAAGTTAAAGAAAGTAAAGATAAAGAAACTTGATGAACAGAAGGGTAAAACTAATATTACTCCTTCTGTGCCCAAGGAAACCATTAAACTTACTACTCCTCCTAAGTATAAGGCAATGCCAAAGAGGAAGAAAGAGATCAACACTAGTCATCCATTCTCAAGAGTCGCAAGAAATAGAAGGAACTCACAAGCACCTCCTGAAGTAAGTTTCAAACCTAGTCTCAGTGTGCTAAGTGCAAGAATAATTGATGAGGGAAGAATTGATCAAGTAGGGAAGTTTTATGAAAAATATAGTGAAATAGACAAATCTTAGATACATGGTATGATATTCAAACACATGTTGAAGTTCAAGAAGATAGTCTTGGAACTTAAGACTATGATCCCTGACAATGTGTGGAACATCCTAGAATTCCAAAAGAGATAGGTTATTGAAGAAGATCTATGGATAAGGGAGAAGATCTTAGATGAAACCCTCTCTGTATGTGAGCGAGAAGAGAAGAAGTTACTATTAGATCTGGTCAAGCCTCACCACAGGACCAAGACAAGATCATTGAATATAATAGATAAAAACTATGAATTAGTTGCCAAAGAAATAGAGAAAGCCTTTGAGAAGGTCTTTATGAACATACACATGTATCCACCTCCTGTGCCCAAAGCACAAGTATCCATAAAGAAATTCAAGGTGGCAAAGCCCACTAATGAATTAGTAACAGGTCCTTAGGATTCAACGCTTGTAGTGGAAGCACAATCAAAGGTAGATAAGTCTGCACCCACTACAAAGTCACAAAAAGATAGCACAATTATCATTGATAATGTGGAGATAGCCATGGCGTCCACAGATAAGGATCTAGACAAGTTTGAGGAAGCCTTTATCAACACTCAAGAAGCTAAAATTCTTTTTGGTAGAAATTCTCCAAATCCACAATAAATTTTGATTGAGGGCATCATAAAAAAAGGAGAAAAGATAGAAAAAGAAACAGAAAAGAAAGAAAACAAATTAAGAGTTAAGCAAGAAATAATGGATAGCACTCCCATCAATCCATCACCCTCTGCATTTTTGTCAAGTTGACACCTAACACAACCAGTTTGGACTCTTGGGGAGAAGAAGATTTGATAAAATTTAGCATCCTAGTCATAAAAAAGGCCAAAGAAAAACAAGTGATGTGGGATCCCCTCCTAGTAGAATCAGTAAACATTCTAAACAATTTGTTGCTAGAGGACAAGAAAGTGTCAAAGATACACTCTGTTGATGATGTGAGTACAGTCATCTCACATTTCAAAAGAAATTTCTCAAGCCTTGAAGAATCTGCATCCCTAGTTGCATAAGAA
This sequence comes from Chamaecyparis obtusa, assembly GCA_027943335.1. Taxonomy (NCBI): domain Eukaryota; kingdom Viridiplantae; phylum Streptophyta; class Pinopsida; order Cupressales; family Cupressaceae; genus Chamaecyparis; species Chamaecyparis obtusa. The sequence goes on from BSBK01005918.1 coordinate 1,083,575, forward strand.
AAGTACCTAAAGAAGAGGTTGAGTGAATTAATGAGCAACTTTGCACTTGACCTAAGCTCACTCAAGACTGGTCAAGCATCCTTAAAAGAGTTTTCAGATCAAGGAAGAAGAATCATTGCATAATGCATGGATCAGGATAAGCTTATTGATGCCCATTTCAATAAAATACAAGAGGCAAAAGCTATGATTGAGCAAGTTAAGAGTTCAGTGAAAGACACATCCACAGATGTAAACATGTGTAATAATGTATTCCAAGGGAAAATAGATAAGATTGAGAAGGCAAAAAAAGAAATGTCAAAGATCAGGGCAAGGAAAACACAGCTCAGGAATGCTCTTGCACCCTCATTAGATATACTCAATTAGAACATCAAGGACATAGATGCCACAATAGTAACATATGATCATGGTCCTAGCACTAACTTGGAGAAGATGGAGAAGCTACAATATGCACTATGCGCCCATCTCTAGATAGTAAACTCTTTGATCACATTTTGGAAGAAGGAGATCCAAAACCTAAAGATATCATATCTGGATGTTTTCCCTCTGTAAGTATGTGTAGATAAAGTTTTGAAACACCTTTTTCATTAATATCAAAGGGGGAGTTGTGTATAGAATATGGATCATAATATGTATAGGGAGATATAAGTGTATGTATAGAAGACAAAAAGTTTTTTGTATTAAGGACAGTTAGCAACTTGGCCATATTCCTTTATTGCAATCAATGACAAAGGGGGAGATTGTTGGCAAGTTGGCTATATTGATGTATATGAATTATTTTGGTTTTTTCATTATGGCAACAAAGTCATATAGTAGTTTGGAGTCAGCGTACTTGATGAGAAGATTAGAAATCGGTTAAGTGTTGAAGATTGGATAGTGTACCGAGTTCCTGCAGCTCAAAGCATCAGTGCACGTGCATACAGTAGAATTATGGTGTGTGCCCTAGAAGTTAAGTTGGTTGGACTATATTCATGCTTATTCTATGAGCACATGATCAGATATGCAAGTATGAGAAAGATACAGGCAATTGAAGTTGCACAGCCAGTGTGTACCAGTGAAGAACAGAGTGAGCAACCGACTGTTATCATTTTGAGTTGCGGCTATATTCTAAAGATGTAAAGGCTATGTGCCTATTATAATTAGGTTTCTAACATGTATATATGTTTTTTTGTAAACACGCTGAAGCCAATTCATTTGGAAGCATTGTATGTAATAGGTTTAAGGGTCGACCTAGTTGTTTATTTTGTATGTGCATATAAATATAAGATGTGCCCATTGTAATTAGCATGGATGTTGATATAGAGTTGTGATAAGCAGAGAAAAAGTGTGTGAAAAGTCTATAAGATGTATTAGAGCTTTTCAAGAGGTCAAAGCATCAACACATCAAAGGAACTGATCTGACAAGCAGTGTCACAGTGACAGTTCATCTAGCAAATATAGTGTGTATCTGATATCAGAAGGTTGTAGCCTTCACCACTTGAGTAGTGAGCTCCAGGACAATGTGTCCACTCCCCTAATAGGGACTATTGTAAAAGACTCCTAATAGGGTCCAACCCTTGACAAGGTCTACTTTACTTAATGCATTGTAAAGCAACTCCTAATAGGGTTAAGGATCTTCTAACAAGGATCACAAAACACTAGTACAGAATATTAGTGGGTGTCAATTCCCACTGGGGTTTTTACCTATTTGGGTTTCCCCGTAACTATATTGGTGTCATGTGTTGATTTCATGTTTCATGTTTATGTGGATGTTTATTTCAGTACTTAATCATTAAAGTTCAGTTTAAAGATTAAAGTAAAAAGATAAAATATAGTGAACACTGATTCACCCCCCCCCCCCCCCTCTCAGTGTTCCCATTCCTAACAATTCCCTCCAATTTATTAATTATTTAATAAATTATCCCTCAAACCCCTTTAAATAAATTAAATATTTATTTAATTGCCTAAAACCCTATAAACCTTCTAGAAATCCCTAAACCTATCCTCACTTTCCTAATAACTCCCCAAACCTTCTTAGAGGGTGATTCCTAACCCTCTTAGTCTAAACCCTCATCCTTTGACTTTTGGTCAAACCCCTCATTAATAATCCTTACATGCTCATTAATGGCCCCTTACACCCTCATTAATGGCTCTTATAGCCATAAATGAGAGCCTATGTCTCCTCTTCCACCATTATTCCCTAGGCACACTTCGCAAGTGTTGCTCACACATGTGTGAGTAACCCTTAACCCTTATCCCTTTGACCATACCTCTAACCATACCCCTAACTCTACCCCTAACCCTGACTCTGACCCTAACTACCCTTTTTAACTCAAGCCCTTCCTCAAATCCTATAAATACTCCTCATTCCAAGATAAAACCACCAATTCACATAACATTTTAATAGTATTGTTATCATGCTCATTTGCACTTAGACTTAGCTTAATTTCTAATATTCTTAGTTTTAGCTCATTTCTATGCTTTCATAACTCACACAAGCTTAGCTTAAATGGATTAACATAGTTTATTTCATTTCTTTGCATATCATTTCCATCATATAACACTTATATTTGGTTAAAAACCAACTTAGCATATGCATTCATAGCTCAAATCTGCATTCTAGCTTCATTTGGTTTCTTAGGACTCTAGGGGCAAATCAGGTTCACCATACTTGATTTTGTGCCACTATGGGGTGTCCATGGTCCCTAAATGATCTTAAACCTTCATAAATAGCATCGGAGACATGCTCCTAGTGTTTTGAGAGTACCCCCACATCCCTAATCTAAGAGAAAATAAAATAGTGCTTGGGTGCACCTATTTCAGCTCAATCCTTCATTTTGTTGTTTCTATTTTAAACTAATATAAATGCTAGATTAATCTAACATTTTCCTTGTCTATGCCTATTCCAAACAGATACAGATTAACCCTACTCACATTCTGGCACGCCCGGTGAGACCCCCACCATGCAAATTTTTCTCCTCAAACGGAGAAAACAAGTCAAAAACTCAAAAAATTCTCATTTGCATATTTGCGTAGAAAAAAAAGAATAGTCAGCGGGATCACTGGTTAGGCTCACAAGATTGCATTCCCACAAAATCTTGTGTCTTGGTTATTTTTTTGTATCTTTTTCGTTCACCAGTCATTTTTTACTATGAGCGGGATCATTAATCCGTAGCCACGGGAACATGCGTTGACTGTGTGGGATCATGATTGTACCTTTTTGTAAGCCTTAAGGCATTAAAATTTGTACTCATAAACTTATTTTTATACCCTCGTGGGATCGCTCATTGACACGACAGGATCACTAATCAAGCTCACGGGATCATAGTCGTAGGTATCACTGTAAATTCTTGTCAATTATTTTTTTAACTGTCTTAAAATTTCAAACTAACAGTCTTGCAGGATCACTTGTACAGTTTATGAGATTATATATTTGTTAATTGCAAGATTGTAGGAGCAGGTGGTGGGATCGTGAGATAAATTATTAAAAACAAAACTTAAGTTTATTTATTTTGGTGTTTAAAAAGAACCAAAATCCAATCTCGAATGCCTAAAAGTTAATCAAATAAATCTGCATTTTTGCTATGTTTTAGTAAATTGCTTTTTCAGAGGTCTTCGGAGCGTTTCTGGGCCGATCTTGCTTACAAGAGTTGTTGTCTCTTGAAATTTGCCTCTAGATAATTTGATTATCTTTCCAATGGTGTAAGTGGCATGTCGTTTTGAGCCATGAGCAGAAAGTTATGCCTTTTGCAAGTGGGCATAAATTTCAAAGTAGTTTTTTTTCATCATTTAGTCTTTTTTTCTAATCAAATTGGGCTCTAAAAAAATTAAATCAAATCTTGAGTGCATAAATCAGAATGAACAAAGAAATCAAACAACTTTATTTTGGGTTCTAAAAACAAGATATTCAATCTTGAATGCAAAAGGATAAAACACTTGGAAAAATCTTTCAAAATAGCTTTTTCTATTTTCAAGGAAAGAACAAATCAAATCCTAAACATGTGTGCTTGAAGGTATTGTCATTCAAAACACTTAATCAATTTGGAAATGAACCCTTTTTTATGTGCTTCTAGGAGTTTCTTTCAATTCTGCAAAACCCAATTACTCTAAGTGACGTAAAATAAACTGAACTAGGACAAATTCATTTGGTTTAATTCTAGCGAGGCATGTCCAAAGAGAAAAGTGCTTCCTCTTTGGAGAACAACCTCAAACCGGTACTTCCCTGATCAATATGGAAATAAAGCATTCAGAAAACTCTCGCTTCTTCCCCTCAAGCTCACGGAATGCGTGTGTATGGTAGCCCAAGGTAGGTAAATATCCCTACTATTTCGACATGGTCAACTAGGCTCTTAAGTGAGTCACATGCATACAAACATATTGGGAGGACACCATGGACCAAATTAGACACTTGTTAAATGAGAGGCTTTCCGATCTACTCCTGAAGGTATCAAAATATTTGTGCAAGGATCGATCCAAGTGGTTTCTTCAATCACCTAAAGATTACTCAACATTTGTATCCTTTTCGGGGTACCAAGTTGCGGGAAAAGATTTTGATACTAGCTTATCTCTAGGTATTTCTTGTTTGAAGAGTTTTTGAAGTTCCAACCTCAGTGCAAAACATATGTTAGAACATACACATTTTCAAGAAACACTATCAGAATTAGTGGACATTATTTTCTTTTATCCCACAAAGTTATGTGTCCTTTGTTGGGATTGCTTTCAGAATATCTCTTGAGTCTTTTGGTCCTTTTCCATTGGAGACATCAAAATTGAGCCAAAACTTGATCGAAGTTATCCAAACATCCTTGCACAAAGATTTCTCAAAATTAGATACCCAAAGCATTGATTGAAAACAATTACCAAATCCTTCAAAACTGTCTGATTTGATCAAGCATAACAAAGCCAAGCTACCCAATTCTCGTGTCTATCAAGAGAAGAAAATTATAGAAAGAGGCCTAAAAGATCACCAAAATTCCCTCAAAGCAATCCAAGCAGAAGAAAAATATCACGAGAAACTAGATAATATGGGTTACAATGCAAGAGTGAAATAATTTGCAACCCAATTCCAGGTCAATCATCACTATGTCAACCTAGAGAGTGAAGACTAGTTTGGCCCATCACATATCCATCTTTCCTTTAGAATCCCATAATCCTATCTCAGCATCATTGCATCATTATTCATCCTTAGTTGCATTTTTATCATTTTCATAGTTGCATTCTTGCATCATAGGTTATCTCCCTAGATTGCATCATAGATCATCCTTGCATATTAGGCCATCCTCTAGAAATAGTATCATTTGGTCATCCTCCATCATCCTCCATCAGCAATCCCAAATCCAAATCCTTGATCCATCATCCTTGATCCCTAATCCAGAATCCAACATCCAAGTCAGAATCCCAGCATCCTTGAACCAAATCCAGTTATCACACCATCCACTTCATGTCATATCCTTTGAGTTGCTTCAAAAACCTTATCCTAAATCAAAAATCTCCACCCTTTGACTAAGAATTTTCTAGGGCATCCTATACTTGTCTTTGTAAGCCTCATCATCTCGAGGAAGAGATTGGCATGCATTGAAAAGAATCATGTCTTCTGAAAGATTGTCAGCCTATCTTGGGTTGATAATCCATAACCTCATTGATCCTACATCAGGAAGAAACAACTCATTTCTGACACATAGTAATCCTCCACCATCCTCATTATCTAGAATTTCCCATCATTTCCTTAAACCAATCAGCATCCCACCATCCAGTCAACATCCCACCATCCTTCAGTTGATCCCAATCCTTGCATCATATCCTAGAAATCCACCATCCCTAAGTTTTCTTTAGATATACACCCACCATCCTTAGAATTTTTCTTAGAAGCATCTTGCATCCATCCATCATCTACATCTTCATCCTTAGATCTACATTCCATGCCTGTCGAGACGTGATCTAGGAATAGAAGGACTATGGATCCCAACCTGACCACTAGTTCATCTGATCCCAACAATCCTACCAATGTGATGGTAACCTATAATCCACAAATCCCTCAAGTTGAGAATGTGTGGGAAGGTCCAAATGAACCCCTCACTTCATTCTCCATGGAAGCATTCATGAGCCATCTAGGGCATGCACAAATGGTAAGTGCAATCATTGATTAGAATCGACGAGCTATATTGGAAAACTTTTCACAAGAGGGTACTTCCATTCCACCACATCTCTAGCCCCTCATCCCCATAAAAACAATCTATATCCTAGCTGAAGACTATACACCCATCATCTAACAAATCCACGATCCTGACTTGCAAATATCTCAGGTAGCCTCACCCATCTCCCATCTCTTACATAGCATCTTCACAAATCCCACAACATAAACAACAGTACAATCCACTCCCTTATTCGTCATAGGAATGCTACCATCATCTGCAACATCTCAAGCTATCACTCAGGCCCAAAGCTTCGCACAAACCCAACCTCCATCTCTCACGTAAGCCACCACATAAGCAATTCCTCTACCTTCCATGAGCCAAGCAATATCCTCCTTTCTGGGGGCAACACAATCATTCCCCTCTTTCACTCAGCAAGCTTCTGCATCAATATCATCCTTTCCAGGGGCAACACAACCAGTTCCCTCCTTCACTCAGCAAGCCTCGGCATCAACACCATCCTTTCCATGGGGAATACAAATACATTCTTCCACCCCTCAATAAGGATTCACCCAAGTATACATTCTACCTCCACCTTTCATTGCTCACACACAAGCCTAGAAGACTACCTTTACAATAAGGATGCCCTTTATGGGCCCTCAAAATCCACCATCTACATGCCAGAATCCCATCATCACTTATGCATCCTCTGCATCACAAATCCCACCATGAATAGGCTCTTGTTGGGGCCTCACCAAAGAAAAAATACATGCCTTGGGTATACTGACCCAATCCCACATATCCATTCCCACAAACCAACAAGCCACTTTTCCTCAAGGAGCACAACAACAACCATCACAACCTCCACCAACTACATCCTTTCCCATCTATACCAACTACCTATATGTACCACCCATCGCTTCTCAAATCATGTCACCACCCCAACAACAGAGTTCATCTCATCTTTCTAGCTACCTCACATAACCACCTCCTATCACTAGCTTCCCAATAGTCATTCTACCCCTAAGAAATGTAGGAATGCATCCTACCTACATTAGCCAATCCCAAAGCCAAGTGCACCAAGGCCAATCCTATCAACAAGCTGCACCATTTCATCAACCTCCTCCACAACAGTAATACTTCGTAGCGTAGTAGCAACAACATCCTATCATCCCCCAACAACAACAAGCATCATCATATCCATCATAGCAACAACATCCCATCATCACCCAATAGCAACAAGAAACTCCATACCTTCCATAGAAATACACCCCCGCACCTTAGCAGCAATATCCTCCCCAACAACAATCACCCCAAAATCCATTAAAATCTACCTATCTTGATTGGAAATCTCCATATCCTACTCTGCAATATCCTCCACAAAATCATCCATATTCACCAGCACCATCAGATCCTTTCCCAATGGGAGTACCCACTCTAATGCCAAGCAATGTTGAATAGGAGGAAATGAATAACACTCTCAAGGAGCTTAAGGCTGAAACAAAGAGAAAGGCTTTCAAGTTTGATGAGGTTTGTCCCTATCCCTTTGACAGATCAATCATGACAATCCCCTTTCCTAAATACTTTGAGAAACCCAAGTTTGACAAATACCATGAGAAAGGAGATCTAGTTATCCATGTCAAGTAATCCTATATGGCTTGCCAAGAGGTGGCATACAGTGACAATTTCCTCATGCGCTTATTCTCCAAGAGCTTGGGAGGAACCTCTATTGAGTGGTTCTACAAGATACCATATGGGACAATCATAACCTTTGTTGAACTCTCTGAGAAGTTCATTGCTCATTATGCCCATAATGTTGAGAATGACTTGTCCTTGTTAGACCTTTGCAACTTGAAGAAGAAAGGAGGTGAGATCCTAGCTGATTACTTGCAACGATGGAAAAACCTCACCATAAGGTTATCATATCAACCACCTGAGAAACATCTCACTAAAATCTTTATTGATAACCTACATCCCAAGCTATCCCATTTCATGAGGATGAACTGCATCCAAACCTATCAAGACATCAAAGGTAAAGGGATAGACATCGAAAGAGGCCTCTTAGATGAAGGCACCATTTGACACTACAAAGATGATTCACACAATAAGCCCAGTAATGACAAGCCTCACTATTGGAACAGGAACAAAAACACTATCACAGATGGAGGCATTGACACCAAGCATTTCCAAATTGTTGTGGCTAGTCCTACATATCAAAAACAACAACCCCCAATCAATTAGCAACCCATGCAACAATATCAAAACTAGCATCCAACAAATCAGGCTAATACCATATCAGTTACTCTATCACAGAACAAACCTTGAGTCCAAAATCATCAAAAATGAGCCTTCACCCCTATTGGTGAACCATTGGACGTGATCTTTCATCAAATGGCTAAAGCCAATCTGATTACCTATCCTTTGACTCAGCAATTTGATGATGCAACTCTCAAGCCTACATGGTACAAAGAGCATGACTACTATGACTATCATCATGTTAAAGGACATGTAACCCTTAGGTTTATAAAACTAAAACACTATACCCAAGATCTCATTGACAGGAAAGAGATCCAAGTGGACACACTAGCCCAGCCTTTGCCTAATGCCAATTTATAGATCTATCAGAATGTGCTCCGTCAACACAATGATGGGAAGAACCAATTCAATACCAATCCTCCACCCTAGAACCAAGGCAAGGGCAAGCAAGGATACCATGCTGACCATAAAGACTATACTACTTCCCACATCAACTATGGCAATTTTTTTGGATAAATTAGCCAAGTCAACCCCACTCTCAATGTCATCCATGTCAAAGGAGCAGATAGTCAATGTGTTGTTACCACACATAGAGGCCAGATATCTATTGTCAATGCTAATCCCAGACCTTCTCACAATGGATAGTATAATCTTCTAGAACACCTTGGGAATATACCTTCCCAAATCTCCATCCTTGACCTTCTTTGCACTTCACCCATGCATTAAGAAATTCTCAATCGAGCCCTCTAAGAAGGACATGTCCCCACAGATATAAATACCATCTAGTTTGAGAACCTTATGGGACACCTATCAACATCTTGTGTGCTTTCCTTCAAGCCATCTAACATACCATCTGTCAAGCCTGACCACAATCTCCCTCTCTGTATCACCGTCATGGTCAGAGACTTTTCCATCAAAAGGGTAATGATAGATAATGGCTCATCCCTAAACTTGTATACTTTGAAATTCATCCAGAAAGTGGGATTTACAGAGGCATACATATCACCTGATGTAATCACCATTAAGGCATATGATAATTTGGAGCGTACCTCAGAAGGTACCATTGTTTTTCCAATCAAGTTGGGCCCAGCAATTCAAGACACCATCTGCCATGTTGTTGATCTAGACCTACTGTATAACATCCTCCTCAATTGACCATGGATCCATTCCATCAAATTCGTACCATCTACTTATCACCAGTTCCTTAAATGTCTACATCAAGGCACTAAGATTGCCATCCATGTAGATCCCCAACCCTTTGTATACTATCATGTTTTGGAAGCATCATTCCCCCATTACACCTATTATCCTAGAATCGACATTCGCACTTCCATTACCAGTTCATCCCGATCCCATAACAATCCAGAGACTATCCTAACTTCCACCCTTTCTTCTATCAATATCAACAACTAGGGCTATGGTGAGTATAGACTAAATGATGCATTTGCAGTAAGGGGCCCTACCACTTGATCCACATACACAAGGGTGCCCAAGTCACCAAAGCAAGCCCACTCAAGCCAATCTTGAAATTTGGCAGTTGGGAACATTGACATTTGTATCCCATGGAAACATAAATAGTATAGAGATGGATATGGATATCAACAGGTGGTTGTAAAAAGATCCGCCACCTCCTGATACTAAGCTCATTAAATAATTCAAGGAGAAATATACCTCATCACACAAGTATGCCATAGAGAAATGGAAATATCAAGGTGGTGGTCTAGGACCATAAGAAGGTAGTAGCAAAGATCCAATAGAGGCCTCAAAAAATCCTAAACATCAAGGTCTTGGCTTTAATACCCCTCGCTTGCACGTACAAGGACTCGATACCACAACTAAGGACACCAACTTGCCCAACATTCCCCTCTTGAAAATTCAAGATGACCTTGTATAAATCAAAGACATCCTTGAAGAGGAAGAAAAGAAATCCTACAATGACATCTTCAATGATGATACCCTCCTGGGCTCTTCTATCCTCCATCAACTCACCATTTACTTCATTGAACTTCCCCTCATCCATTCAAAACTCATAGACTAGGATCAACCAAGTGTAATGCATATCGATGAGTTCCAAAGCATGGACACACTCCTAAGATTCATGGGAGCATCGGTCCAGCAATTGGATCAAGGACAAGAATTATCTCATGTCTGCAAGAGAGACCCTAAGGGATACTTTGGGGAAGAGGAAGTCTTTAGCCGCAAAATTAAAAATGAAAAAGAAAAAAATGAGTCCTTTTTTGAAAACCCCTTTGGGGAACATTCTGACTCTAAAAAAGGAAAAATAAAGGGTGTATCTTCTGGTGAAAACCTCTCTAAGGCACTAGAAGATGAGGACTTGCCTCTTCCCCCCATCCAAGACTAAGGCCAGAGCAATCATCCATAATCATCGAGGAAACAAAGCTAGTCAACTTGGAAACATAAGAATGCCCAAGGATTACATATATCGTAGCAGCCCTGATTGAAGCTGAAGAACCAACCTTCATAGCACTTCTCCAAGAAGCAACCATCAACTTTGCATGGTCATATGCACACATGCCAGGGCTTGATCCAAATCTTGTTGTCCATCATCTAGCAGTGGATCCCAATGCAAAACTAGTCAAGAAAAAGCTAATAAAAATACATCCAAAGGTAGCCTTACTGGTAAAGGTAGAACTAGAGAAGCTCCTACAAGCCAAATCATTGAAGCTATAAACTATTCAGAGTGGATCTCAAATATGGTGTCTATCACTAAGCCTTTAGGAGAGATCATAATATGCACCAACTTCAGGGACTTGAACAAAGCATGTCCAAAGGATGATTTCCCCTTACCAAACATTGACATGATAGTTGATCTCACAGTAGGCCATGAGATGTTGTCACTCATGGATGGCTTCTCAGGGCATAATCAAATTAGAATAGTAGAGGAAGATCATCACAAAACAAAATTCACCACACCCTAGGGTACCTTCTGCTACAATATGATTCCATTCGGGCTAAAGAATGTAGGGGCTACCTATCAATGAGAAATGGCAGACATCATTCATGATATGATACACAAGATCATGGAAGACTATGTGGATGATATTCTTTCAAAATCTAAGACATGGCTGGAACAACTCAACATCCTCAAGTGTGTGTTTGATTTCCTCCATTATTACGATTTAAAGATAAATCCAAAAAAGTGTGTCTTCAATGTTACATCTAGAAAGTTACTAGGCTTCATTATATCAAGGTGTGACATAGAGATTGACCCTAAAAAGGTCAAAGCCATAACAAAAATGCCTTCTCCCAGAACACTCAAACAACTTAGAATCCTACAAGGAAAACTGCAATCAATGTGTCACTTCATATTACAATTGGCAAACAAGTGCCAACCTTTCACGCATCTACTTCGCAAAGACACCAACTTCAAATGGGATCCCATCTGCCAAAGAAGCTTTGAGAAGCTAAAAGAATATCTTGCCAACTCTCCTACCCTTGTATCACTAGTTCTAGGATTCCCTCTGATCCTATATATATCAAAAACCACTACAGCACTAGGGGCACTATTAGCACATCTTGATGACAACAACAAAGAAAGGGCTATCTATTACATTAATTGAACTCTTGTCGGCTATGAGCTCAATTACTCACCAATGGAAAAAGCATGCCTTGTAGTGGTCTTTACCACTCAAAAGATCAGACATTACATGCTTAGTCACACCATCAAGCTCATCTCAAAGGTGCACCCACTTAAGTATCATCTATCAAGGAAAACACTGACAGGCCGAATAGCAAAATGGGTCATGTTGCTAAGCGATTTTGATATCTGGTACACAGATCAAAAAGAAATCAAACGAAACCTAATTTCCAATCAACTAGTTGAAGCACCCCTAGAGGATGCATATCCACTAATCATGGAATTTCATGATGAACATCTATACATGATCGAAGAACAACCAGCCTGGAGGCTATACTTTGATGGCTCCTACACATTATATGGATCAGGGGAAGGAATCCTATTCGTCACACCTCAAGGTGACTACATCCCTAAATCATTCAAATTAGGATTCCCTTGCACCAATAACATTGCAAAATATGAGGCACTCATCTCAAGCCTCAAAATAGCTATCCAATGGAACATCACAGAATTACAAGTGTGTGGCGATTCACAGTTGATAATCAAGCAAGTCCTAGATGAATTCTAAACAAAAGATGACAAGCTACTAACCTACAAGGAACTGTAGCTTCAAAAAATGGAAGCACTTCCATTTAAGACTAGCTTAGCCCTCTGATTAAGTGGTTTGGGGTCATGTCAAACTCCTTGAATGGGTCTTTGAGTTGGATCTGGCTTTTCCCCCTGTGCTACCCTATTTTCCACTTCTTTTCTGCATAATTTTGGCATCGTGAATTGAAATTCTGAGATTCTTGACCTCAGGGTCAAGGTCAACCTTTTAGGTCAAGGTCGACCTTGACCCTGACCTAGGTCAAATTCGACCTCGACCTTGACCTAGGGTCCAAATTTCCAAATCCCAAATTTTTTGGATGTCGAGTTTCGGAAAGATTTATTTCCCGCTTCTGGGTCGACTGTTTCAAGCTTCGAAATGGTAAACTCTTAAATTATATTTAATTTAGGTCCATTTATAGGGGTATAGGCTTAATGGGAATTTATTTCCCCTATGTTGGCCTCTATAGAAGTTTGTGCCCTTGATCACTATATAAGGAAGCCTTCTCTCATTTTCTCCATAAAGTATCAAGTTTTCCAACACACAGTATTCATCTATCTTCAAGAATTCAAGCATTCAAGATCCAATTCATCAAGGAGATCCATATCCATTCAAGCTTCTTCCTATTCCAAGATCCATTCAAGATTGGTGTTGAAGATCTAAAGGTAATTGATTTGATACATCCTACAATTCTACATTCATTTGGAGCATACATACTTGTGGATTCAAGGATTCGAATCCTCCACAAGGGTTTCAACATAAGAAAGGTGAATTGTTCCATTTACTTTGTTAATTATTGCAATTTCAATTCAATTTCAAGGTTAATTCCTAAATTGGGGTTTGACCAAGGCAAACCCCTCCCCCCCCCCCAACAAACAAAACTATTTTTTTTGCAGGAACAGGTGTGGAACAGTGAATTACAATGCAGATCTAGATACCCTTTTCGGAAAACTTTCGGGATCTGTAAAAAGAATTTTCATCGGAGCAACACAGGTAAAGGTCAACATTTTGGGGTCAAGGTTGACCTTTTACCCCTAGGTCAAGGTTGACCTTTCTCAGAAAAGAAAAAGATTTCTGGGTTGTGTAGATCTCACAGTTTCAGTCTAGGTAATTAGAAAATCAACAATTTATGAGGCAGTTTGACAAGGTTTTCAATAGATTCTTTTACAGAGGTAAGTACTTTTTATTTCTTCATTTCAATATTGGTCTTCTAGATTTACTTTCCATATCATTAGAATTTCATGTATGTGTTAAATATTGGTTTAGGGTCTCTTTTATGTGCAAACCCTCATTGTTCTAGACCCCATCTATATTTTCCATACATTTTGGTGAACCCATTTTCCGACAACTCTTTCTTTTTTGTGTTAGATTTCCCTTTGTATTATCCTATGTGTTCACCTTCATCATACATTTTGGTGATCCCATTTTATGACAACTCTTTATTTTTGGTGTTAGATTTCCCTTTGTATTATCTTGTGTGTTCACCTTCACCATACATTTTGGTGAACCCGACAAGCTTACCCCCTATCTTTTGTGGAATTAGATGCCCTATTGTGTTTGTGGTGTTCAATTTCCTTTTCATACTTATAAATTTCATTTGAATTCATTTGGATATATCTAGATCTATTTTCTATGCATTTATTTATTTTTTATCATATTGCACAAGTTGTTTCAAGTGTTTTCCAAACATTCTTCTATAACTTTTAGGATTACACAACATCTTCCTCTTACCTTACCATTGCATGGTGTTACACCTAGAAAGAATTTATTTAGTGTGTGTGATGTTTTTTTGTCCTCTCTTGTATTACATTGTAAGGACATATTAGAGAAAGAAGATGACTTTAATCTATCTCTCCATCATATTTCTCTTTATGGAGATGAGTTGGGGATTGATATTAATTATTCTCCTAATATATGTCTTTTCTATGAGCACACTTTAGAATATAATTTACCATCTTTCCCCTTTAGGGATCAAGATTTAGTGATTTATGGTGCTCCTACAATGTGCTTTATTGATAGGGATGGTAATCCTCCTATTTGGGATGAACCCTTGGATTTGGATGTTGATTCTCTCTTCTTCATGAAACCATTGTGGATGATCCCTTGGATAAAGACATTGATTTATCCCCTCCTCATGAAGAATTTTTGATACAAGAGGGTGATTTATTAATGAATGACATAGTAATACAGGATGGTGACTCTTTTTCTAAAACACACTCCCCTTATGCAGACATTTTAGCAAAATAATATGACATTATAGATGCTTTACCTCCATTTGGGATTCCTTCTAGTGATGAGGCATTAGCAGAGAATGGTATGAATTACCTTAATGCTCTCCCTCTTAGTGATGATCTTATGGAGAATCAAGATCCTACCTCATCTCCTCCTAGGATATCTTCTCTGCTTCCTTCTTGTGAATCTATTTGTAGTATTGAGAGAACTAACATGGTTTATCCAGAACCCTTGTTGACTATCAAAGCTTGTCCTCCCATTTCTATCAAAGGTAAACCTATGGAGTCTTTAGAGTTTTTCAATGATCAAGATTCGATAGCTCACACCTATTTTATAAGGAATAACCCTCAACCTAATCCAGTGGTTTCTACTTCTTTTCCACCTTCTCAACCCATTCTTCCTCCTCCACCCCATCTTCCTAGCAAGGAGTATGATTTGATAAACCAATTTTGCAATACCCCTATCAAGATCTCTTTATGGGAGCTTCTTAAAACTTCACCTACCTACTATGAAGCCTTGCAAAAATCTCTATTAAATCTTCCCACTCTAGCTCCTAATCAAGAGAACATCAATGCCTTCTTACAATACTCCATGCATGCTACCCCGAGTCCTCCTGACATTGTATTTACTCAAAAGGACTTACCTTCTAAAGAAGTTCAAAATCAATATGATGCTCTTATGGTTGTTTTTACTATCAATAAGAGTATCATTTATAGGAACTTGATTGATAATGGATCTAGGCTTAATATTTGTAGCATGGACATGCTCAAAGCAATTAAAGTTGATTTTTCAACTATTCAACCTTATAATGTTCCTATATGTGGCTTTGATAACATTGCTAAGAACACTTTGTGAATCATTACCTTACCTATCAAAGTAGGTATGGTCATCTTGAATACTCCTTTTCATGTTATGCCTGGACCTCTTAATTATAACCTCCTTTTGGGTAGACTTGGGTTGCATGAGATGCATACTGTTCCTTCCACCCTTCACCGTAAAGTCAATTTTATTCATAACAACATGATGTATACACTTCATGCGGATGATGCGCCAAATCCTTGTTTGAATATTCAAACCCACACTACTCCTATTCCTAATAGTAATCCTACTTCCTCTAATACTCTTCCTAGTGATGATTGGGGAACCTTGGATTTTAATCCTACCTTTATGGGAGAGTATAAGGTTTTTTATCTTGATTTTATGAAGAAACAAAGAGATTTTTAACAATGATTTTTTCCTTCTACTTCTAATGCCCTTCGTAATAACTTTATCGTTGCTTCTACCCACAATGAATTTTTCAAACCTACTAATGATGACATAGTGACTACTGAAGTTCCATTGACTCCTACTGATATGGTTTCTCGTTATGGTCTTGGTTATCATTTCCTAGTTAAACAAGGATTCAATGGTCAAGGATGTGGTAAGCATAAGCAGAGAATTCAAATGCCCTTACAGAATGGGGGCATTAGCATTCTTATGGATTGGGATATAATCCTCAAAAAAAAATCAATGTTAATAACATCTCAAATAACACTTCAAAACATAATGAACCTATGAAGGAATTTGACCAAGAAGTTATTTTGCCTAAAATCCTTCGTGCTAAGATGATTACTAGATCTAAACGCAAAAAGAAACGTAGTCCACACTTAAAGACTCTTTTTTTTTTTTGTATCATAGATTTCATGATCACTCTACTAATGAATGTCAAGCTTCACATTATAATATTAGGCAGCTCATTGATAGTAAGGTTATTTATATATCATGTGGCAATGAGTTGTATTTCAATCTTGTTTTCTCTAAATAACATTTATGTTCCTATTATGGAGCTCTACATTATGTAAATGTTATACACCAAGTTTGCACCCTTGTTTCAAGCTCTCTTGGTCTTGATAACCTAGTATAACATGGGAATCATCTCCAAGTTGTGGGACCTATGCTAACTAAGATGAGACCTCCAGGTTCTAGGCTAGTTCCTCTTGGATAATCACCTTAATTTGCTTCTTTGAAAGGAAAGTAAATTATTGAGGGGAAAGGGATAGAAGGAATGCATGGAAGGGAAATAACTGAAAGCAAAGTATCCTACTAGGTGATACACAAAAAATATGGTATGAATTGCAGTATGGAGGATGAAGTTGGTGCATGAACTTAGGTCTAGGAGATCACAACTTACTGAATAGGCTTGCATCAATACTTCATAGAAGGGTCTGCAAACAAACATTCACTTCTACAACTAGGTATAGGAATGAGACAGACTATCAGGGGGTTGAATAATACCCACAAGATCATTCAAATCAAAGCATCCACAGGAATACACAAGAATTGTAGAAAGAAAGAGGAATCAAGAACCCTAAGATATCACTGAAAACATGCTTATACTAAACTCAATAAGAGAAAATTCAGACAAGAAGGCATAGGGATAGAAAGAATGTCACAAAAACCTTTGTAATATCTAAAGTTCCAATGAAAGTTACAAACTGTAGAAAGTCAGAGGGCAGAAAGAATGCCATGGATAACTCCTTAGAGAGAAAATTCTCTTTTATAATTGCCAACTCTGAGCTCTAAAAAGCTCCAAAAACATTATATACATCTCCCTTTGCACGTAGGCAGGAGTCAAAACCTAATTAGGGTTATATATGATTTGACATAAAATAATCAGAAACCCTAATTCTGTCATGTCTAATCATAAATGTGTCTTTGAAAGTATCCTAACTGATCAGATCTCATATTTGCATGTCCATCCCTATACTATGTTTGCCTGTAGACAAGCCGCCCTGACCTATCGACCCTTCTACAACTTGACCTTGCCATGAATGCTCAAATTTGGTCCAGGTTTGATTTTTATTTTGAAGTACAAGAGGCCATAGGTGGCACCACCTGAATATCTCTTCGGTGTGAGAATATCAACATGGTACCCTAAGAAATCATAGGAGATGACCACTAGATCTTTCTCAACATTCCCCAACTGCAACCATCCTGGAACTATCAATTCTAAGCTACCCAAAGCCACACAATCAACTAACCGCAATGAACCAGCAAGAAACCCTTGAGAAGATATTTTAAATTTGAAAAGCAACGGCTAGTTGACCAAGATTAAAATGTAGCCATCGATATCACTCCTTCCCAGTAGATCAAACGGCTTAGATCAACCTTGTAACAATCGGGAGACCCTTTGAAAATTCAAGCACCAACTCATCAGTCAGAACTAATGAGAATTGACCATGTTAGCATGATTGGCACCTCAGCAAGCAGAAGAATCCTTGAATCTGCATCAAACGGTGGTTGCATGATCTGATGGGGTTGGAATATTCCATCAGATCATGTGACAATCGTAGATCTTCATCGACTCTGCAAATCCTCTAACAACTGGACCCACTGACAAGTGCCAACTGTTCCACCCATCAACCAATCAGAAATAAGCACGTCAGAGCCTTTTGGCAACACGAACCCACGGCATCAATCTTCATCAAATGATTGTCACATGATCTCATGGCCTTAGAAGATTCCTTCAGATCATGCGATAGCCTTAGATCTTATACTTTTTTTCCACCTCACTTAAAATACTCGGACCCACTGACAAATCCCATCTGTCATCCGGCTAACCAATAGAATTTGAGCACATCAAAACTTGAGGACCCACCTGACAAAGCCTTGGCAAAAGGTAATATCAACATCTGGCATATGATCACATGGGCTTGGAATATTCCATGTGATCATATGATAGTCGTTAGATCTTAAAGGAAAGACAGCCCATTGGGCCCACTGATAGAATTCCACATCACAGCCCACTGACCAATAAGATTTAGACACCTCAAATTACATGGGAGTGGACCCACTGATAGATTGAAGCGCTACATTAGAATGGAGATCAACAATCATCACATGATCTGAAGGGTTCAGAATATTCCTTCAAATCATGCACCAACCGTAGATCTAACTTGATTGCCAGCCACCAAGATTGCCAATAAAAGATGGTTGCTCACTGAGTCGCAGGCTGCTAAGGGCTAAATCACCGGAACTGTGAGATTCTGCAAACACAGTCACCAAATCACTGGCAAAAACCATAACCACTTATGTATTCTGGTGACCTAGCGACTGGGCTTTAAAATATAAAGAGCACGTGGGAAAAGGGATCACTTAAGCGGTCGAAAAGGTAACCGCAAAATAGAAAGGCCGTAGGGTTTTTTAGGGTTTTTTGGGGCCAACGGCTACTTTTTCAAATTCAAACTTGTATTCCAGGGGGCTAAAAGAGATTCTAGAGGCTAGAAAACAAGACACAGGGCCATGAAAATTTCAGAGGCTCAACAGGGTAAAATATGCAAACCTTGGGATGGAGTTCAAACCAGCCTATGACCAAAATTGGATGGGTAGGGAATTTTTTGGGCAACAGTAAACAATGTTAGCCTAATTCTTGGGGGCTCTTTGTCTTGTATAGTGTTGTTAGAAATATAATAGGTCCCCTTCCATCCTTTTTCCTACGCTTGGGGGGAAAGGATGTTGTCTCCTTCTTTTCTATCTTTTCGGGATCCACTTTTCCCTTGGTTAAGCAGTATCTATCTATTATGTGATATCCAATCATACATAAAAATTTTGGTTTGCATTGAGGATCTATGTCCTTGATCATAACCTATATTTTTATTTGATATTGGGTTTCCATGGTTGATAAATCTCTCACCTTGGAAACTGAATAGTGTGCTATCCCTCACAAGGGTTACTTTTTCCCTTCTTGCATGATATCTCTTTGCAATCATCCCTTCTATGGCCTCATAGGAGCTGTGACTTTCTTGGCTTGGACTGGGTGTTGTCTGTAGATATTATCTTGATGTTGAAAAAAGCTTTATTCTTGTTCTTTTCTTTCCTTAACATGTCAAAATAGTAGGTATTTTTCCATCTTAAGGAGGGGGACATATATACGGCCTCCCTTGTTTTATATTATGCATTTTTGTTCTAACCTTTTTTTTGCAACATGCTAAATCCTTGGAAGGTAACACACATAAGTTGATAAATACTAAAGAGACACGCATTTCCAATTTCAAATATCCTAAATCCTCAGAAGGTAATGCACATAAGTTTCTAAATCCTAAAGAGATACGTATTTTACAAATGTATTCTATGGTGATATGAGGATATGGATCCATGGGTACTTCATAAAAGTTGTCAGAAGATGCACTACATACATGCACAAAGCCACCAAAAGGTGCACACCTTTATGGGGTGACTATCAAGTGCTTTCTTGGTGGGCCATTCTATCCTTTTTTGTGGTTCATAGTGAGATACAGACATCTATGAGCTAGCCACTCCTCTCTCCCATTTTCTCTCTTTTTTCTAGTGATGTCTCTCTTATTTCAATCTTGGGGTTGACCAAGACTTGATTCCCTGGGGGCTTGAGGATTGCTTTGTCCCTTTGATTTCAATAAGATTGTATTTTTCTTTGTGATCTCCTTTACCAAGAGTGTGCATCTAGTCCATACTCTTGGTAAAGTGGGGGCTAAATGTAGCATCATAAAAGGGAAGCACTTCTATTTAGGACTAGTTTAGCCCTCCAAGTAAGTGGTTTGGGTTCATGTCAAATGCCTTGAATGGGTCTTTGACTTGGATCTGGCTTTTTCCCCTGTTCTGCCCCATTTTCCACTTCTTTTCTACATAATTATGGCATCATGAATTGAAATTCTAAGATTCTTGACCTTAGGGTCAAGGTCGACCTTTTTAGGTCAAGGCCAACCTCAACCCTGACCTAGGTCAAGGTCGACCTTGACCTTGACCCAGGGTCCAAATTTCAAAATCATAAAGTTTCCATATGTCAGGTTTCAAAAATATTTATTTCCCACTTCCAGGTCAGCTGTTTTGGGCTTTGAAATGGTAAACTCTTAAATTCTATTTAATTTAGGTTCATTTCTAGGGGTATAGTCTTAATAGGAATTTATTTCCCCTATGTCAGCCTCTCTAGAAGTTAGTGCCCTAGATCACTATATAAGGAAGCCTTATCCTCTCATTTTCTCCATAAAGTATCAAGTTTTCCAACACACAGCATTCATCTATATTCAAGCATTCAAGCTTTCAAGATCCAATTCATCAAGGAGATCCATTGGTAGCCATTGAAGGATTCAATCTGTTGGCACCTAAAAATTCAGGCCAAAATAGAACAAAATGTTAGGGAAGTATAATACATATTGGTCATATTTTATAAATTTCCTTTGATAAAAAAAAAATTTAATGGATAAAAGGCATGTGCATTTTTTATTTCCACTCTCATGTATTAGGTTGTAAAATGTCTTAGTTTATGCATATTTGTTTTAGATATTAATAATTTTTAAAAAAATAAAAATATGTATAAAATTGGGCTAAAAGGGCGCCGAGAGGGAGTTGAACACTCAACCTCTCGAGCCGACCTTTTACCTACCTATCTAATCTCTTACCCCCCTAATCAATTAGTCTACATTATTCTTTGAGAGTATATGTGTGAATAAATATATAAACATAAGATAATCATATTTCCTTCAAAATAAATTATTAATATAAATATTGTTTATTAGGGAGAATTTTTGCATGTTATAATCACTTATAATCATTTTTATCCCTAATTTGTGTTTTACCCTAAAAACTTAAAATATATGTTGAAGTGAATTCATTACTTGATATATATTAATTTGTTTATATTTTGACCTAATTTCTTATCACTTCCTCATTTTCATATTTCTACATGTAGCTTGATCATTTCACCTTGGTTATATTTTAACATTAATATTTTTAGGTGAAAAGATTTTAGTGTCATTTTATTATTATGAAATTCTAATCGTGTATGATTTTTAAGTTGATTTCTCATATATTATTAGGGTTTGAGTGATCATTGATTGATTTTTTATGTTTCAAGTCCTTTATCTTAACTTTTACCTTTTTCTTTTACCTTAATTTTAGGGTGTTAGTATTTTCATCTTACCATTTTTTAGTTAATCTTTTATAGGTATGTTTTTAGGGTTACTTTTATAAAGTTAAATCTTTAGGGTTCCCTAATCATATCATTTTCATAATTGTATTATCATTTTATATTTGAAATATTTTATTAGGGTAATTATTTTATCTTAATGTGTTAGCCCTTAAGTGAATAGATTTTATTTCAAGGCTAAATTTATTTTGCATTAAGTGGGTTTTACTCTTAAATAAGTACATTATTTTTTATTTCAAAATAAAAGGATAATTACAAGCATAATGATTTATTTGTCTTATTATGTAAATCCTTCATAATTTAACGATTTTTGTGACTTAAGTATAATTATATTTTTATTTTTATTTTTATGATACTTAGTTTCAATTAATTATTGATGAACAATAAATAGTTTTTATAAGATCAACATCTTACATAAATTATTTATTTTATTTTATTTGAGATAAACTAATATTGAGTATTTTGTGCATACAGGAAAATAAGAGATAAATTATTATGAACGGGATACCAGAATTAATTATAGGGAAGATTTTCCCGAACAATCATTGTAATAGTTTATTATGCATATTTTAGGGTTAGTTGTGTGATTAGGTCCTGTGAAAGGGCATGTCTTTTCACAGGAGACTATTGAGATTTATATTTATAATCAGTCAATTGTAAACATAAGGGTACAATTCTATCACGACAAAAAATATTACTTCTCACGGATTGAAACTTAATGTCTCAAGATCTCAGGCACAGATATTTGATAAGTACTTATACCTATTGATTATATAGTTTTTTTATGTTCAGTCAGTTTCTTGGATTACTCTATAGCCAGGGTATCCTATTATGCTTTCTATTTTATGCATTTATTTATGATCAATTTTTTACAATTTGAATAATGGTAGCATGGTTTGGGAACCTGTTATTGTTTCCTTTGGGCTCTTAAGTTGAGTTAAAAATCTTAGGACCTATTATATAAATTGTTGTAAAAAAAATTTTAATAGTAGCTTGTAGGGTGATGGTCTCATTTTGCAGAAATGAGTTATCTTAAAACCGTCTCCAATTACTTATGGTATTGAATGTATCTGACTCTATTTTCAAATTTGTATCAGGTACTGATCTATCTATTCTTTTGAAATTGTCATTTATTTCTTTATGTGGGATATATTTCAAATTTGCTACTTTATCTACAAAACATTAGATTAGGTTTAGCATTAGTTTAAATATCTAACTATCTGCCAATTAGGATATTCAGTTACATTATCTTCTGAGGATCAGTAACCTCTTTGGAAGAAATTTTGTTGTTTATGCACATTGTTTGTGCAGTTAGACAGTATATTCAGTTTAGGCCTACCAGCCTTGGTTCGATTGAACCAGAATTGCAGAGGCATTTATTGTGCCTGTCAGTTGGTCTCAAAACGGTCCAACATTTTCGAGCACCAACACAATCCCTATGGAATTTCATGTGTGTTAAATTTTCATTTAGGGTCTCTTTTATGTGCAAACCCCCATTGTTTTAAACCCCATTCATATTTTCCACTATACGGTAACTAATGGATAGATTGAAAGAGTACTTCCTGATTCTACAGTTCACATAGATACCAAGGCTTCAAAATAAAGTAACTGATGCAATGGCAACCATCGGATCCTTATTGGAAATCCCTCGAGACTCGTTATAGTATGAATTCTTAGTCGAGCAGCTACACACGTCTTCTTATGAGAACACTGATTCAGAAATGGTGTGCATCTTGGTTCATCCTTATTCCTCGTGGTAACATGACATTCACACATATCTTAAAAATGGTATCATATCCCCCCACCTCACAAACATCCAACGCCAAAACCTAATTTGTAGAGCATCCCATTACACTCTTGTAGCTAACACCCTTTATTGTTGAGGATATCACAATGTCTTCTCTAGGTGTTTAGATTCAAATGAGGTCATCTTGGCTTTACAAGAGGTTCATGCTAGAATTTGTGGTGTCCACACTAGTGGCATGGTCCTAGCAAATAAGATGCTTAGATTTGGGTATTACTGGCCAACAATGGAGCATGATGCCTATGAATTTGTAAATAAATACTTACCATGTCAGTAGTATGCCAATCTAATTCATACACTAGCTCAATACTTGCAACCTATTGCACAACCATGTCCATTTTCATGTTGGGGCTTCAACCTCATTGGGTTAATCACTTCTCTTTTCTCAGATGGACACAAATATATCATAAAAGCCACAAAATACTTTACAAAGTGGGTTGAAGCAATTATGCTCATCCTCACTATTGGCATTCAGATATCCAAGTTCATCCTCTACCACATCATTTGCTACTTTGGCATCCCCTACACCATCTTCACAGATCATGACATACCTTTTTTAAAACCAACATGTGGATTATCTATGTGCTAGAATCCATATCCACCATCATTTCTCTACTCCATACTTCCCTCAAGGAAATGGCCAAGCTGAGGAAACCAATAAAACCATCCTCAAAATCATCAAAAAGGTTGTCAATGATTTTGGTCATGACTGGCACCTCCAAATCAATCCCACCCTTTGGGCTTACTGCACTTCCTTCTGCACTCCCATAGGCACCACCCCATACTCCCTTGTATATGATGATGAATTCATCTTACTAATCAAGGTTGAGCTACCTTCATTGCATGTATCCATGAGGAACTATACCACTGATGAATACTATCATGTGGTACGCCTCACACAGCTATACCTGTTAGATGAAAAGAGGCAATAAGCATATGATCACCTGATTGTTTACTAGAATCAAGGTTCATCCAAGACAATTCCAAGTGGGTGACATGGTCCACAAAGAAAATTAGAAAGTGCAAGCACATCGAGAGAAAAAGGGGAAAGTTTGAACCTACTTGGTTGTGTCCCTACATTGTCACAACATGCTTTGTCTCTGGAGCTTATTAGCTATCAACACCATAAGGTGAGCCCCTGAATGATCCTATCAACATCATACATCTGAAGTGGTTCTATGCTTGAACCATATCCTATAAAATCTAGAAAATCCATAAAAATTGGAAAATCTAGAAAAAATACAAAAAAAAGAAAAAAGAAAAAAAGAAAAGAAAAATAATCATCCAATGATGAAAACTTAGCAATTCAAGTGCCTTGGACAAGTATGTTGGTGAAAACCTGGCAATAGGCACCATACATAGTGGATTGGGTCATTATTTATCAAACTTCCATGCCCTTCACCCATTTCACACTCCCAATCCTCATCCCCCACCTCCAGCACATCACTCCCCAATTGTTCTATACTCAAGCCTATCCAACACATTTTTAAATCCTATCCCCAATCCTGAGCTTCCTCTATATATCCTATATAGAGAGATCCTCCTATCCCAATCCCTGAGCTTCTGTAAAAATCCATTGTAAATATCTCCCCATCCCTTGTACATATCATCACATTTTGTTTTACATATCCTACTTAATCCTATAGTAGCTCTTATTAGAAAACTTGTCCCACCCAACCTTGTACTTCAACATCTTTTGTCAATTATCTTTGATCACATGATTATCCTTGATTCAACATTTTCCACCAACAACACAACATTCTCCTCATCAAGTGGGTCCTTACAGGATGTATCCTTCCTCATGTCCAACCTAATCTTCCATCATCAATCAATGGGTCTATGTAGGATGTATCCTTCCTCACATTCTGACCTAATCTTCACCCCATCAATCAGTCCATCAATCTCTCTCCTTTGCAAAGGATGTCTTTTGGAGTTATCACTGCGATCTTGGATTTTGTCCTTTGGATCTTGTTTATCTTTTACAACTTCTCATTTTTCCTCTCCTCAAAGTCACCAAGAGCCTTTATATCATGGTGCATTGTGAACGAGGATAATCTGGGGAAAGGTATTTTCATCATCTTTCTTCTTGCACTCTAGTCATCTGTTTGCAATTTCTCCAGCATCATTTCCACCATGCCTCCTCTAGGTTTCATGTGTGATTTTGGGGAAACCCTTTGCATGCTTGTCTTTTTGTGTCAGTCATATGCAATGCTGGTGACAAGGCCTTGTGTTCCTAGTAACCTTGGTAGGTCTCTAATGTTGCTATATCAAACTAGGTTGTGCTCTCAAAAAAAATCCAACACAATGACCTCCCCAAATCCCCCTCATCTTGCATCATATAGATTAATCTTGCATCTTGCATCCTTCATATAGCTTCATCATGCATCCTGCATCTCACATCCTATTGCATTCATGGATCTTTTCTCTCAGGCGAACATCTAGTTATCCCCCCTTCATGCCTTTCTTCATCCAATCCCTTCCTTTCTGTGTTCTTTTCGATAAAATTACACAAAGTTTCCTCTTTGCATTATTTTCTCTAGGGGGCACAACCTCTTATCTTCTATTCTAGCTTGGGGCATCTTATTTTCTTATCTTTGACACCACACCACTTGTGGCATCACATCAAAGAGGGGAAAAATGTAGACACCTAAAAATCCACTTGTCAATTAAAATTATTTTAGTTGATAAAAGACCTGATGACATCATCATTTATTAATTAATTATTTATTTATTTAGTTAATTTATTTTTATTTTCATTATCCCTTCTCCTATTTTAATTAAAGATATTTAATTAAAAACCCCTCCCAAAAACATTTAAACCTAATTTGAATGTTTATCCCTCCAATTTATTTAATTATTTAATAAATTGTGGCTCAAAACCCTTTTAAATAAATTAAATATTTATTTAAAACCCAAAAACCCTAGATATCTTCTAGAAAACCCTAAACCTATCATCACTTTCCTAATCACTCCTAAACCTTCTTAGAGGGTGATTCCTAATCCTCTTAGCCTAAACCCTCATCCTTTGAATTTTGGTCAACCCCCCTCATTAATGAGCCTTACATGCTCATTAATGGCCTCTTACACCACCATTAATGGCTCTTACAACCTCTTAATGAAGCCCATGTCTCTTCTTCCTCCTTTCTCCCCTAGCACACTTCCCTAGTGTTGCTCACACATGTGTGAGCAGCCCTTCATCCTTATCCCTTTGACCCTAAGGCTTAACCCTTGGTCCTAAACCCCAACCCTTAGTCCTAAACCCTAACTACCCTTCCTAACCCAAGCCCTTCCTAAAATCCTATAAATATCCTCCCTTCCAAGATAAATTATAACCAATTCACATCTTCATTTCATGCATTGTTATAATGTTCATTTTCATCTAGACTTAGCATAATTTCTAGCATTGTTAGATTTGCTTCTTTTTTATGCTTAATAACTCATCCTAGCTTAGATAAATTGGATTAATCTAGTTTATTTCAATCAATAATAACCATTTTCATTCATATCATATCTATATTTTGGCTAAAATCAATGTTGCATAACATTCATTAAGCTCAAATCTGCATCTTTCTTCATTTGAACCCTTGGGACTCTAAGGGAAAAATAGGTTCACCATACCTGGTTTTGTGCCATTATGGGGTATCCATTGTTCCTAAATGATCTTAATCCTTCCTAAACATCATTGGGGACATTCTCATTGTGTTTCAAGAGCACACCCACATCCCTATTATAAGAGCAAATCAAACGGTGACAGGGTGCTCCCGTTTTAGCTCAATTTGAGGTGGCTTGTGAATATTTTTCTACATGTTTGGTATATGATAATTTTAACTAATGTTTGATTTTTTACATATGTTCTGAATAGGTTAGGTTTTCATCACACACACATATTAATATTGTATATTAACATAACATTTATATAATTACAAATATAATTATTATTAAGACGTTGGATAAACTATGGTTTGTATTACAGAAATTTTTCCCATTATTAAACCCTATTCTAATATTAAACCTAACCCTATTTTAACCTAATTATAATTTATCCCTAACCCTTATCCTAATCCTATCCCTAATTGAATGGTAACTCTCAACCTAAGTGCACCCTAGTCCTAATGCTAACCCTAATAGACCCTAATCTTAAATTGATTTAAACCTTGACCTTAACCATTGCTAAACCAACCTATATTAAAGGCTAACTTATAACAGAACCCTAATTAAATCCTAGCTATAAAAAATAACTCTAATCTTATTCAAAACCTAACCCTAATTTAAGACATTAAATAAATTAGAGTTAAGGTTAGTATAAGGATTAGGCTTAGGGTTTATGGTTGGGGTTACGGTTAGAGGTAGAAATAATGTTATGGGTAGGATTAGGGTTATAGTTACCTATGGTTAAGGTTTATATAAGGTAAAAGGTTATGGTTAGAGATATAGCTATGATTAGGGTTAGAGCTAGAGATGGAATTAGGTTTATCAATTGGCTTATAGTTGAGGCTTTGATTAACATTAGAGATAGAATATACAACACAGTTAGGGTTAGAGAACATGGCTAATATAAAGGACTATATATTAATTTAGAGATAGAATTTGGTTAAGGAACATAATTAAGATTAAGGGCATGGTTCAAATTTTAGAGATAGAATTAGATTTAGAGTTATGCTTACAAATAGAGATATAATTAGGGTTAACAATAAGGTTGGGTTCAATGTTAGAGATGGACTTAAGGTTATTAGTATGTTTATGGTTAAGGTCAAGCTTAGGGTCAGGATTAAATATAGAATTTTGGTTAGAGATATAGATAGAATTAAGGTTAAAGTTATGATTAGGGATAATGTTAGAGTCAGGGTTAGACACAGGTTAGAGAAATAATTAAGGTCAGTAATAGGATTAGACTTTGATAATTCAAACTATCTTTTATACTAACTATAAACCTAAACCTAATACTAATACCAAGCCTAATAAAAACCTAACCCTAACCTTAACCCTAATCAAAAAATAGTCCTAATTTAACCCTAATCATAACCCTATCTTTATTATAATTATAGCCCTCTTCATTCCCACCAGAGTTCATAGGGATCCGGAAGCACGAGGGCCCTACTATTCTATGGGACATAGCTCTTTAAGGTCAGTCCTCTAGTTTCAATCATTTTGTTTGTTTGTTTATTTTGAGAAATGGGGTTTGTTTCAAACATATAGGTCATGGGTAAGTGCACAAAGATGGGAGACCTAAAAGGGGGGTATAAGATGCCACTTTTTTTTTTCCTGAAATTAGAAAACTCTGAACTTCAACAAGAAATTAAAGATAGTTAGACTCAAAATTTTAAGATGTGACAAGAACAAGAGTTGTAATACTCTGAATCTAGTTCCTAAAATACTAATTTATTTTGAAAATGGTGTAGGTTAAGGCCCTGAAAAAGGGGGAGCACAAAAAGTGGTCCTATTTTTTGTGAAAAAATATAACATAGTGTCTAGTGTGCTCCCCCTAAAATGTTAACTTTTTTTTTGAATTTTTTTAATCGCTCCAGTAAGAAGTTAGCTAACCCACATAGTTTATCCTGGATTTTTTTGCTAACTTTTTTATGAATGTATAATTTTTTATGAATTTGCGAAGTGCACACATCTTGAAAATGTGAAATTTTTGTGTGCTCCCCCTAGAAAGCATTTAAAACTAATCAAAAATCAAATTTTCTTTTTTTTAAGTGTGTAGAATGGAGTCTAGTTTCTAAAAATGTAACTTGTTGTAAAATTCGATGAACGATCCAAAATCTATGCCCAAAATACTACACATTGGTTTTTGACAAAAAATGGACATACAAAAGAAATTAGAGATGAAAAACTTAACATAATCAAAATTCAAAATAAATTATATGGTTAGATAGCTAACAGAGAGATCTACAATATCATGTCGTCTGATTTTAACGTTATTGAACCATGAGTAAACCTGACGAGGATCACACAAAAAAATATGTCATTTTTTTGTATGTCTCCTGGAAAACACATCTCAAGAGTATTTGAATCCTCCAAGCCTTTGGGTTGGATCTCCAAGGCAAATCCAAGTGCAGGCTATAGCGTGTGTGCCCTCTTCAAGTCATAGATTCAATAGATAGATAGATAGATAGATAGATAGATAGAGAGAGAGTATTTTTATGAATTTTGATAAATCTTATATCTACATTGATCTCCTTTGATGATTGCATCTACAAAACTAGGGTTGTGAGTAATTCAAATCTATGTTTTGTGGGTTTTCCTCATCTTTGTGGTAATTCATTTCATAATTTCATAATATTGGTTCATTTCCATTAGGTTTATTTTTGATAGCTTCATTCAATTCTTGTTAACTTACTCTTTTTTTCATTTTCTAAGAAATTGATCAAAATGGATTAAATTAAGATTTTGATGTTAGGATATTGCTTTCTCTTAAAATTCTAAAAATACACAAAAAAAAAAGATTTCTTGTTCAAGAGTGTTTTGCAGTCTCTCCTAGATCAAACTAGCAAAGGTCTCCTTGTGAATAGTTTATCTTTGATTGAGCTATCCAGACAGTTGAGACCTAGCCTAAAAGAAACCTTGGGATTGATTTCATCATTCTTTCAAGTGGGGAATTTGTACCTAAATTCCTAGTCATTGTCTCATGTAAAAATGACACTCAATAGGTAGTAAATATGTTTATCTAAAATAAACACCTATAAAGGAGTCCTCATAACCCAAGATCTTCAACAATGATCATGAACTCCATCTTCAACGCCAAGATTACTACAACAACAATAATGGAATGAAATTTATCTACTTCTAAGATCACTGCTAATACCCTCACAACTGGTGCTAAACATGGGTTTTCAGATTGCATTGGAGGAGTTCATATGGTCAAAAATGCATTTTATCAAGGTGGTAGAATGACCCTCAAATCCTAGTTTTCAAGACAACACAATCTTAAGTTCAGTCCCACTCCTCCATGTGTCGTATGTATCCCTAGAGTAATGTTGTCTAAATGCTCTTGGAAGGTCAATATAGAGCAACAAAAACATCATAGAGGGAGTTTTGGTCCCTTTCCTCCATGAACAATGAGAGTTATGGTGGGTAACATTATGGCAGAAAGGGCAGGGAATATTCCTACAAAGGAGGCTCCACATGGAAATCCAACTATAAAACCTTCATAGGACAACATTTTAGTTTCCATGAGGCCACCAATGGGACCTCCCCCACCATCTAAGAAACAACTTAAGAATCCATCCTTATCTCCATCCAATAATAATCCCTCCTTATCTCCATCCAACGAGAATGGTATACCAAGGTAAGTTGCATATCTAGTGGGTTGAAGGTTTTTCCTTTAACACATTGATCCACTTAGTCTTCTCTAGAGTTTCTAAATTTAGGTTTCTAGCATCTAACAATTAACTTTAAACTGAAGTTGGTTGCTAGGCCTCTTATATTATTGATTTGCTACTCTTTTATCTTGTATTTTATGGTCAAGTGGAATTACATTGGCTTGCAACTATCTATTATTTAGATGCATAAATTCTCTATGTAGGATAGAGTTCCTTGATCAAATTAACCTAATTGTAATTTCATCTCTATGTTTCTTTTGTGCTTTGTAGAGCTCACGTGGTTGTAGGGTGGCCACCCATTCAGTCATTTCAGAAGAACCTCTCACCTCATCCAAAGGCTAACATTGAAGGCCAAGCTAATGCTTCTGATATTTTTTTTGCATCTGCTAATCATGGACAGGCCTTTGGGTATTCCATGTTTATGAAGGTTAATATGGATGGTGTGTCAATTGGAAGGAATATATACTTCAATGGCTATGATATCTATGATAAATTGTCCTAAGCTCTTGAGGACATGTTTAAACACTATGAATGGTATACTTTTCATAGCTCCGCTGGTTGTAGGGTGGCCACCCATTCGATCATTTTAGAAGAACCTCGCACCTCAGCCCAAGGCTGACATTGAAGGCCAAACTAATGCTTCTGATAATTTTGTTGCATCTTCTAATCATGGACATGCCTTTGGGGATTCCATGTTTATGAAGGTGAATATGGATGGTGTGCCAATTGGAAGGAAGATATACCTCAATGCCTATGATATCTATGATAAATTGTCCCAAGCCCTTGAGGACATATTTAAACACTTTACGAATGGTATGTTTTTATTTAGTCATCCTTTTTCACAAATTTGAAGCCTATATTTTTAGCAAATAATTCTCTAAACTAGAAATTTTTTAATTCAATTACTTTTGATACAAGTGTCTACACATCAGTTGTGGAACTCCTCTTTAAGTTATATAACACTTTATTGCTGAGTTTCATATAATCCACTTGATTGTGGAATTTCATGGAAATTACTTCCCCAAGGATTCATCTATTGTAGAACATGATATTTTGACAACTTGACAAGCTTGGAGCAACTTATAGTCTAGCCTGAATACAGAGGTATCTCACATTCTTTATCATGGATTTGTTAGGCTATTGTTATGAGTGATAAATGAAATTTGTAATTTAATCTCTCTTTTCAATGCCAAATTATGGAGTCATAACAACAAATTTGAGACATATGAGAGAATTGTTAGTCTTGATTTTTTGTTAGTGCCTTACTGATCTCATGTTGTTGAACCTTGATCCTGTGAAAATTTGACTTTGAAATTGATGTATCCCATTAATTCATGGAGCATACAAGTTGAAATGTATCAAAAGGGTTTCTCAGACTTGTCCCATAGAAACCTCTCTCATGTCACTACTCTTTTTAGGGTTTCAGAATCTTTTGAGAGCTCTATTGAATTCTTTGATTAGGTTTGCTAGAAATTATAGGAGCAGAGTTGGGATTAAATCTGCATGCCTGAAAATTTTGAAGATAAACTATGCTACATTGTTTGTCCATTTAAATTCCATCTTAGTGAGAAGGGCAAGTTGTTACCCACCTGCAACCAAAACTTTCATGTTTTCTATTTATTCCATGCATGCCTCTTATAAAAATTGTTTGAAAAAATATCGCTAACAACTGTGGTTTCATGTTTTCCATGATTACAGTCTGTTCACAAATTGGACTTGTTGATAATGCTTCAAAAAATCTCAAGAAAATGCATATCATACAAAAATGGGTGGGTGAGACTCTTCCATCAAATAAAATAAATGGGTTTATCCATGTTGACAACCAGTGCTAAAATGGGAGCTCTATAATAAGGAATGGATGTGCATGAAAGCATAAAGGATAGCATAATTTATTCAAATGTTAGGGTTGCAACTACCCTGGTAGACATGATTACAAAATATGGAAGCATAGTTAAAGGCATGTGAACCATTTGACAAAATGCCTCAAATAAATGAGGTCTCATTGAATCCAACATTTTTTAGACCCCACTCAAATGTGTGCATCTCAACGGTTGGATAAGATTGACATAAAAAAAACAATTATGAAAGGTTGTAACCCTTTTTAAAGAGTAGAATTGATGAAGATTCGTGACTCTTCTTAAGGGTTCTAATTATGAAAGGTTGTGATTATTTCAAAGGGAAGTCATGATAAAGAGGTGAGACTCTCTCCCACATTGGAATATATAAAGGGGAGAAGGTTTCAATTGAGGAGAACAATGAAGTAAAAAAGAGATCATTCAAATCATTCAAGGGTCACTTATGAACCTTGTTTGTGAATCCATGAAAACAAATCCTTCATTCATCTGCCAATCATTAATCCCTCAAGAAATCAAGGAAACAATCAATGAACAAGATCAAACAAATAATTATCAAATCAACATCCAAGGGAATATTTTGACATAACAGAATCGAATCCAAATATACAACAACCTATAGTAGAAATTCTTATTTAAGATTGGTATGCATGAAAGGGCATAATTATGGTTGATGTGGTCATAGTGTGCAATTTAGGTGACATGGTTATGGATTTATTATGTTTGGTATATAATTTCGATAATATAATTATGCATTTATTAAGAAGTAATATTAAGAAGCAATATAATTGGCTGTCAATATCTAAATACAATGCTTTGATTCAAGGGTTGTATATTTTTTCTTTGTAGGTGAAGTACTCAAGGGAGCCTGAAACTACGACAAAAGGTAAGCCAATGCTCTTTGCAAATGAATTTTCAATCTGTAAAATTTCAATCATTGTCAAGACACTTCTCATACTATGGGAGCTTGAAGGATTTAATATTATGAAAACAATGACATAATGAACCCTAATTAGCCAATAGGTTATTTTATTTGGCTAAAATCCACCAAAAATAAAGGTCTGACACTGTGAATATAAATATCATCGGGTTTTCTTAGCCACTGATTAAAACTTTTGTTTGTATGCCTGAAATTGGTTAACTAAAAGTTCACAACAAATTATCAAGGTCCCTAAGTCATAAATGATTATACAAGATATAAATGTTGTATATTTATTGGGATACTCCAGTATTGTTAGATAATTGCCCCCCTTCTTTTTTGTAAATTAATGAGAGTTTCCCTTACCCAAATTAAATTATTTTGTTAGGTAATTTGTCATAGTATTTTGTTGTTTAGAAGGTATTTCTTACTTCTTACCATATCATGAGTTAAAAAAAGAAAATAGCATTTTATTTTGGAGATTAGCTCCTTGGAGTTTCAACAACTGGGGACATTCTAGCACTTTTTATATTTCATGAGATTCATTTAAATCAAGAATAATATCACAGAGGAGAAGGATAAAGATAAGATAACACTAAAATAACAAGTCAAGGATGAGTGCTTTTGCTCTTGCATTCTTCTCAATGTTTAGAGTTCAAAATTTAAAATTTACTTGGCAACCTCAATGTCTAAGCCTGACCGTGTTGGCCTCACTTAACTTGTAGTTTCAAGAAGGATCGTCAACTAAAAAGATGATAGTTACAGGAAATATCTGAAGAGATAATATTTTTGTGGTCTTGTTAATCTTGTTTCTTTAATAAAGATGGTGAAACATGATGTCTTTGTGTCTTTTATCTACAAAAAATTATGACAAGAGAATCATTATGTTGATCTTGTGTCTTAAATTGGCTTCATTTTATTTTTTCATTAAAAAATCAAAATTAGGAGTAGACATTTGTTTGTAGTGAAGATTAATTTTTATAGCTTATGGTTTAAATTTAAATTCATTTTTGAATTTGCAGATGGTGACTGATATGGGACAAGTTTATTGTGAGATATCTGTAGAGAATTTCTCTGATCAAAGTGATATATAGGTAGTCGTGTCTTTGACACAACACAAGAACTTTATGCCAATCATCATAAATTAATTGGAAATGAATTATCATAATTTGTGTTGTTTTGTTTTCTCTAAAATTTGTACTATCAAAGTATGATAAATGTATCATCATGTAATTGAAAATCATTAGTTACTTGATTATACTATTTCTCATTAGAAGATGAATAGATTTTATCACCAAACTATATACTTTTATTATTATTTCTTTAGTTAATTTGATAGTCTCAATATGTAGGATGAGTCTACTTCTATTTCAGAATTTATGCATCACACATCATGGATTATAGTGATACCTTTTTCACTTGTAATTTACATTGTTGTAGCATAAGATAATGTTATGATTTAGTTGATGTGACAATGACAGATTAAGCCTGTCTCCGAGATTCTTGATCATGGTTCAATCTCATTTGGTAGATTTTTTATCGAATCACTAGCATGGGAGAAGCAGTCATCCTTTTCACAAAATAGATGTCTAGAGGAGGTGTAGAGATGCTCAACACCAGGCTTAGTTGCCAAGATGAAAGAATACTTTGAAGTGTACTACAAGAGAATTGCAGCCCGAAAGGATTTGCAAGAGAAGAAGGATCTTGCTCAAAAAGATTCATTTGAATCATCTTAGCAAGCATTGCAACGGCAACAACCAAATTTTCATTGTGAGGATAAAATTAACAACTCCTATGAAAGTCGTGACCATCAAGTTTATGAAGATGTCACTGGTTTGCAAACTCTTGAAGAAAATGGCATCATTAGTGAAAACCACACTAATGACAATGCTACATATTTTGAGGCTTCTCAACAATTAAATGAGGAGGCTGTTGTTACTAGAATCATTAATTTTGATGACTTGTCCATTTCTCATAATCATGAATAAGTTGTTTTACATGCTTGTAAAAAATAAAATGATGACAACTTTGTAGACTATGATAATATATTGTAAGTTCCAGATAAAATACATGCATCTTCTGGCATGATTGCAACATAGAACAGTGTGATTAATAATGAAGAAATTGGAGTAGAGGCAAACCAACTTGTTCATTCACAACTATTGGATGACTTCCAGCATGAAGAATTGCTTGGTGAGGATCTATCTTTGAAGACACAAGTACAAGAAGATAGTTATAGGGTTGTGTTTGAAAGCCAAACTAATGCTCCGATACTAATTGCATTGACAAAAATTGGAATAGCTAAACTAGTAAAACATCATTTTGGAGAAATAGGAAGAGCAAATGAGATCTTAGAGGAAGTTGAGGAGGAGAATGTGGCTTCCAAAGGAGCTAGGAATAAAATGGTATTTGACCCCAAAGCTTTGTCACTAAGTGGAGCAACAAAAGTAGGGATATCTGAACCAAAAAGAACATGATATCCAAGAAATAGAAAGAAGTGATGGGGTCTTGGAACTTGGAAGAAACAAAGGAGAAGAAGATAGTTTCTATAACTACAAAGAAATTAAAATAGTCAAAAGAGTCTACTCTTAAGGTAAGGTCTATACGTCTATAAGTCTGCAGGATTTTTTATGATCTTTTCAAATTTTTGTATATCAGGTTGAACTTACTCAACACTGAAGATATTTATTGCTTCAACAATTCCTTCAAATTTTTTGACATCTTGCCAAACCTACTCAATGTTGAAGGTGTTTATCTCATTTTTTTATCATTGGTAGTCCTCATTTGTATCCATTTACCCTTTCCTATCTTCCTTTGAATGGACCATCTGTGTTAGTCCTTTAGGATCAATATTGTTCTTTGCACGTCCTTTGAATCTCTTTTCAATTTCTGTCATTATTTTTAATTTATTTTGATTTGAAAATATCATCATCCTAGAGTAAAAAAAAAAATAGAACCATCATAAGTTGAGAATACAAAAGTTGCAAAATCAAAACACTAAAATATGTCTCAAACAACTGCGACAAGATATTTTGAAATATAGGATATGAAACAAAAATTAAAACTACAAAATTAGATCACCATCTCTTTAGCTTAAACAATCTTAATGTAAAATTTTACTATTATTAAAGTTCATACTTTGGATAATCATACATTATATTTCTACTGTATCTTCACCAGGAGCCATGACAGCTGCACCATGGAGCCACGGTGCACATTGTTGCTAGTTAGAAGGAACTTTGTAATGTTGCTTGTGTTATTCCAAAATGATTTTTCTTTCATCGCGCATTAAATTCTTGGGTTATCTATTTTGCAATTTTAACTTGACTTAGAAGTTGTGGTCATTATAAATTTAAGTTTTGATGTTAAATTGTAATTGGTTTTGACATTCTTATCTAAGTGTTTTAATAGAAAATATGAATTTGCAAGATCACATCATGAAAATCTTGAATGTTTTCAAAGATATCATACTTTTAATTTATGATTATACATGGTATGATTATTCTTTAACGGGTACTAGCTCAATGGAAGAGCATCTACTTTACAAGTAGGAGGATGGTGGTTTGGTTCCATCGTGCCCTAATATGACTAAATTAAGGACTAAATATATGATTAAATTAATGACTAAATATATAACTAAATTAAGCATTAAATTAATGACTAAATATATGACTAAATAAATGACTAAATATATCACTACCATGACTAAATCAATGATTAAATTAACAACAAAATCAATGACTAAAATAGTTTAGTCATTTGGTCACGAGATAAATGACTCACAATAAACTACTAATAATCATGTGATCAAAACTAGTCATTTATATACAATTTTTAGTAGTTTATTTAGTCATATATTGTTGTTTTTGTACTAGTGCTTGGTTTCTTCACCGTACATGTTGGTGTCAGCTATGTATCTTCTTTCTCTTTCTTTTCTTCTTTTCTCTTGTCCTTTGTATCATATTCATACTCAATGTATCACTTAGGGACCTTTTGAAACTCTTCATCAACCTTCACATTCACACTTTCCACCAATTTTGTTCAATCTCTTATTGTAACACTGGTATGCTTTGCTTCTTGCCAAATATCCTAGAAATATTCCTTCATCATCTATTATTTCCAACTTCCCAAGATTGTCTTCACCCTTCCAAACATAATATCTTGAATTATTTCATAGTAGGTGTTCTTCGATGCCACAACTCATATCAAGTCTTTTTATATTTCTTCTAGTACATAACTCTATTAAGCATATACACAGAAGTGTGCACTACTTCTGTCCAATAGATTTCCATTACACTTACCTCTTTCAACATAGTTCTAGCTGCTTCATGAATCATATGATTCATCCTTTCCACAACACCATTATGTTGGGGTGTTCTTAATACTAAAAATTATCCCTTAATACCATGCTTCTCACAGTAACTTTCAAATGCATTAGATGTAAACTCTCCTCCATTTTTAGATCTAATTTTTTTATCTTTTTACCACTCTCAATCTCAACTCTAGCTTTAAATATCTTGAATTTCTCAAGTTGCTAAGATTTATCTCTAAGAAATTAAACACATGTCATTCTTGAATAATAATCAATAACGAGTATAAAATACCTTTCACCTTGAAAGATCCTTGTTCTGGTAGGACCACAGAGATTGGTGTGCACAATCTCTAGTACACCGGTAGAAGAATAGTCTTTTGTCTTGAATAATTCTCTTCTCTATTTCCCTTCTTGACAACCCTTGCAGATAATATTTTATAGTTTATGCAGTCTAGATAAATTTCTTACTGCATGAGAGTAGCTAATTCTCACAAAATTATCAAAGTTTATGTGACACATCCTCTGATGCCAAAGACAACATACTTCATGTGCTCCTTCTAGCTAGTACATGTTCCTTCCTATCCTCTTTCCAATTGTAATCAAATCTCCTGATCGCTTCCTAATTTCACAACCTTCATTTTTTAAAATGACATCATATTCATTTTTACACATTTGTCCAACACTCAAAAAATTGTGATACAAACCCTTCACATAATAGACATTGTGACTTTTATTCTTTCCATCAAAGGTAGAACCTTTACCAATGGTATAGTGTGAAATGGTGATCAATGAGAGAACACTAAATTACATATACATTGGAAGGGACACTAAATATGGTCCTTAGGCCAAATCTAATTTGTATAACCCAAGAGAATGAAAAGGATACAAATACAAGATCTAGCTAAAGGGGAGATTCATGGCATTGCTATGTTGATAGAAAAAGAAGAGTAATTGCAAGTGATCTAGACTAAGGGAATGATGCCTAATAAAATGTATTATTGGATCTGATGAAAGAAAGGAAAGTGTTGAAAGGGAATAAGGATGAAGACATACTCACCTTGAAGTTTAGGAGAGGATGTCAATTTAGATCTACAAATGCACTGTCAGGCTATGTCAGAACTGAGAATAGGTTTAGATTTGAAACCCTGAAGGCTAAAGTTGTCTCCGGTGAAAACCTAAAGGCTATAGGAATAGGTTGAACTTGAGGCAACCTATATCATTATAGGTCAAACTTGAGGTAACCTATACCTAAGATAACTAAATTAGGAGGTCTCAAGACTATGATCAAAATTGTATCCTCAGATCTTCTCTTCTGAATCCAAAACTTTGTGAATCTCTTCTTGCACACAAGAAAAGAGGAAATTGTTGGGGGGAAGGGGCTTGACTTGGTTAAGCCCCAATTAAGGAATTAACCTTGAATTCAAATATAGTAGAGATTTAAAAAACAATGAAGTGTATCATATCATGTAAATGCAATTATTCTTAGTATATGATCAAATATGTCGATGCAATAGTCTTGACTCAACACAAAAACCCAAAGGAAATCATGTAAGAAAAAACCTCATGTATTATATGTTAGTAATTTTCCTCAATATTGATAAGAAGAGGAAGACTTGAATGAATGAATGTAGATCTCCTCCCTTGATGGCCAATTCCTTTATCTCCTATGAAGAAAGAAGCTAGATCTATGAAGGGAATGCATGAATGCTTGATGGATGATAGATGAATTCCTTCAATGAATGCTTGCTTGCTTGAACTCCTAATATACAATATCTTTCTTGTAGGTCAATTTATTGCATAAAGAATGGATGTCATGGATAATGGATGTGATAACGAAGAGAGGAAGCCTCCTTTTATAGTGATTTTGGTGTTGAATTTGCGAAGAGCCAACTTCATTAGGTGGGAAAAGGAAATACCTTGCATCAGGCCCCAAATATTATCAAAATTAAAGCCTCGGGGTATAGGTCGCCACAAGTAGGACCTATACTGGTATAGGTTGCCCCAAGTGAGACCTATACTTGGAAGGGTTAATTTCAAGGTAAATTATGTGAGGTTTTGAAAAGTATTTTAAATTTTGATGGAAAATGGATAGATAAGCGGGAAAATCAAGTTTAAAGGCTAAAATGGGGCAAACAGGGGAAATGAATTATGAAAATGGATGGATAAATGTGAAATTGTGCATAGGAACTAGAGCCAACTTAGATTTTTGAGCAAGATTGGAGGAGAAAAGAGGACCTTGATTTAAATTATGTATGCAATTAGGTACAATGTGAGTTCCTAGCATTAGGAACACACTAAGTAAGGTTAAAAATGGTCTAAAAATGAACAAAAAGTAAGTGCTTACTTTTTCAGACAATACACCAACAAAATAAGCCATTTTTTCATCACTAATTATAACAAGACCACCATCATACTTGCTAAGTGAAAAAAACTTACTTTTGTCAAAATTCATGTGATGAGAACAACCACTATCAATCGGTCATTCATTTTTGCTTTCTTTTAACATACAAGACAGTTTAAACATCATCAACTTCAGCACAGATGTTAGTAATATCAAAAAAAAAATCTTATCCTCTTCAACATAAAACAAACAATCTTTTGCCTCTTACTCATCATCTGAGATACTAGCATCTTCATTCACATAATAAGCCTTTGTATTGATCTTCTTAAACTTCTATCTAGGACCTCTCTCTAGACATCTAGTAGCTAAATGACCAATATTTCCACATATAAAATATTTTAGGTGTAACATACCTTTATCCTTGTCAGTACCTTTCTTCAATCTTCTTCAAAGTTCCCTTCAAGATCCTCATCATCCTCATGAGCATCATCATCTCATTTTGTCTCTTTGAATTTCATTTTTTATTTTCTTATGTCTCTTCCAAACTTTCTCAACTCAAATGTTGTCAAGGTACCAAACAACTATTCTTTGGTAAATTTATTTGGATCACACACTTCTTAAATTGTCGAGATATTGTCACTATAGCTATTTGGTAATGTCATTAATATATTCTCCATAAAGTATTCATTTGTAATAGTTCCTCCTTGATTCTTGACTTCATTCAATGCATTCTCAACTCTCTGAAATTAACTCTTGATATCTATCCATCTTCCATTCTAAAATTCTCATAATGCCTTTTTGCTATCAACTTCTTAGATAACTTAACTCTGTCATTTCCTTCATATATTTCTTTTAATTTTTCCCAAACTTCGTAAGAATTTTTCAAGGAAATAACCTTAGCTGATTTTATCTTTGATAAAGCACTAGTAATAGCATACGTCACCTTTTCATTTTCTTCATATGCCTTGATCTCATCCTAAGTTTTAAGCCCATTCTGAGGAAATACATACTTTGTCTCCATATGCTTCCATGCCTTGTAACCAACCGATACCAAGTATCCTTTCATCTGATCTTTCCAAGAACTATAGTCTGATCCATCAAACAAAGGAATAGTCAACTTGTGTGCCATCGAATCTGCCTCAAGCGGTTAAGCTCTTCACTGAGGAACCAAGCTCTGATACTAATTATTGAACATGTTGAATAACTGAGGGGGGGGGGGTGAATTACCTATTCTCACATAAACTTATAAAACTTTTCTTTGTCGGTCAACTCACAATTATAGTTATAACGACTTTAGATATGTTGGTTAAGCACATCAACATTCACATAAAATATATGCAATTAAGAACACAAAACACTGACATAGAGAACACCAAATTTTACATGGGGGTAAAAGCACAATAAGTTGTCACCCTTTTACAAAGGAAAAGGCTAACAACACCAAAACTGAAAAACTTCAAGGGCATAAAAGTCGCATTTCTGTTTAGAATTTGAAGATGGTGTAAACTGATGAAATGTGTGAAATAGGATGAATTTTATACCTCTAATTTTTAAAAATTAATTTGAACTAAAATTATTATGTTTTTTTTTTAAAATTTTAGGTCTATTTTTCATTTCTTGAAAAAATACTGAAATTAGGGGGTTTACTTCCCATCAAATCATTATAAGTAAAACATTATTTTTTCCTCCAATTTCAGAATATGTTTTAGATGACATGCATATCTAGTGCATGAAAAAAGAAAGAAGTGTTTTCGATCTATAGTTTGCCTGTTATAAGTATTCAAAGTCGAACTTACCTGAAATCAACATTTTTTGTCTCCCACCACTTTTCCCCTATCAAAACTACACCAAAAATCAAATAAATTATATATTCCTGAAGAGAACTCTCTTCTCTAGTATCGTATATAATTTTAATTTTTTAAAATTAATTTAGCATTTTTTTATATTTTCTAAATCAACAACTTCTCAAAGCTTAATATACCTACATTTAGTTTTTAGCAAATTTGTTTAGCATTTTGTAATTGAAACAATATAAAATTTCTATGTCCGAAATCATAGTTCTGAGATCTAGAAAAGGGTACTTTTAGTTTTTTGACATTTGCTATTTTCAGTAGAGAAAGGAACACCAAAAGTGCAAAATTCTGCATTTTTGTGTTTTTGAAGGTTTGGTTGCCAACATGGCATGCCACCTAGGATGACTCGCCCGAGCCTAACTCGGCCGAGTAGGACTCAAATGCATCCTACTGGACTGAGTACCCTTAGGGGTCATCCCCCTGCAAGCAGTCGCATGGGAAACCCACCCTTTCAAATAGAAGGGTATATATATAAGTTATTTTTAAAATATATATATATCAATTGTGAATTTTAATTCTTATTTTAGAATATAAGGGGGTTTTGAAGATAGGAGGCATTTTTTCAGGGAAGTTACAAAGACATTTTATTTTTGGAGGAGTGTGAAGGCAAGTTTTTCAGTGATGGAGTAAAGAAATAAAAAAATTCTTGCTTAGATATTTGAGCAAAGGGAGATAAAAGGACTAGAACAAGGAAATATGATCATAAAAGGGATGACCAAATGAAACGTCATACGAAACTTGTCGAAGAGAAACCGGTCGATGTTGAAGAAGAACCTATTGATGTTGAAGAAGGTGCAACTCAACTAGGGGAGAATATTTGTAGTAGTTGAAGTATACATATTTATCCTACAATGCAAAATTTGATGGACATGAATGAGGAATCACTTATTAGTCAAATTGCATCACAACACCTGGTACCCAAAAGCACTATTAAATTGCATCTCAAAAATATGTGGAAGGAATATTTTGAGAGTAAATCCTTGGTGGGAAAAGCACAATTGTTTGCAAAGTTATTCAGGAAAAAAGAAATGACTCTAGTTTTGGAGTTGTTAGGTATTGATATAGGAAAATGGTAGGAGGTCAAGTAAAAGAGATAATAATTCAAAATTTACAAGATGCATTGAACATTGTTAACAAGGCAGATCATAGAGGATCATATTCAAATGTTGCTAGAAGAGCATTGATGATTATGATTTCCAGTAAGAGATTGACAATTAGAAATCAAGTTTGATCAATTTCTAATTTATTCAAGGTATCTCAAAGAACTATTTAGAGATATATTAGGAAGATAAATATTTTGGATATGTACATTGAAAATAATTGGGTACAGATTTGTAGAGTTCCTCGTAAAGACAGAATTTATGAAGATGTAAGAAGATGGGTCATTGATTTTTGGACCAACCACTCTCATGTTTCTTCCAATAGAAGGGACACTATACAAATGAAAGATGAAGAGACTGGTATGAGATTTCACATCCAAAACATTTTGTCGATACTACACAAAGTGAATTGTTTGAAGCATTCAAACATGAATTTTTGGATGTGAAAATAGGTCAGAGAATATTTGAGATGTTGTGCCCTTTCTTCGTAAGCATGAATAAGGTTCGTGAAACTTGTTGTTGTCAAAATCATGTTGAGTTTAACTTATGCTATCAATCATATAAAAAGGTTATGGCAATACTTAACCTAGATATGGTTATTGGAAGTACAACAGAATTTGTAAAGTCCATTTTATGTGATAAATCAGAAGACTCGGATGAGTTCAATGTCCAGTGTATAAATAATGAATGTAATGATTATGGAAATTTATAGAAATTTCCTTTACAATTTAATAATATTTATGCTACAACACCAGTCTGGTGGAAGAGATTTGAATATGAGATATACCAAACAAAGACGGGAGGTGAATAAAAAAAATTGTATTAAAGGAGAGTGAATTACCATACCTTTAGTTCATGGATAGATTTTGATCTATGGTTTATACACATATCCAACATTCTCATGGTGCACGATTGCAATCTAAATAATTTCATGATTACAAAAATTGTTTCCCACCTGGTTGTATTCTGTCAATTGTAGATTTTGTGGAGAACTATACATTTTCCCCTCAAATGGAGCTCTGGGGTCAATATTATCATTCTGAACAAGTTGCAATATTTTTGCATGTGACCTATAGACATACACAATTTGATTTGGATGAGATAGAAATTATAGATCAAAATGAACGCATTATCATCAAGGAGGTTCATTTCTATATTAGTGATGATAGGGTTCATGATAGGAGCTACGTGGCTCATTATTTTGGCATATTTTTCAAAAAATTTGTGAATCGTGGGATAAATGCTTCACAACATTAGATCTGATCTGATGGGTGTGTGGGTAAGTACGTGCATTATATTTTCTTTTAAAGTCTTTCAATTCTATATATATATATATATATATATATATATATATATATATATTTATTTATTTATTTATTTATTTATTTATTTATTTATTTATTTATTTATTTAAAAGTTAAATTTTCATGTGTGTGTACTTTTTTGTAAATTTAAATTGTAGGTCAAATTTAAGTTTGCAAAAGCCTTTAATTGGTTAGCCATGCAACATGCTAGACACAATGTTAAGTTTCTTTGGAACTTCTTTGAAAGTGTTTGGAAAAGGAGAGCACGATGGAGTAGGAGCATGTGTGAAGCGTGCACTCTGACAACATGAACTTCAAGATACATACATTTGATATTCAACTTGTTTACTTTCAATAAATTTATATTATGTACATGTTCTTTAATC
Organism: Chamaecyparis obtusa; assembly: GCA_027943335.1. Classification (NCBI taxonomy): domain Eukaryota; kingdom Viridiplantae; phylum Streptophyta; class Pinopsida; order Cupressales; family Cupressaceae; genus Chamaecyparis; species Chamaecyparis obtusa. The sequence continues at coordinate 1,128,491 of BSBK01005918.1, forward strand.
TTCATTTGCTAAAAAAAAAAAAGTATATATATATACTAAATTGTTAAAAATATATCTAGGTAACATGATAGATAATTCAAAGAAAATTATTGAATGGCATCAAAATCATTTTGCTACTTGAGACACAAAATACAATAAACATTACTTTTGGGAAGTGATAGATAAATTTAAAACTTTCATTTTTCAAACTCAAATTATAAAATATATATATTATACCTGTCACATGTGCTTTAACTTGTTGAGTCTGTATATATAGCATACAATGTATATATATGTTTCATTTCACATTTTTCATAATTGAACTAAGATATCAATCCATCCAATCCAAATATCAATAGATCGAATCCTTACAATTGTCAATCAATTGTTTGAATTAGAATTTTGCATCAAGTGATTACTACAGGACAACAAAAGCCTCCACTAATTCAACTAAGAGATAAATCATGCTTTTGTGAAGATTGTCTTAAAAACAACACAATGAGTCAATGTGTTAATATTACAAATGGATATGTTTCACAATGGGATCAGAAAGAGTTAATAAGAATGCCTCATTATGAAGATGATGGCAATGACATAGACATCCATGATCCTATATATTTAGTTGATTATGAACATGTTTTTGATTTAGTTGTTACAGGTGTGTGTTTCTAATTTCTAGTTACCTTGCAAGTGCATGTTTCTATATATATAATTTATTTGGTTTATATAAATATATGTTACAAACTTACATACATATAAATTGTATAGATGATATTTTTGTTGTGGTTGTGATCTTGGGAATGCAGAAGGTGTAGATTATTATCTACTAAGATGCACCAATGAAAAATACAAGTTGCCTCAAGAAATTGTCAATGATGATGGACAAGAATATCTAGCTGGTTCAGTTGTTATTGAAGGCACCTATTATCAACAAGCTAAGATCAACAAAAATGGAGTTCAATTTATTGAATACATGCCTGGATAGAGAGTTCTACATTATAGTCACTTGGTTATAGCAATAAAACTGTAGTTTGAAATTGTGCCAAAAAAAAGGGTCACGTGGAAACCAACAGTGGAAGTTGGCTATTAAAGAGCATGAAATTTTTTTGGAGATAATAAAGGATAGAGAGGATCTAGACTACATGTATTAGGAGCTTTAACTTGAAGGCTTTTAATTTGTGTGTACTTAAAAATCCTATTTGAAACTTACAGACTATAAATGATTTGAAATTCATGATTAGATTGAATTTATACTGATTAAACCTAAATTGAATTTTAATTGATTAGACCAAGTGAACAATAAATAATTTTTCCAGTCTATATTTCCAAATTGATTAGATTGGTTAGATAGGTAAATTGAATTTTAATTGATTATACATTTCAATACTTTATTCAATTGATTAGGATAGATTGATTCTAGATTGAATTATTGGGATTGAGTAATATTGAGAGGGAGGTGAAGTAGTATTACAACACTTTAAATTAAACTTAAACCCAATCCAAATAAACCATATGAATGTTGAAATGAAAATAACATAAACACATAACACATAACTCATAACACCATTATTTATTTTCAAGGAAACCCTGGCCAAGAGAAAACCCCAGTGGGGATGGTACCCACAACTATGCACTAAAATATAGTATCCCTGTTAAGAGATTTAGCCCTGTTAGGACCTGAGTATTACATAGTACATTTCCTTGTTAGAGGAATATAAACCATGTTAAAGGTATAGTGAGCTTACATCTCTTGCAGTCAACAATTCAATTACAAAAGTGTTCTTAAAGAGTGAACAATACAAGCATCTGCTATGATTTGATAGTTCCAGTTATAGTTCTCAATAGCCTCTGTCAATCTTTGATCTCGCATCTTCTATCAACCATTACTAACATCTCAAATTTGCATTCATATCTCATACATATCTCTCTTGCTATCTCTTTCACAAAACACTCTTTATTTATATCTATTTTGCGATATAGTTGGCTCTCAAATACAATGCAAAACATAATAATTACTTCTGCAAACAATAAATACTGAGTCAGTGATCTTGTATTACCAAAGTGTCAGAAATATACAATCTTTATCTAACTTAGCATGTTACCATTCCATCTAGCATTCCCTTAATCATTATGACTGTTCTTATGCCCTATTTCACTGTTCCTCTATCTTCGCATGCCTTCATATCACTGTAACTTGATGATATCAGTACCAAAACACATGCAACCTTAACTAAATCTCATACATATCCCAAAATTTCTTCCTCTAATCTCGCAAGCCATCACATAGCATATACTATCTTCGCTGACCAAAACAATACTGTAATAGTCTGTAAATCCAATTCTATACTTAGTTATTTTCATGACTGTGTCTCCAACACTCATACTTACTACATGCAATCACAATAACACAAGTGTTTCCATAAATGACAACCCTCAAGTGATCTATAGTGCACTCAAAACATCACTTTCCAACAATCTCTCCATTTGGTATTGATGGCAAAACTTAGCGAAAAATGACTAAGTGTCCAAAATACTAACTGTACTCTTCTTTCTTCTTCATATACATATTCTTCTCTTTTTTATTTATTTACAATTTTCTTTTTCTTATTTTTCTTCTCTTCTTTTCTTTTCTTCATTTCATTTTCTCTTCTTTTCATGTTTCTCTTCTTCTCCCCCTTTGACATTAATGGCAAAGGTACTCATAAAACTTCAAAATTTTAAACATGTAGGACTTAGTGCTTACTCGCCAAATTCAGAATATCTTGGAAGGAATCTTCCAAGATCTTCACTTCATCATTCCATGACTTAATAAATAGCTCACTGACATGAATCAATCCATTTAGTGCATAAGATGCAGTCTCTAATGCCTTTAGCTTAGTGGGTACAGAGTTGTTCATGGACTCCCCAATCTTTTCCATCTCAGTGAGATGAGCTTCAAGAATTGATAGCTTGGGAACTTGATTAAACTCTTTAGCAAACCAAATCTTGTCACTACTCTCCCTTTCTCTATATCCAAAAGATTTACCTTATCCAAGATTTTGGATGTCTGTTTATCCATTTCCAATATAGTTTGTGAGGAGGTCTGACAACTATCCATCATATTATCAAATGTAGCCATATCCTTGGCTATTATGTCCTCAATGTTTTTGATGTGTCTAATAGGATTGATGCAATAACTATACACCTTTCTTCCTTTTGCAACACATCTTTTGGCCTTAATAGTAGTTTCTTTTAGAATGCCCAAGTCCCATGAGATGGACTGGAAAACTTCCTTCAACTTTTTCTCTAGGTACCTCTTCTATGCCTTCTCCTCTGCAATCTTCACAAGTGACTCATAATGGTTGTCAAAGTTATCTAGTGCCATGTTTAGGTTCTCTACATCATCTTTTCCTTGAAATGTAAGAGGTATAGGGAGTGTCTTATTTACAGTATCTACTGACCTAGCGATCACCTTAACCTTGTCTCATTTTTGTTCTGACCTCTCTTTTGTCATTATTTCATCTGCATCCATACTCTCCACATCAGTGCTCACATGCTTGGCCATACTTGCCAACAATAGGATGGAAGAAGTATTAGGTTCTTATTTGATCTCAACTCTTACCTCTTCTCCTTTTTTTGTCCATATCTCTTTTCTCTATTCTTCCTCTTTATGTCCTTCATTTTCATGTCCTTTCTCTTCATGTATTACTTCTTTTTTTCCTTCCTCTTCTTCTATCATCGCACTATCTAGGTTTCCTTGAAATGGTTCACTCTCATCTAGTGAACTATCAAGTGTCACAGGCACACCAACAACAAAGAAGTCTTGTTTCTTGTCAACTTTGCTTCCTTCCCTACTCTCCTCAACTGTCTTAGTGCTTTCTCCCATTCCTAAAGTTGTAGGCTTGGTGGCTTTGGGAGGTGAAGTCTTCTCAAGCATGTCGCCCATTAGAATTTGATGCAATGCCTTTTGTGTTCCCTCAATTACCTCATCATATTTCCTCACCATTCTTTTTAAAAGTATGGCCTTAGTCCTTAGTAGGGGTTTGAGTTCCTTAATTATTCTCTTCCCTTTCCTGTACATAAAGTACATGCAACATATCTTCAATGGCTTTGTTCCTTATTGTTTCATCCTCTGATTGTGCTAATTGCTTTCTAATTTCTAGTTTCTCATACAAATATTTTGGAATACTACCTTCAATCTCTAATAAGTTCTTTTTGTAAACTAGAAGGTTCTCAATCACTATATCTTCAATCACTAATTAATTAGTAGAATCATATCTCTCATAATATTTGTTAAGGGTCTTTAAGTTACCATCTCTTATTATTCTTTTCTGCAAAATCTTTATGTCAGGTTTCTATAGGTTCTCTATTTTCTTTTGTTCTAATTTTTCTTCTTTCTTCTCAGTCACCTTCTCCTCTTTCTTCTTTGTTTCTACTTCAACCTTTTGTCTATTAGAGCTGCTAGGCCTGTTTGATCTTTTAGATCTCTTAGGAGTGCTTGTAGGTTCATCCTCTTGTGCTATCTTCTCAGGGGTGATTGATAAATCTATTACATCAGAAGTAGTACTTACTATACTTTCTACTTTAGAAGGTGGAGGAGCTTCAATCCTCGTGCTGGAAGATCCTTCTATCATGTTAGTTCTTACTTCCTTTAGTTCTTCTTTTGTGATTCCATCCTTCACTGCCATTTCATCAACCATCTTTTCTATTTTCCTCTTCCTTATTCCTTTATCCTATTCTTCTCTAACCTTTGCTGACTTTTCGTCATAGGTTCCCCAACTTTCTTCAGATGTATCTAGCTCAGATGCTAGTACATATTCAATCTGCATTACAAGAACCTCAGAACTAACCTCATATCCCATAGGGTAGAACCATTTCTTCCTAGTCTTAACTCCTTCAAAGAACACACAATCAATTTCAACCATGAAATAGATTGTATCCTTATATCTTTCAAATAGTTCCTCATGAAATTTATACCTTTCCTTCATTGGCCTTTGCAAAATCCTGATCATAGCAAACAACTCACCATCTATCCAGTCTTTATTTTGTCTTTTGTATCTCTCTGATATTTGTATACCAGTACGTATGTTGTCCTTCCATGCTTTAGGGTGCATTCCAAGAAATTTGTGCTCAATGTGAATGTACATATGAATCAAAAGTGAACCAAATCTGAATGCTTTTGACTTGTCCTTCTTAACAATCCTCACATTCTCCAAGAATTGTTGTGCTAGAATTTTTCATAGGTTATACTTTGGGTTTTCCTTTACCATTTTGTAGGCCATCATTATGACTCTTGCTGATACATAATTAGGTTTGCTATTGTAGTATAACTTGTATCCTAATAGCATTGCTACCAGTCTCACATCTTGTTGAAATATATCATTGACAGTCATCGCTCACTTGTCCCATTTGGAATGTGTTAGGGTTTCTACTTACTTCTTAATTTTTTTCTTTGCCATGGGGATAGCTCCAATGTTGTCCAATCTAGTTATATTATGAATAAGATGACTACATATCTTCACAGCCTGCTCTCCTATCCAGATAAACTAATCATGTAATCTTCTTAGGATAATCTTAAACCATTTAGTCTCATTGAATTCATTCAAGAGGGTTAGCTTTATGATTGATTGGTCTTCTAAGTATTTGAATTCTACCTTCATTTTCCCATCAAATTCTATCATCTCATCTATCTCCCTGTATATTTCCACATCCCCTATAGTCTCATACTTAAAATGAATGTAATCCCTAATTTCTTCTACGTGAAGGACGTCGTATGGGGTTTGTGAAAACACTCCTTCTGGATCATCCTAACAAGACTTAAAAGGGTGTCTTTTAAACTTATACATTGTCCTATTAATAACATCATATATGATATGTGCATCCATAGCTTCTTGATAGAGTAAATGGTCTAAATACCTTGAATATGCTAGGTTCTGGAACTTCTTCTTCAATCATTCATGAAATATGGATGTTAGGTGGCTGATGTTCTTCTTAACTCTACTCTCATTGATCACTACTTATCAAACGGTGAAGAAATGATATGCCTTGAGGTCCTTTATCCATCACTAGGTGAGTAAGTGCATTTACCACAGTTAGCTCAACTTCGCACACTGTCCAGTCAAACACAAATCTCGCGCTCATAGGATATGAATCTCCAAGTGTTGTGATTACAAATATAGACTCCATAGTGTCTTTATATACTATATCTAAGCTCGTATGATCTTATTCCACATAATCAGGGGTTGGATATAATCTGGTCTCTTCATCCAATACTCCCTCTAAGACCATGCTCAGCCTTTTAGCTTGATGTAGCAATGTCAACATCAGGAAAAGACACAGTAGCATCTATTGTCTCTCCCTCAACCAATGTCTTGTTAAAATATTTTACCTTCCATATCTTTTAATCATCTACATTTTTTGGTTTCCAGAAATGATTCTTGGCATTTATGTATTCACCAAGACTTTTACCACTATCACCAATATTCTTCTTTATAACCATAAGAGGTGGTTCTCTTCTTTTTTCCATTTCATTGTACCTGTAAAACTTTTATAGATGTCCTAAGTTGTTGCATGTGTAACATGTGGGTGGTTTTCTATCTTGATTAACCTAAAGTTTACAATACCTTGCAGTATGCCCAAGGTTGTTGCATTTGTAACATGTGATCTTCTCTACTGATTCTTCTCTAATGTAGTCTTTGTCTATTTCTTGACTGATCAGGTTTTCTACATTCTGCTTTCTTGTGTCCATATGTATAACACTTATGACAATAACTAGTAAAGGGTTTGAAATGGCCTTTACCTCTACAATCTCTTTTCATGTGTCCAAGTTTGTTTCATCCATAGCATCTACCTTTGAAAGGTCTGGTCTGATTTCTAGGTCTCTCAAGAGTAGGTCTTTCTTCAATCTTCACTTCATGTGATTCTTCATGAGTTTTAGAACATTATCCTTCATTGTATCCAACTCAAGCCATATCTCCTTTAGGTTTTTGTCTCTCTATTTGTTCATCATTCATATTACTACTCATATGTAACTTCTCAATGTGTAATTTGGCTTAAGTGAGTTCACCTTTAATGATCTAATTGTACTTCTCCAATTCCATGCATTTATCCTTGTAGTGATCAAGTTCTATCTACATTTATCCTATCTATATGTTTTCTCCTTTTAGAGTCTCTTCGACTTTTTATCTTGCATCCGTTTCATGTTGAATCTATTTAATCATCAGAAGATTAATTTATTTTTTCTCTTTCTCCAAATTCTTTACTTGGTCTGATGTATCATTGTTTGAATCCTCCTTGATCTTTTCCATAAGGTCTTGTCTCTGACTTCTTGAAAGTTCAAGATGTTCCTTTAGCTTCTTGATAAAACCTTCTACTCTTCTTAATTTAAATTTTAAGTCACCATTCTCAGCCTTTTCTTTTTCCAAGTCATCAAGTGTTGCTTCAAAGTTCTCTTGCAAACTTTTTGAATCCATTTTGATCTCCCTTAAGCTGTTAGGCTTTCTCTTCAAGGGCCAATAGCTCTGATACCAATTGTTAGGATTGAGTAATACTGATAGGGGGTGAATTAGTATTACAACACTTTAAATTAAACTTAAACCAATTCCAAATAAACTATATGAATTCTAAAATGAAAATAACATAAACACATAACACATAACTCATAACACCATTATTTTTTTTCGAGGAAACCCTGGCCAAGGGAAAACCCCGGTGGGGATGGTACCCACAACTATGCACTAAAATATAGTATCCATGTTAAGAGATATAGCCCTGTTAAGAGATATAGCCCTGTTAGGACCTAGGTATTACATAGTACATTTCCTTGTTAGAGGAATATAAACCCTATTAAAGGTATAGTGAGCTTATAGCTCTTATAGTCAATAATTCAGTTACAAAAGTATTCTTCAAGAGTGAACAATACAAGCATTTGCTATGCTTTGATAGTTCTAGTTATATTTCTTAATAGCCTCTTTCAATCTCTGATCTTTCATCTTCTATCAACCATTACTGACATCCCAAATTCACATTTATATCTCATACATATCTCTCCTGCTATCGCTTTCACAAAATACTCTTTATTTATATCTATTTTGCCATCCAATCGGTTCTCAAATATAATGCAAAACATAATAATTACTTATGAAAATAATAAATACTGCATCGACAATCTTGTATTACCAATGTTTTGACAATATACAATCTTTATCTGACTTAGCCCATTACCATTCCATCTAGCATTCCCTTAATCATCACAACTATTCATATGCCTTGTTTCACTATTCCTCTATCTTTACATGCCTTAATATCACTGTAACTTATTGATATCAGTACCAAAACACATGTGACCTTAACTAAAGCTCATACATATCCAAAAATGCATTCCTCTAAGCTCGTAAGTCATCACATGGCATATATTGTCTTTGCTAACCAAAACAATGTTGTAATACTCTATAAATTTGATTATGTACTTAGTTATTTTCATGACTGTGTCTCCAAAACTCATACTTACTACATGCAATTACAATAACATAAGTGTTTCCATAAATGACAACCCTCAAGTGATTTATAGTGCACTCAAAACATCACTTGCCAACATGAATAATTCCACTCTATAGTATAAATTGATTAGATTGATTCTAGGTAAATTGAATTGTAATTGAAATTAGACCTTGCAATACTTTTTTCAATTGATTAGAATAGATTGATTATAGATTGAATAATTCCACTCTATATTATTTAGAAATTGATTAGATTGATTGGATAGGTAAATTGAATTTCCTTTCAATACTTTTTTTAATTGATTAGAATAGATTGATTAGGTCTTAATTAGGTCTTAAGAGTCTTAAGGATCTTATGGGTCTTAAGGGTCTTATTGCCTTTCTTAAGGGTCTTATTGCCTATCTTAAGGGTCTTAAGGGTCCTATTATGTCTTAATTGGTCCTATTAGGTCTTAATTAGGTATTATTAGGTCCTATTAGGTCATATTAGGTATTATTAGGTCCTATTAGGTCTTAAGGGTATTAAGGGTCCTATTAGGTCTTAAGGGTCTTATTGGGTCTTAAGGTTCTTAAGGGTCTTAAGGGTCCTATTAGGTCTTAAGGGTCCTATTATGTCTTAATTGGTCCTATTAGGTCTTAATTAGGTATTATTAGGTCCTATTAGGTCATATTAGGTATTATTAGGTCCTATTAGGTCCTATTAGGTCTTAAGGGTATTAAGGGTCCTATTAGGTCTTAAGGGTCTTATTGGGTCTTAAGGTTCTTAAAGGTCTTAAGGGTCTTAAGGGTCTTAAGGGTCCTATTAGGTCTTAAGGGTCCTATTATGTCTTAATTGGTCCTATTAGGTCTTAATTATGTATTATTAGGTCTTAAGGGTCCTATTAGGTCTTAATTGGGTATTATTAGGTCTTAAGGGTCTTAATTAGGTCTTATTAGGTCTTAAGGGTCTTAATTAGGTCTTAAGTGGTCCTATTAGGCAGATTAAGTGGTCTTATTAGGTCTTAAGGGTCCTATTATGTCTTAGTAGGTATTATTATGTCTTATGGGTCTTATTAGGTCTTAAGTGGTCCTATTAGGTGGATTAAGTGGTCCTATTACGTCTTAAGGGTCCTATTATGTCTTATTAGGTATTATTATGTCCTATTAGGTCTTATGGATCTTATTATGTCTTATTAGGCGTAATTATGTCTTATTAGGTATAATTAGGTATTATTACATATAATTAGGTATAATTAGGTATTAATATGTCCTATTAGGTATTATTAGGTTCTATTAGGTCTTATTAGGTCTTAAGGGTCCTATTAAGTCTTAATTGGTCCTATCAGATCAATTGGTCCTATTAGGTCTTAAGGGTCTTAATGGTCTTAATTAGGTCTTATCATGTCTTAAGTGGTCCTATTAGGTAGATTAAGTAGTCCTATTAGGTCTCAAGGGTCCTATTATGTCTTATTAGGTATTATTATGTCCTATTAGGTCTTATGGGTCTTATTATGTCTTATTAGGTATAATTATGATGCAGGAGCATCTTGAGTCCTTCGCAATCCTGTGTCACCAAAAAGAATTTGGAGTTTTGTCTGTGTTGCTTAGTTTCTACTTTGACTGAGTTGGTCGGTAGTTGGTCAGTTTCCTTTGGTTACCGAGTGTGGTCAATTCTCTCCTAGGCAGTCGATTATTTCTCTGGCGCTCAGCATTGTCTGTCTGCTGCTCGGTTATTTTGCTTACCGACGGGTCTAGTTTTGTTTCTTGTTATGGCTGACTTGTGCATTTATATTAGATCATGGAATTAATGTTAGAATCCATCATTGGGAAGCATGTGGTCCTAGATTTCACCATTACTTATGTTAATTATGTATTTGAAGGCTGACTCAGCTCAGTAGCTTCTTGTATAAATGTAGATGTTTGGTGGTAGTTTAGAGAGTCAGCTCATATAGAAGATAGAAGGCATTAGATTAGAGATTTGTAATAGATCCTCGCATGTTTGAGGAATTTTGTAATTCATTGTAATATCTAGCCCTAACTGGTAAGGCCTTACAGCCTGGCATGTATGGTTCAAATTAATGATAATATATGAAAGGATTTGGCATTCTCTCTCTCACTCTTGTTGTTGGTTGCTTCCACATGTGTGTTGTAGGCTTGGATCATTAGGGTGTGCCATCCTTTGGCCCCTCTTGCATCCCTGCCTTGCATCAAGTGGTATCAAAGTGAGGTGAGATCTTGATCTAGTTCTATAGATCTAGGTTTGCAGGTTCCTCTTAAAGCCCTAGTTGATTGTTGTGGGGTATGATCAAATTGCGATCTGACCTGCAATTGCAAAGGGTTGTCAAGATGGTTCATGGGAGGTGAGATGCAGATTCAGGATTGGTAGATATGCTAAGATAGATTGCTGCTAGATTAGAAGCAATGGAAACAGCCCAGAGAAGAGGTAGACATCTTGAAGATGTTAGTGATGATGAAATTGAAGAAGAACAAGTGAATGCAGAACCTGCTCCTATTATGGATCAAGGTGAAGAAAGATTTTTTAAGGCTTTGACAAGTCTGAAGTCAACACCACATTTCAATCCTCCTGAGTATAGTGGAAATTTGGATTCTGATGAATTGTTGGACTGGATCATCAAGATGGAAAAGTATTTTGAATATGAAAATATTTCTGAGGATAAAAAGGTGAAGATTGCAAGCACAAAGTTGAAAAGTCATGCATCCTTATGGTGGGAACATCTGCAATTGGATAGAAAAAGGAAAGGTAAAGACAAAATCAAGGTATGGAGTAAAATGGTCAATAAGTTGAAAGGAAAGTTCTTACCCTATGATTATCATATTAACCTAGTTCAACAAATGCAAAGTTTGAAATAGAAAGATAGCTTGATAAAAGAGTATACTGAGGAATTCTATAGATTAGATATCAAATTTGGACATGATAGCAAATACTTGAATGGTTTGAGGGTTTCCATCCAAGAGGAAATTAGTATGGTCAAATTGGAGAATATTGAAGAGGCTTATCAATTTTCTTTGAAAGCTGAGGAGAAATTGAACAAGAGACATGAACAAAGACAGAGAGGTTGAGGTGGTAGATTCCCTAGAGGAAGAGGTAGATCTAATAGTGAAATTGGTAGATCTGAACTAGAAAAGACAAATATGGACAAAGGAAAGACCGAGTGGAAAGGTGAAAGTTCTAGAGGTAGAGGCAATAACTACCGAGGTGGTTATGGCAGAGGAAGTTTTTGAGGAACTTGTTATAATTGTGGAGAAGGACATAGATCTTTTGACTATACACAAGCTAGTAAGAAGGCTGGTAGCAGTAGAAATGCTTTGGTACAAGAAGAGTCACCAAATGAACCTAAAAAGGAAAATAAATTGATGGTAAGGAGAGCACTGTGGAATGAAAGCAAAAAGGAAGATCCAGTAAGGAAAAATTTGTTCAAGACCAGATGTAGAATTTCTAACAAAGTCTGGAAGGTAATCATTGATAGTGGTAGCTTGGAGAACCTGGCATCTGAAGAGATGGTCACAAAATTGCAATTGGAAAGGTTGGTACATCCGAAGCCCTATCATATTTCATGGATCAAAGATGAACATACACTCCTGGTAAGTGAACAATGTTATGTGAATTTGAAGATTGGAAAGTACTATGATAAGGTGTTATGTGATATCATGCCTATGGATTGTTGCCATATTTTGTTGGGTAGACCTTGGAAATATGATAGACATGCTATATATGATGGGAGATTGCATAAGTACACTATTGTGGCTAACGAAAAGAAACAAATCTTGTTACCATTGATGGAAGAACCTGTTAGTAATGTTTGCACATCTATGAAAGTTTGCTTGATGGAAGGAAGGAAGTTTGTTAATTCTTTGAAGAGGAATGATGTATGTTTTTTTGTGATTCCTAATAAGCTGAGTAAGAAAATAGAGGATAATGTCCCTGAGGAGATTGATAAGTTACTCATCAAGTATAGTGATATCATTTTTGATAATGTACCTAATAGTTTTCCACCGAAAAGAAGCATTGATCATTGTATGGATCTAATCCCTGGAGCTAGTTTATCGAATAATGCACCTCATCGGTTGACACCTACCGAGAATCAGGAATTGAACTAACAGATTGAAGAGTTGCTAGAGAAAGGTTTGATCAGGGAAAGTTTGAGTCCTTATACAGTACCTATTGTATTAGCACCGAAGAATAATGGAGAATGGATAATGTGCAATGATTCCAGAGAAATCAATAAGATAATAGTGAAGTATAGGTTTCCTATACCGAGAATGGATGACATAATGGACAGTTTGACTGGAGCAAATTATTTCACAAAGATTGATTTGAAAAGTGGGTATAATCATATTAGAATTAGAGAAGGTGATGAATGGAAGACTTCTTTTAAGACAAAGGAGGGTTTTTATGAGTGGTTGGTTATGCCTTTTGGTTTAACTAATGCACCAAGTACTTTTATGAGATTGATGAATGAAGTGTTGAAGAAATTCTTGGGTAAATTTGTGATTGTATATCTTGATGATATTTTGATATTCAGTAAGACAAGAGAAGAACATGTGTTGCATGTTAGAAAAGTTTTGCAAAGATTGAAAGAGGAAAAGTTGCTAAAAAACTTGAAAAAGTGTTCATTCATGAAAGAAGAGATTGTGTATTTGGGATTTTCTATTTCAGCTGATGGTTTGATGATGGATCCTAAAAAGGTTGAAGCTATTTTGAATTGGCCTACAACTGTGAATGCTACTAAGGTAAGATCATTTCATGGTTTGGAAAGTTTTTACTGAAAGTTCATAAGAAATTTTAGTTCAATTTGTAATGCTATGATTGAGACTATGAGAGGAGACAAAAGAGAATTCAAGTGGACACATGGACCTGACAGAAGTTTTGAGACCCTAAAGTAGAAAGTTATTGAATTACCTATTTTGGCATTACCTGATTTCAGTAAAGTATTCCAAGTAGAATGTGATGCAAGTGGAAGTGCAATTGGAGATGTGTTGAGTCAAGAAGGTAAACCTGTTGCTTTCTTTAGTGAAAATTTGAATGATGCTAGAAGGAAATATTTTGTGTATGATCAAGAATTCTATGCTATTGTTCAAGCACTGAAGAAATGGAGACATTATTTGATACTGAGTGAATTTGTGTTGTATACAATATTTGGGTAGTCAGAATAAGTTGAATCGGAGACATATGGTGTTGTATACAATATCATAAGGCTTTACAATATTTGGGTAGTCAGAATAAGTTGAATCAGAGACATATGAAATGGGTTGAGTATTTGTAGAGTTATACATTTGTGATAAAGCATAAGAGTGGAGTCACTAATCAAGTTGTTGATGCATTGAGTAGAAGAAGATCTTTGATGACCGAGATGAGAATTGAAGTTCTTGGTTTTGATGAGATGAGAGATTTGTATGAAAATGACCCTAATTTTTCTGAGCCATGGAGAAAGTGCAGAGAACCTATTTCAGATTAACAAGATACTAAATGGGATGAATATTTCATTTAGGAAGGTATGTTGTTCAAAGTTATTCAGTTGTGTATACTGAGAGGAGTAATGAGATCTAATTTGATAAAGGAGAAACATAGTAGTGGTTTGGCTAGATATTTTGGTATTAATAAAACATGGAATTTTCTTAAGAAGTACTATTGGCTACAGTTGTACAGAGATGTTCAGAAATTTGTGAAAATTTGTGGAATTTGTCAAGTTTCAAAAGGAGTAAGTCAGAATACTAGATTGTATAAACTGATTGTTGTTCCTGAGAAACCTTGGATTGACATCAGTATGGACTTCATTCTTGGCTTACCGAAGATAGTAAGAGGTAATGATTCTATATACGTTGTTGTGGATAGATTTTCTAAGATGGTACATTTTATACCTTGTAGAAAGACATCAGATGCAGTACATGTAGCAGATCTTTTCTTTAAGGAAATTGTCAGATTGCATGGATTATCAAGGAGTATTATCTCTGACCGAGACAGTAAATTTGTTGGATATTTTTGGAAAACACTTTGGAAGAAATTTGGCACTGAATTGAAATATAGTTCTACATTCCACCCACAAACCAATGGACAGACTAAGGTTGTGAACAGAATTTTGGGAAATCTTTTGACATGTTTAGTTGGAGACACACTGACTAATTGGGATTTTGTGTTGGCACAAGCAGAGTTTGCATACAATAATTCAATGAATAGGAGTACTGGAAAGACACCATTTGAGATCGTGAATGGCACACAACCGAGAGGAATATCTTATTTAAAAGACATTGTTGATGAGAATAAGAAAAGTGTTGAAGGAGTAAAGTTTGCTAAATACATAAAGATATTGCATGAAGATGTGAAGCTGAAGCTAGAAGACAGTAATCAGAAATACAAAGACAGAGCTGATAGATCAAGAAGACATAAAAATTTTGAGGTTGGTGATGAAGTGATGGATCATTTGAAGAAAGGTCAATTTCCTGTTGGAACATATGGAAAGCTGAAGATGAAGAACTTTGGACCTTGCAAGATTTTGAAGAAATTTGACAGTGGAAATGCATATGAGATTGAGTTACCTGATGACATGGACATATCACTGATTTTCAATATTGTTGATTTGTATGAGTATCATGAACCTGATGAAGAAGTGACAGTACCAATAGAATATCCTAAGAAGCATAATGATGAAGTTGAACAGATTTTGAAGGAAAGAGTTGGCAAAAGTACAAGAGGAAAATAGTACATGGAATATCTGGCTAAGTGGAAGAATAGACCGATGGAAGACGGTTCTTGGATTTCACAGTCTAAGTTGGATGTAGCTCAAACTAGACCTACCAAATGATTTGGAGAATCATTTCAAAACAACCTCAGGTGTCTGATGTAGGAGCATCTCAAGTCCTTGGCAATCCTGTGTCACCAAAAAGAATTTGGAGTTTTGTTTGTGTTGCTCAGTTTTTGCTTTGACTGATTTGGTCGGTAGTTGGTTGGTCTCCTTTGGTTACCAAGTGTGGTTAGTTCTCTCCTGGGCAGTCAGTTATTTCTCTAGCACTCGGCATTGTCTGCTGCTCAGTTATCTTGCTTACCGACAAGTCTAGTTTTGTTTCCTGTTATGGCCGACTTGTGCATTCATATTAGATCACAAAATTAATGTCAAAATCCATCATTGGGAAGCATGTGGTCCCAAATTTAACTGTTACTTTTGTTAATTGTGGATCTGAAGGCCAACTCATCTCGGTAGCTTCTTGTATAAATGTAGATGTTTGGTGGTAGTTTAGAGAGTCAGATCATATAGAAGATAGAAGGCATTAGATTAGAGATTTTTAAAAGATCCTCGCATGTTTGAGGACTTCTATAATTTATTGTAATATCTGGCCCTAATCGGGAAGGCCTTATAGCCCGGCATGTATGGCTCAAATTGATGATAATATATGAAAGGATATGGCATTCTCTCTCTCACTCTTGTGGTTGGTTTCTTTTGCATGTGTGTTGCAGGCTTGGATCATTAGGGTGTGCCATCCTTTGGCCCCTCTTGCATCCCTACCTTGTGTCAAATTAGGTATTATTGAGTATAATCAGGTATAATTAGGTATTATTATGTCATATTAGGTATTATTAGGTATTATTAGGTTCTATTAGGTCCTATTAGATCTTAAGGGTCCTATTATGTCTTAATTGGTCCTATTAGGTCTTAATTAGGTCTTATTAGGTCTTAGGTGGTCTTATTAGGTAGATTAAGTGGTCTTATTAGGTCTTAAGGGTCCTATTATGTCTTATTAGGTATTATTATGTCCTATTAGGTCTTATGGATCTTATTATGTCTTATTAGGTATAATTAGGTATATTATTATGTCCTATTAGGTATTATTAGGTCCTATTAGGTCTTATTAGGTCTCAAGGGTCTTAAGGGTCCTATTATGTCTTAATTGGTCCCATTAGGTCTTAAGGGTCTTAAGGGTCCTATTAGGTCTTGATTAGGTATTATTAGGTCCTATTCTAGCTCTTAAGGGTCTTAAGTGGTCCTGTTAGGTCTTAAGGGTATTAGGTACTATTAGGTCTTAAGGGTATTAGGTCCTATTAGGTCTTAAGGGTCTTAAGAGTCCTATTAGGTCTTAAGGGTCTTAAGCATCCTATTATGTCTTAATTGGTCCTATTAGGTCATATTCTAGGGTCTTAAGGGTCTTATGGGTCTTATGGGTCTTAAGGGTCTTATCAGGTCTTAAGGGTCTTATTAGGTCTTAAGGGTCTTATTAGGTTTTAAGGATCTTATTAGGTATTAAGGGTCCTATTATGTCGTAAGCGGTATTATTAGGTCATAATTGGTCCTATTATGTCTTAATTATGTCTTATTAGGTCTCAAGGGCCTTAAGGGTCTTATGGGTCTTATGGGTCTTATGGGTCCTATTAGGTATAATTAGGTCTTAAGGGTCTTAATTAGGTCTTAATTAGGTTTTATTAGGTATTAAGGGTCTTAAGGATCCTATTATGTCTTATTAGACTTATTATTATGTCCTATATCTTAAGGATCCTATTATGTCTTATTAAGTCTTATTATGTCTTATTAAGGGTCTTATGGGTCTAATTGGTCCTATTATGTCTTAAGGATCATATTATGTCTTATTATGTCCTATTATGTCTTATTAAGGGTCTTAAGGGTCTTATGGGTCTAATTGGTCCTATTAGTAGAGCAAAGGAAAGAATCCAAGTGTGAGTGCATGAAAGAAATTTACAAAGTTCACCAAGAGAGAGAGAGAGAGAGAGGAATGCTTCAAAGTATCAAGCCAAGAGATCACCAAAGTTCTCCAAGAACAACAAGAACTCAAAGATTTTGAAAGGGGAAAAGCAAAGAAAAACCCCTTGTGAATTATATGAATGAGGCTCAAAGCCTAAGGAAAAAGAAATAAATGGAGCACAAAGCTCATTACAATATGGAGAGCAAGAATGAGAGATGAAGGAGAAGTGGGAGAATAGAGAAGATTATTGAGCAAGTGTGTGAGAGGCATCTCTTAAGTAGAGATGAGTGGAGAACTTTGCATGTAACTCCCATCTCCTATGAATGCCACATTCATATTGTGTGTGTGACAAATGTGAGATTCCTCTTAAGGAGGAATATCTAAATTCCTTATTAAAGGAATTACAAAAAAGTGACATGTCCTCCTACTTGGACTAGAGGACAAATACAATATAAGATACCTTGGTTTATCTTTTAATTACATATTTCACCAAGGAAAGATTAATTTCTAACACCCCCTTTAATCTTTACTTGGGGTGATTACATCAATAGGTATCAAACCCAAATGTTTACAATGATTTTGATATGTTTCTTTTGAAAGAGTCTTCACTAGGATGTCCTTGGCTTGATCATCTTGCATTTCTTCAACTTGTGCTTTGGAGCTTGAATGGGACATAGGACTTTTGGCAACATGAATAGCACTTTGAGAAAACAAAGGTGTATGTGCTTGTTGAGGGGAGCCCAAATCATCAAGTGACCATTGAGATTCTTGAGATGCATGTGTACATTCTGAATATTCATTTCTAGTAGAAAATAGAGATGGAGATGGATCAACACTTGAGCCTGCAATAAGGCAAAAACCACTAGTAGATCTCCCATCATTGGGAACTCCTAGTGCTGAATCAATAACACTTTGGAAAGAAAAATCATATTGTGAATCATGAGGCAAATAATCAGAAATGCAATATTCAGTTGCATAAAAAACATTTGTAAGGTATTCATCATAATGTGAATCATGAGTCATAGAATCATAAATGCAATCTTCAGTTGCATAAAACACATATGTAACATATTCTTCATAATATGAAATATCAAGAGGAGGAGAGCTAGTATAAGCATCATCATCATTATCATTAACCTCCAAAACAATAATAGGATTAGTACCTTCATCATTAATTTCATCTTGATTAATAACCATATCTTTAATAGGATAATCAAAAGAAGGTAAAGTAACATTAAGAAAGCTAGAGATAATTTCCTCTTCTTGTTTAACAATATCATCAAAATGCGATCAAGTATCATCAAATTGGAATTCATCATAAGGAGAGTGCATAGTATCACTTTGAATTAAATTTATTTGTGTAGGAAGATAGTAATCTAGATGGTTATTCCAAGAATAGCCTTCATCATAAGGTTCATCCCAAATAGTAGTATCATCATAGTGAGGTTTAAACACCCCATAATGAGAAACAAAAGCTTGACGAGAGTTATTATTATAAGAGGTTTGATTATTAGGAGTAGATGATCTCTCATGTTTGAGTTTCTTAAAACATTTATTGATCACATGACCATCTTTCCCACAATAGTTGCAATGGGGTCGATTATTATTACTATGATAACCATTATTATGATGATTATTGTTACGATAATTATTGTTGCTATTGGAATAATTATTGTTATGATGATTAGTATGTGACTTATTATTTTGATTTTGAGTTTTAGATACAAAGGCATGTTCAAAAGATTTAATAGTACCAAATTGAAACAACTTGGATTCCTCTTGACGTAATAAGTTTTGAAAAATAGCATAAGTTAAAAAAGGAGCTAAACTAGAAATAGCAAGTTGCAAATGAATATTAGTGATAAATTGATGAACTCCTTAGGAAGACATTTCTTTAAGATAATAGTAATTAGTCCAATATCAGTTAAAGTAACATTAACACCAATTAATTGAGTTCTAATTGCATCAAACCTGAGTAAGAATTCTTCCATATTTTTAAAATCAGTATACCTTAAGTCCTCCAAGTTGTCTTGGAGTTGAATCTTACGGGATTCAGATGAGCTGTCATATGTCTGTTGCAGAATGTTCCAAGCTTGATGGGCTTTGGTACAGTGTCCAATTAAGACATAAAGATCAGGAACTATTGAGAGACCAATCAATTCAAGAGCTTCTTCATTTTTAACTTGCCATGCATCTTTGAAAGGTTGAGTAGCAGTGGTGGCTGGTTCAAGAGATGCATCTATGGCAACTTCAAGCAAATGTTTAAAATGGAATAAAAAGGAGACATGAATTTTCCATTGATGATAGTTAGAACTATTTAGTTTAATTTCCAGAATTAGAGTAGACATGATGAAACTAGCAAGACAATGATATCAAAATGAGATTTACTATGAACTTGAACAGATTGAAATTTTAAGGAAAATTAAAATTTTATTAAATGCTTAAAAAAAATGAGCTAGAATATATGAAGAGTGAATTAGCAAATAAATAGATAATGTTTAACAGATAACTTTGATTTGTTTATGCAAATAGTTAGAAACAAAAAAAATTTAAATCAAAAGATTAAGTTAAATGGATTTAATGTTTTTTTTTAAATTAACAATGTGAAGAGAATCAAATTACTTTTCAAATAAAATAAAATAATATTCAAATTTTAAATAAACAAAAGAGTTAAACTTCTGAAAAAAAATTAAATTAAAATATAAAATAAGGTGATAAAATGATAATCACTAATGAGATTAAAAAAACATATAGAGACGTTATTAGAAATTATTTAAATGTTATCAAAACGTATTAAAGTGTATGATAACAAAGGATTAAACTTTATTATGAAAATTTATATAAAAAGATTAAGTTAAAAAAAAGTTAATAAAACAATATCAAAGTTGATTTTGAATTACAAAGAAAAATGGTTTTTAAATAATTATTTGACTGAATTAAAATATATAAATTAGACAAGCGAAATAAGGAATCGTTCAAACTAATAAAAAACTGGTCAAACTAAAACCAATTCGGCAGATAGAAAATAGATTCTTGTCAAAGGAATAAGACTGATTATGAAGAGAATAAAATTAGGATTGGGTAACGAAGGTAGAGAAAAGATACACAATGCAAAAGATGGCAAAGACATTACTAGAAATGTTTATTTTTGGAAAAGCTTATCTCGCGCAAGGGGAAGGTACAGGTTGGAATATGGACTGACAAGAGCTTAAGATAGATAACGTAAGGCAGGGTAGGTAAAAAAAATCCAAAAAAAGAAAATGCAAGGATAGAAGGACAAGTTGAAGACCAAAATAACTACCAAGTCTCACTCAACAGAGGAGCACCCAAAATAGGGAAGAGGCTTCTCAAAGCAGCAGACAAACAAAATTAAATGAAGAGCCAAAGTGCTAGAACTTATGTGTTGCGCACCAGGATTACAAAACAAAACAAAACAAAATTATTCTAAAATGGGACCCCTTGTTCGAGCTGATAAAGAAACTTTGTTAGAATCCAAACCAGACAAGTTGTAAATTGGAACAAGGGATAAGTTAATAACAATAAATTTATGCATGTGAATAGAAATATAGAGTTCTATTTGCTAAACACTACAAAAAACCTAATCCAAAATAAACAAGACAACAAGTTCACACCAAACCATGAAGGATGCCTTCCAAATAAGCACAAAAAAAAACTCCCTATGCACTAACTTGTGTGGTATCTCTACTGAAAGAGAACACTCAGAGGAAGCTTGGGCTGCTTACGCAATAGCCAAGGAAGGTGTGCAAGCCAAAGGAGGCTTGAAGGATATAGTGTTTTTTTGGATTAAGGATGCATTTAAATTCTCAAAGAACCAGATTTATAAGAAAGTGTCACCAAACTCAAATAAGTTATAGCCAACTCAATAAGTGGTAAAGATCACACAAAATAATCTATGACCCACTAAGCACCTAGAATCAAGCTAACATATTCTTGAGACTTGACACAATAAAAACTAGTACTCTCCTTAAAGAATAATCAATCTCTGCTATGAAAGAACTACGAACTTCTAGAATGCTACAAACAGTATCAAAGACCACCTATAGAAAATAATGTTATACTGAATAATGAACACTCAGAATTGATCAAAGACTTATGCTACATGCATTGATAACAACACCCTACAAAATGATCATAGTAAATTTTGACTCCAAATGAATGGCGGCAATCTCAGAAGAAGCAACACCGTGATAAAACTAAGATATCTGATAAATAAAACTGAGTTTTAGAACATAGATTAAAGTGTTCCCAGATTCAAAGATAAAGTTTTTTTTTTTAAATGCAGATGCAATGCATATAAACTAATTTACGCCAGCAGAAGAAATAAAAATGGATTAGCATAAACAACAATATAAGGTTAAATTTTTAAATAGTAGACAACCAAAGATATAAAATTTAGATTTAAACAACAAATAGAACCAGAGTTTTAGCCTGCCGAGATAAAAACTGAGATAGAGACAAAGTTGAAGTCAGATAAAGATTAAAATAACCTGCAAAATAAGATAGTTAGATTGAATCTTGTAAGAGGTTAGATTTAAAAAGAACTTGAAAAAAGAAATAAATGGACTTAGATCTGGAAGCAAGCCATCCAGAACTAAGATGTTAGATTTGCAAAAAAAATAATGAAGTAAAATCTATAAAAAAATGGTTAGATAACAAAAAAATGCTTTCTCCTTCACAACCGAAATATCCTTCAAATTTTCCTACATGCAACACCCAACAAACAAGGGTTAAACATGCTCTGATACCATGTTAGCAAAATGAAAAAAAAGTAGTAGAGCAAAGGAAATAACCCAAGTGTGAGTGCATGAAAGGAATTTACAAAGTTCACCAAGAGAGAGAGAGAGATGAATTCTTCAAAGTATCAAGCCAAGAGATCACCAAAGTGCTCCAAGAAAAACAAGAACTCAAAAATTTTGAAAGGGGAAAAGCAAAGAAAAACCCCTTGTGAATTATATGAATGAGTCTCAAGCCTAAGGAAGAAGAAAGAAATGGAGCACAAAGCTCATTACAATATGGAGAGCAAGAATGAGAGATGAAGGAGAAGTGAGAGAATAGAGAAGATTATTGAGCAAGTGTGTGAGAGGCATCTCTTAAGTAGAGATGAGTGGAGGAGTTTGCATGTAACTCTCATCTCCTATGAATGCCACATTCATATTGTGTGTGTGACAAATATGAGATTCCTCTTAAGGAGGAATATCTAAATTCCTTATTAAAAGAATTATAAAAAAGTGACATGTTCTCCTACTTGGACTAGAGGACAAATACAATATAGGATACCTTGGTTTATCCTTTAATTACATATTTCACCAAGGAAAGATTAATTTCTAACAAGGGTCTAATGGGTCTTATGGGTCCTATTAGGTATAATTAGGTCTTAAGGGTCTTAAGGATCCTATTATGTCTAATTAGACTTATTATTATGTCATATTAGGTCTTAAGGATCCTATTATGTCTTATTATGTCTTATTAAGGGTCTTATGTGTCTAATTGGTCCTATTATGTCTTAAGGATCCTATTATGTCTTATTATGTCCTATTATGTCTTATTAAGGGTCTTAAGGGTCTTATGGGTCTAATTGATCCTATTATGTCTTAAGCGGTATTATTAGGTCTTAATTGGTCTATTATATCTTTATTATGTCTTATTATGTCTTAATGGTCTTAATTGGTATTATTATGTCTTAATTAGGTCTTGTTAGGTCTTAAGGGTGTTATTAGGTCTTATGGGTCTTAAGGGTCTTAAGGGTATTATTAGGCCTTAGTTGGCCTTATTAAGTCTTAAGAGTCTTAAGGGTATTATTAGGTATTATTAGGTATTGATTAGATTGTTCAAGTTTAATTGATCTATATTAATATAAATTGATTAGATTGATTCTAGGTAAATTGAATTTAGATCTAGATTAGATTGAACATCAGTTAAAGATTGATTAGTTAGGTTTCAATTAATTGATCTATATTATAAATTGATTAGATTGATTCTACTTGTAAATTTAATTTAGATTGATTAGATTGTTCAAGTTTAATTGATCTAGATAGGGCTTAAGGGTGCATATATTAGCTTGATTAATTTTAACTTGATTGATTAGATTGTTCAATTAGATTATTAATTAGTTTATAATTAATTGATCTAGATAGGGCTTAAGGGTACATAATAGGGCTCAAGGGGTCATATTTTAATTTAGCTCAAGATTAATTTAGATTTATTATATTGAACATCAGTTATATTGATTAATTAGGCTTCAATTAGATATGTCTATGTATAAAAATCAAACATATATCAATGTAAATGTCTATAGATCAACGTATTTAACATTTATCAATGTAAATGTCTATATCACAAAAATCAAACATGTAGATCAATGTAAATTTCTATATCACAAAAATAAAACATGTATCAATGTAAATGTCTATAGATCAATGTATTTAACATGTATCAATGTAAATGTCTATATCACAAAAATCAAACATGTAGATCAATGTAAATCACAAGAATCAAACACATGTATCAATGTAAATGCCTATAGATAAATCACTAGTAGAATTTAGAAAATAAATGACTACTTGACTAAAACTTGTAGTCACATGACTAAAACATTTAGTCATGTGACTAAAAATGATCAAATTCCACTAATTTTTTGCAATTCACAAGTATAAATGACTAAATAAATGACTAATTTGGTCATCGGGTAAAATCACAACTTAATAATTGGCTAGACAAATAAAAATGACTAAAAAAATGGATATTACATTAGGTCTTATGTTTGAATATAAATAAAGAAAAAAAAATTCCAAATAATCAATTTTAAGAATCAAAGTGTCACTATATTGACAATATGTGAAAGATTAATGCTAGAAAATTTTCACAATCTATTAATACAATAGATGATGTTGCTTCTAGATCTGATTGCAATGTATATAGGATTTTTAGAATCAAAGAAAATAATGTTTAAGATCACACTCTGTCATTCATCATTAGGATAAAGAGAGTCAAAATAATCATGTAAGATATGTAGTTTTAGACTACGAATAAATAGAAGGGGAAATGAAGAGAGAGACAAGAAACACATGAAGAACCAAGATGTCAAAAGGTCAACCAAAAATAAAAATAAATCTAACTTGAAATGTAAATCTAACTTTCAACTTTTACCATGATGGTCCTGAGAAATGTAACTTGAACATTCAAAGCATATATTTCCATACATTTTCTCAATGGATGTAAGATATTTTTTAACTATACATAAAACATGTATCAATGTACATGTCTATATATATCGGTTACTCAAAATTACTGCATACAACACAATAAGCATAAATAGGAAAGGGTTGCACATTTGTGGATCCAATTAATACTACCTTTTAGGTTTTGTTAATTGACATTTCATTATTGCATTCATTTTTAGATGTCATTATTGTACTCTAAGTATTGATCACATCACTTTTCAAAATTCATAACTAATCATTACATTATGTATTCAAGTTGAATGTAGTATACAACATGTCTTTTCATGTTTCATATTTCATTTCAACAATAGAGTACATATGAAGAATTGAAAAAATGATTGAAGTATGGAATAGGGGTCCCATGCATTGCCTTGTTGTTAGTGTGTTGTTAGCTGGTTGTCTACCAAGCTCTAGGTCCTCGGGTTCAAGTCTTCATCTGCATTTAGGTATTTAGGGTTAATACCTGCATGAGAGAGAAAATGTGGTTAGATCCTGTGGATCTAAACAATGCATGAGAAACAAATAACATACAATAAAAATCAAGTTTTCAATGATGCATATCAATCTGGCAAATCCAAATGCAATAAGGAAATGTACACCCACACTCACTGCGAGGTAGTATTAAAGGGACTTGTTTTCTAAAAACATGAAACCTTTTACTATTTATGATCATTCTGGTGTATGTTGTCCTTAATATTAACCAGGTATCTGAATTAAAGGGACTTAGTCTTTCCAACTGAGAAACCTTTTTTAGATGATGTAGTACCTTGGTAGATTAGTGAACATAATGGTCTAAGTATTGATTTATAAGTGCCATCTTGGCATTTTTACAATTTTTTTATTATGTTCACTAAACTAACCATTTCAAAAAGATGTTGTTTGAGAGCTTAACAGATTATTTTGCAGAAAGAAAGTTGACTAGTTTTCACATTCAGTTAAAGAAAAGAGATGCAGACCAAGCTGGAATTTCAAAACAAAATGCCAGAAATTTTCCAAACAGTCAAAGATCAAATCACAGAACGCAATTACATAAATACTGGTACAAAATTTCTTTGTTGATTCAAAAGTACAAATTCAAGTAATATCACTGATTATTGTTGATTACTGAAAGGATGCTACAGAATTGAAAAAGTATCATAACATGTTTATCAAAATGTATCTTTGAGTGTCTCGAGCCCATGCTTGAACTTCATTGATAATATACAAACACTTTTACATTTTATTGCATTCATTTTAAGAATTTAGATTCAGTATCAAAGGGAACTCTATTCAATATATGGTAATTTGTGCCATGATTATATCAGTTTTAATGAGGATTTTGAGGACTTGGTTTCATATAGTGCATAGGTGGCTGGTGTATAATAGTAATAGTGATTGTGTTATCTAGATTACAATTTAAAATGAGAACTTTTGTAACATATAGAGTGACTGGTGTATTTTGGGTTAAAGAAAAGTATAACAACAGTGGCAAAAATATACAGAACAATCAAACATTTTCAGCCAAGTCAAATGCACATTAAAAGTCTTTCAAAGAAATTAGCTGAAGGACTCCATTTTTAAACAGTGATTGTGCTATAGGAACTCTAAATGTAGTGTGCTTTTAAAACTTTGGTTTATTTTATGGAGCAAATCATGATTGATTGTGATTTGATAAAAGTTTATGACTGGTTTTTGACAGTGTATTGACAATGGACTGTGTTTTGAGTTCATTTATCAAGCTGTAAGTTTAATGCTTTTCTATAGATTTACAAAGTTAAATATACACATGCAGCTGAGCTATGAAAGTAACAATTTTAGAATAGTGAGAAGGCTGAAAGATGTACACAAATAAAATAACATATGAGACAATCTTAAGAAAATAGATGAACTTATCTATATGTGCAAGGTAGCTATGTCTGTTCTTTATCTTTCAGTCATGTTTTAGTCAGCTTGCAAAGCCGTGAAGCTTATGACTAAAAGATGTCATGGCATAAAAATGGATACATCCTCCACATCTTTCAGTAATAGCTTTGGTTTTGCTAAAATGGACTACAGTAAATCTTCACATAGTGGTGTGTTGTTGAAATTTTTTTGTTACACTGGTAAGAGTCAGAAGTTGTGGCTGAGAGATTCCTTAGTTGAGGTCGAGTTCACATCTCGGTCACAGCTCGAACTGTTGCCAGTGTAACTAAAGGAAAAAGTTGAGTCAGCCATATCACTGTCAAAGAGTGATGTAAATAAAACAAATTTCATGCTAAACTGCCAGTCATAGCAAGTGACAAGACCAAAAGGAGCCAAGTTCATAACTCATGATTTCAATGCAGTTCATTCACAATTGTGACTAAAGGAATAGGCCGAGTCTTGGTCAAAACACTATCAAAATATGCAGAGAAACCCACGTCAGTAAGAGTGGTAAACAAACTTAAGACTTCATTAAAATTTGCATGTAGAGTGAAGTTTACCAGTCAAAGGTAGAGTTGCAGCCAAGTGTGGGCCCATGGTTCAAAACCCACAAGCCGAGTTCATGAGTCACGACTGTATTCTAACAGTCATGTTGAAGTCTCACACAAGTCGTGACTTAATGAAATAAAAAAACTCAAGATCACGAAGGAGAGTTGACTGTAATGTATTTATAGTTGAACTTAAACATCAGTCTCGTCTATAGTCATGTTGAGGCCATAGTCACAACAAACCATGACTTATATTGAAAACCCATAAGCCCAAAACATTTCTATAAGCCACGGCTTCATTCGCATTCAAAAGAGGTGAAAACTCTAGTCATAAAGCCATGACTTATAGAAGTCACAAGTCATGATTTATGGTAAATGAAAATAATGCCAAGTTCGAGTCTCAACTCACAGCCGAGAGCTGTATGTTCACAATCGAGAAGTTGCTCATTCATATCTGTGTAAGCAAAAGGAGAAGGTCAAGAAAAACCATCAGTCACAGGTTACACAATGAACATAATGAATACATTAGTTGATTGCAAATATGAGAACGCATAGCGGCTTACCAGTTTTGTCCATACATAGTCACATTCATGGCAAAGATAAACGCCAGTTGAGCTCAAAACGTAGCTACAGTCAAGCAAGATGAAGACTCCAAGGCTCCAGTAAACTCAAGTTCCATGATACCGAGCTTAGTATGAGAACGCATGCCAAGGAAAGAATGATAGTGAACTTGAGTTCCATTGCAGAGAAGGTCGAGTTTCATGAAGAATTTTGCTAGTTTCCCTTAGGGTTTCCAATTTCTTCTCTTTGAAGCTGGGTATCAAAAATGCCAAGTCCAAAAAAAGGAAATGAGTTTTTGGCAATTTGGAGTCTGCCAAGTAACAGCATTCAATGCCATCACTACAGATGTCTTTTCCTTTAGGTTTCAAAAAATGCCATAGTGCCACTTCACTCCTCTGTATTCACAACATGCTGCAAGTGGGTTGAGTGGTCTTTTTGACATTCCCCACTTTGCATTTTTATATACTTAGTGTTTTTTTCACTAAGTTTAGAGTTTTAGGTCATTTGTATTTGATACTGGATTTTTATCCAATTTTAAGAAAATTAAATATTGGCAATATTTTGTAAAAGGATTTTAATCGTTATTGTAAGCCAATGTTTAGGGGCACTTATAGTGGATTCTTCATAGGCTAGATTGTGGCACAAATTTTGGCCAAGTTAGGGAACTTTGTAAAGGGTTTGCATTTTCGGATTTAGGAGGGCCTGGTATAAGATTGATTTTCATGATCAATTTTAGGGGTTGTGAATTTTGGAGAAAGGAAAATAGTGAACTTATCATTCCTACATGTTTTGAAGTCATTCTTTGTGACCACATTATCAGATTTGTGAGAAAAATAAAGCAGATGTTCTTTGGCCTATACATTCTTGGAGTTTTGATTTTATCATCCTGATTTCATCTTTCTTTGCAAGTGTTGTTTTCATTGTTATCCAAAAGAAGTGAGTGCATCTTTATTCCTTCTTAAGGTGATCAGTTATTCTAAACCTTGTATGGAAAATGTATGTTGTTAACTATTTGAACTATTTGTGGTTTAACCCTAATAGTGAAACCTGTTAGCCTATATGTTGAACAGAGATTTGAAGAGTCAAGCCTTGGATATATGATCTTGAGTTATTGTTTTATCATTCCAGAAAAGTCTAAATCTATTTTGGTGTATCACCCCTATTCATTTTAGTTTAAGTTTTCTTCTACCGCCTTTTCTAATCAAGTTTCAAATTAGGTGGTGATATTTGATATTTAATAGCAACCGGCCTAGAATCTGGAGATTCCTCCTTATTCATAGTCTACCCACAGCTAGAGGAGATTTCCATTGTTAGGATAGAATTGTCATGTAGCCCTAATGCTTGAGTTAGGGTGACAATCTTAAGCCTGAACAATTTTTGGCACGCCCGGTGGGATACAAATTACTTTTCAGTTTTGAGTTACAAAATCTATGGTTGTTCTTGATTCAGTTGCAAATTTGGAGTGTTTATTTTAATGATTAGAACTCCAAAAAGATCAAACAAGGAGGGTTTTGTGTATCATGAATTGCAGCTAGGAAGAAGGGGAGGTAGATCAGCTCAAGAAGGAAGGATACTTGATGAAGGTTGCTCCCCTTAATACCAAAAATGCATAACAGAAACTGAGAAATAATAACAATATGCAAGAACAAAAAATGGGATTCTTATTATCTCCACAAATGTGGAATTACAAACTTTCAGAATTACAATATGCAAAGCCACATGGGCATTCCCTTACAATATTATGTAGGACAAAGCCTTGAATCAATACCTTGATCTACTACCCAGAACTGTCCCCAACTGCCTAAGACAACACTACAGCCTTCCTTATATAGGCAATTTTTCACCGCCTGGGAAGGTTCCAGAATTTTAGCCAATAAGGCCAACCAAACTTAGAATTATTTTATTTTACAATTTATTACATCAAAGTCAGCTCAAAATAACTTTTGAAACCCAAACAAAAATTTTGAAGGAAAATCATTTTCCGCCATTTCAGGTGACCCAACTTCTGAAGACCATAAGTCATCGCCAGTTGACCTGATTGACTATTATGACCCCATTCTGAAAATGCCACGAAGCACTCTGTAGGCCTATCTTGTGCAAGTTCCTGTCACCCAAATTTTTGACCTCATCTGGGGCCTCTAAAGCCTTCAAAACTGAGTTCAAAGTTTCTGTACCCTGTTTCCAATACCAAAAATCTTCAATATCTTCAAAACTAGACTTGATCCAGTAATGAAACTTTACTGGCAGGCTAATATGACCAAAATGAACCTCCACCTATGAAATCAGAACATTCTGAGATTGTACAAAAAAGTTACTAAAAATAGTAACTTTCCAAAAATAGTAGCTCTACACAAGATAGCCCTTATTGAAAAGAAAGCAAAAATATTTTTGGGTGATGCAAGATTGCTCTTACACCCAGGATGCTCCTGCATCAATACCACAAAATCCAAGAGGTAGTTTTTCTCTATTGAATTCTAATTTTTCATCATTTGAAAATCCCATTTTTGAAGATCAGGCTACAAACTCAAACAAACTTGAGGTAATTATTGAAGAGATCAGTCTCCCTAAGAATATAGGTGTTCCTAATCATTCTTAATCAGAATTACCAATTTTTTAGGACTTACCAAGAGATAATTCTATTTTGGGAGCATCTACAAGTGGTACTGCAGTAACTCCTCAAAATTTGAAGACATATCAAAGGAAGGTAATTCAACCTACCTGGCCTTCTGTTACACCTACAGTTCAACAACAAGCACCTCCTCATCAAGAAATGGCAAAAAATATGCCTTTTGTTGCATTTGATCAAGGTAGTCCTTTGAGGATTACAAATCACAATGACATTCCATTGGCTGCTTTGAAAAGCTTGCCATCATTTACTGGAGAAGGACATGTTAATCAAAGATGTTTCTACTCTTTGCAATGTCCATCACATCACAGCTGAAGATGTAGCTTTGAAGCTATTTGCTGCATCACTAAAGGGTAAAGCTCTTGATTGGTTCAGAACTCTCCCAGTGGATTCTATTGCTACTTGGGATGTCCTGGGAGAGAGGCTTTCTAAATTATTTGAGGATAAGTCTGATAACTTGTCTTTGGTGGAGAATTAGAAACCATCAAAAGGGCTCCACAAGAGGAGATGAGTGATTTCAATCTCCATTTCCAGAAGACTTGGAATAGAAATCCTATTACGGTAAGGCCTTCAGTTGAATATGCTTTCTTATATTATTTGAAGAGTTTGAATAGTGATATCTCTTTAATGATTCAGTCTATGGGGGGAGTATCTTTACCCCAAGCTTTTGATATTTCTATTAGGTCAGAGAATAGTCTTATTTAGGCAGGAAAGATAGCTCCTAGGCCACCTATGCTCTTTTTTCCTAATATCCAATCAAATATGCCATTGGTTATCCCACCACTATCTGTCATCCCATCATTTATAGCCCCAAAAGTAGCCCCTACAGTCCCTCTAAATGAATTACAGAGTATTAAGGACAGTCAGCAAAAGATAGAAACTTTACTGCAATATTTTGGCAATGATTTAGTGACCCTTAAGAGGAATCAAGCACAGACAAACCCTACTGCTCAAAACCAGTTTGTTGGTTCCTCATCTCAATATCCTAATTAGCCTAATTATCAGGCCAATAGGCAACAATTCCAAGGAAATACTAATGCAAACAAACAAAATTGGAATGTGAGGCCTAATAAACAGTACAATCCTACACCTCTTAACACTATGAGGGATATTTTTCCTACTCAGAATAATATTGCTACTGACTAGTGTTTTCCATGCAATCAAGCTCAGGACTAGTCAACATATTCTAATGGGGTTCTTAACCAAGCTCTTGTGGTTCAAAATGTAATGAACTCACATTAGCATGTGACTGTTGAGGAGGTACAATAGTAATCAGATCAAAGTACTACAGATACCGGTTTCTTGAATTGGCAAGAGGAGGAGTTTTGTGGTCTAAATGATGATTCATCAATTGCAGAAAATACCAGGGCCAAAAAGAGAGCTCTTGAGGTAGATCAATCAACTGGTAACATACCCCCTTCACTAGTTTCTATTTTAAAGAGTACATCTACTTCTTCTAATAAGGATCAAAATCAAAAGAGTGTTGATCAAGGTTCTCCTAGATCTTCACACAAGGTATATTTTGTTGTTCCATTCAATATTTTTGATACTATGAAGGAAAAAAATGTATCCTTGTCTGCATGGGAGACTTTATCTATTCTAAGATAGATTGAAATTTTAAAAGAAGAATTGTCCAAGTTGGTAGCCAGTTCACAAAAAATAGTACAGCAACCTCCTAGGGTGGTTATTGTGTGTGTGAGTTTGTGGCCTGCAACACAACACTTCAATAGGATAATAACATCACTTGTTAGAGAAAATGATCATTTAATTGAAAGAACTAACAAGCAAAAGCATCCTATTGCTCTCTAATTAATGTGAGTATGAAATAAGGGGTTAACTGCTCTCGTATTTTACCCTTAAAATAGTGACAATCTACACTAAAATGAGAGATTCAAGAGTAAATACATGTAATCAGCTAGATCTAAAGAATATTTCCAAATTCAGCATGAAAACCGTAGCTCTTTCCATTTAACCCAAATTGAAGTGTTATTATATTAACTAAGCATGAAAACAACTATCCAATTAAACTATTAATGAGCAAATCCTCCAAGCATGAGAGTTCAATAATCATGGATTATGAAGCCTCAAAGTCCAAATACATGAAAGAAGTGCATGAGCATTCAAAATCTCAAGAAGCTAGAGAGAAAGAAGCCTTTGAAAATTATATTTTATAGGAGTTTGAAGGAATTCAACAGTTGAGATGCATCTGTGACGAGTGGTTAAGATGCATCCTGGCTTGATCCATGATCCATGTGAAGGCTTCCTAATAATGAGAGTGTGTTTGTTGTGTTTGTTTGATTTAAGAGGTATTTATGCTTTTCTTTTAATTAATAACTCTAGCCTTGCATTTGGTGGGATTGAATTAATTAAATAGGCCTAGAGTTAATTGTCTTGATTTTGCTTGAAACCTTAGTAATATATGCTTGATTTAGGATTTGATGGAGTTTATTGAATTTTTGGGATTTATGCTAATAATCAAAAATCAAATTAACATAATCAAGGTAATATACTAAATTAAGGGAAAATAGGGCCTTAGGTTCTATTAGCCCAATTTTAGGTGATTACATTTGCCCCTCTTTGAATTGCTTTGCAAACAACACAGTGATTCAAAGAAAATCTGATTCAAAGTGTGATTTAGGAGATTTATAGAGCAGCGAGAACTACTCTGAACTCAAGTGATTTATAGAGTAGTGAGGACCACTCTGAAATATTTATACAGTAGTAACGAGAACTACTCTGAATTTGAGAATTTTGAGCTTGATTGAATGAAATCCTACTTGATTTAAAAATCCGTCAACTCTGAACTTGATTGGACAAGAATTGACAATACCGATTCCAAACTTGACTGAACAAATATCGATAAAAGAATTCTGAGCTTGATTGAACAAAATCCTACCTGATTTGAAACTATCAATTCTAAACTTGATTGGACAAAGAATTGATAATACCGACTTCGAGCTTGATTGAACAAAGACCGATAAAAGATTTTGAAAATAATTTTAAGTTTTAACAGTCTCAACTTGATTGAAGAAAACTATCATGCCCCTGGTGTTGAAAAAAATTTGTTTCAAAGCATTAGATTTTGGTGTGATTATGCCCCCTTGGGATAGAAATTGGAACAAATTCGAATAAACTCTTTAGTGTCAAGCATTTAGAAAGATTTACCTTGATTGGAATGATCTTGGATCAAGCATAGATCGATTAGAAAGAGTTTTCAAGCCATTTAGATCAATTTTAGTGCCTCGAAAGCACTGTTTGACCAATTTTGACCTATAATTTAAGAGATTTGACCAATTTTGACTTGTGTTTAAGCAATATCCCAGCATAAAAACTTTATGTTGTATTGAGAAAATCTCTTTTTTCTTAATTTTTCCCTTGTTTGACTACAATTTGACCATGTTTGACTTCTACATTATGAATGTTGACCTTGCTTTGTAACTCTATTTTTACTACCCCAGAGTGATATAAGTCACCTATTTTGATTTCGGTCCCAATATGAAGCCTCTATGATGTCTTATGTATAAATGTCCTTTAGGGTTTCAGGGCCCCCGGGAGGCTTAAATAGGTCAAAAAGTTACTTTTTACTATTCATTTTCACTTTTACCCTTTGAGAATTCACTGAGCTCTGAGCAACCATGGTGTTCCCAGCGAAGAAGCACAGATTCGAGATGGCCAGGCAACATGACCGACTGAGGCATTACGCAGCACTTGTGAGTATTCGACAACGAATCTTATCAATTTGAAAATTTTGAATTTTACACATTTTTAAGCATTTTATAGGCAATTAAGTTTTGGATCGCATCCCATATGTGGGATCACATCCGGTTAAACTTGTGTCACTTCCCGCATTCCAGATCACATCCTGTATTTCACGGATCACACCCCAGCGGGTCGCATCTGGTAATTTTGAATTTTTAGAAGCTTTTTGAGTCTTTTTGAATAACAGGGTCGCATCCGGGATACCGGATCGCTTCCCGGATTTCCTAGTCCACATCTGGGATTTCTAGAGTTGCATCTAGTTTTAGGATCGCATCCCAAATTTCTTGATCTGCATCTAGGATTCCAAGTCACATTTGGTTTTTATTTATTTTTGAGCCAAGTATACTTGTTTTTCTAAACTTTAAGTAATTTTTTGACCAATTTCTCCTGTCTAATGCTGACATAATGCCCCTATTTTATATTGTGCTAACTTATTTTCCCGTCATGTCGTTTAGGTCTCCAAGACTAGTCCAGGTCTTAGTGCTTCATGACCAGCTGAGTCCAGAGGACCAGCAGGTAGTTCGACAATGTGGTATGTGGAGTTTAGTGGATTTACCCAACATTTGGGTGAATTGTGGCCTTCTGATAGCGGTGGCATTCGGAGCATAACACCTTCCAACTACCCACTAGTGAGATGAGAGTCACACTGGAGGACATATGGTGGATCCTCCATGTATATGTTATGGGTACTCAAATGGAGTACATGCCATTTGGACCTGTGGCGATCGCTGATGTGAGGAGAGTGTTTGGAGATGATACCATCACAAGTCATTATTTGAATTGGGACCACATGGTTGCCAACTATGCCCCATTGCCTATATATTTAGCTGGTCTGATAGGTGGCTTGATAATGCCTGATTGGGGTCAGCACGGTTTCATGTGTGGCTAGTCTCGAGTCATAGGCTAGATGATCCAGTCCCCCAAGAGATATGCCTGGGGTAGTTGCATATTAGCTCACATTTACTGTGAGCTTTATAAGATTGTCTACCAGCACTCTAGATCCATGACTATTGGGAGTGTGGTACTTCAAATCTGGGCATGGGAGCACATCCCTATGACCCGCCCTATAGTTGATAGGCACTGTGACATTGACCTAGCATATATTTATATGTATTCTGGTTTCATTTAACAGCCCCATCTAGGCAAGTTAGAGTATTGGTAGTGCCTTGTTGATGATGTCACTGATGTGACATGGCAGCCATATCTGGATTATGAGGCTTGGCCATCAGATGTCAAGCAGATGCCATTTTTCTTTCAAAGAAGGTACCTTATTGGGAGGACTCGCTATATCATTGAGCAATTTTTTATTACTTGGGTATGCCGATAGTATGGGAGAGTCTAGAGCATGTTGCAAGAGACATGTATTTATGCCCGGATCAGGACTAAGGAGGCTCAGTGGGGAGCCCGATTGATATATGAGATAGTAGTATATGAGATCTCACGGATGGCCTACGTCAACTGGGACTACTAGGCAGATATCCAGGATGCAGGTGTTTCTGACGATTATCATGATCACTACCTTAGGCATCCATACCCCAAGTTCACTACTCCTGAGGATGTCATTCCATGTATTGAGGGCACACTCAATTATGATCCTAATGATGATGTTGCTAGCCAGGCCCGAGTTGTAGGGGGTGTCGATAGGGAGAGAGGACAGGATGGATCCCACAAAGGCAAAGGGAGAGATGGAGATGGGGCCCATGGAGGCCGAAGAGATGGAGACGACAGTGGAGATGATAGGGGTGGTGGTGGTGCAGTGGGTGATAGCAGATGGTGTGCCTCTAGGGGAGATTCTAGCCATAGGCAATGGAGAGTATGGGTCACCCCTCCTTAGAGAGATACAGGACCACTGTTACATTGATATGAGCATGCACGGAGACCCGCCAAAGGGGACTAGGATCCACAATAGCAGTAGGCATGACAGGATCCCCCTGCAGGTGGTGATGGAGACCATTTATCATAGTGTGAGCAGAAGAGAGCTGCATTGAGACTACAAGTGGCCACCCTCACAACACAGCTATCAGAGATGGATTCACAACTGGCACAGGTTAGAGCAGAGAGGGACACATAGATTACTCAACTGAGAGCAGATAGGGATGGCTAGTTAGCATAGTTGAGGATGACTAGTGACACATAGGTAGCATAGTTGAGGGCCCGTAGAGATGCACATCTTGAGCAACTAAGAGCTAAGAGGGATAGGTATGTGCACACTGCCACCCACCATGGATAGAGGGCTACCTACTATTTCACATTGTATTATGTTTTGGTTCCTACTACTTAGAGAGCTCCATTGTATTATGTTATTGCTCAGCAGTCCAAGGGTTCCATGCCACCACCACCACCACCTGACAGAGTAGATGCATCCCCTCCTGATCCTCCAATTAAGGACGAGGGGGCCAGTGAGGTGCAGACCTCCTTGATGTTTATATTTTGTACCCCTGGACTTATTGTATCTCATTGGATATTATGTATTTGTACCATTTTTATTGATGTACTTTCATGCCCTTCAGACTTTGTACTTTTGTTGATACATTATCTCATTGTTTCATCCATGCTTCATACTGACACTCTGACACTGTTGATTTGATATGCTGATGGACATTCTTGATACTATTACTCATGGACATTTCTGATTATATATTGATGATCATGCTGATTCTGATTCATCTTATTTGTTATCTCTGACATCTGACATCTAATGGTTTTACTTTCTGCACATGTGGTATCTGTTTGTTTTTATGCCTTTTGATATGGATGTGATTGTCATACTTAGTCAAGATTTAGATTAAGTGATGATAAAATGATGTCATAATATATTTCACTGATATATGCTCATGTTTTTGTTATTTTCAAAGTCTTTATGAATGTATGGATGCATGAG
This sequence comes from Chamaecyparis obtusa, assembly GCA_027943335.1. Classification (NCBI taxonomy): domain Eukaryota; kingdom Viridiplantae; phylum Streptophyta; class Pinopsida; order Cupressales; family Cupressaceae; genus Chamaecyparis; species Chamaecyparis obtusa. Next base: position 1,165,132 of record BSBK01005918.1, read on the forward strand.
ATGTATTGCAATGTGATGTATGGACATCTCAATTTTATTTATGTATGGATGAATATGGATGCATAATGCAAATGGTTATGATGTGAAATGGATTTTATGAATGCAAATGGATATCAGTGATTTATACTTAATCATTTTAGGTTCAGTTGTTTATGAGTCCATGATGTACTTGGTCACACATGTCAAATGGTTAAGGCTTAATGTTTTAGAATTTTCAGCTTACATTAAGATGTTTCAAATATATTTTCAATTCATATGAATGCTTTTGATAGTTGAATCCACATTTTCATGCTTATGCAAGACTAAAATGAATGCAACTAAATTAAAATGAATGCAAATTATAATGAATGCAAATTATAATGAATTTCAATGCAACTAAAGACAATGAAATGCATCTAAATGAACCTAATGCAAATTAATATGATATGCAACTAAAATGAACCTTAATGCAATTAACCAATGAAATGCACCTAGACACCTAGGACAGTCACTATTTATTCAAGAGCGGGTTGTTTTTCATCATAGAGCCTTTGTTAGCGGGACCGCATTAGGATAGTATAATTTTCACTGATAGATTTAGCAATCCTGAAAATATGAATACATCCTTTTTATTTTGCGATAACCTAAACATAAAAGCACATAGCTAGAATGTTGTGTCAGTTACTTCCTATTTGATATAAAACTATTTTCTTTTCTAACACATAATATGTAAATGTATACCCGCAATGACCTTTTATTTTATATTCATATCCTTGGGCATAATCTGATTTACCGTGTGCCTTACTAGGAAGTAGTTTATCTTTATTAGTTTTTAAACAGGCAAGGAAATAAATTCAACCTCACCAAGGCTTTCATAGGAAACAGGTCGAGGTATACATGGCATTCCAATCATGTTGGAGGCTCTTATAGTAGACACCCATTCCCCATGATTACCTTAGATCATTGGATTTATTACCACAAACAGAAGACAAATAAAATGGCATGCTCCCAGTCCTTGTTCCTCTAGTCTAGAGACATCATCGAGTTACTCAAGGAAACATAAAAATAAAAAATTGATGATAAGAATAGTTCATTATCCTTTAGCATGATCATTGTATTTGCATAATAGAAACATTCAATTGTGATTATAGCGTTGAAAAACACCTTTTGATTAATCTTGCAAACACGCGCATAAGAACTAGTATCAATCAAAGATCATCTTTATCAAAATTTGCTTTACTTGTTAGTGTTTAGAAACATTGTTTCATCATGGTGTTGTGTTGAGAAACACATTTTAGTCCAGCTGGTTGGTGTTTAAAAACACTATTGTTCGTAGTTTAATGTCAATTGCGGACTAGGGTGGTATTGAGAAATACCATTGTTCATAGTTTATTGTCGATTGTAGACTCAGTATCCTGTCAACAAATGTGATATTGATCAAAGTGCCCCCTAGGAAAAATAGTTTACCTAGGACCCTAATGTGGACAGATTCCAAACTTAGGAAGACACATCTTTGGATAGTTCCTCTCGGGATTTGGCACGTCACAAAAATGACTGAAAGGTATATACAAAATGGTATTTACAAAGGCCAAATGTGCAAGTGTTGTCTTAATAGATGGAGCATTGATTACAAGTAGCACATGTTTACTAGGTTTTCACCACTTGGCCAAACCTTTTCTATTTTTGCTATCATGGTGCCTGTTTACCAGGTTTTCACCAAGATACTTTTTCTCTTTTCCAATTTATTTTTTTCTTTTTCATTTTCTATTTTTTTTGTATTTTTCTCTTTTTTTAATTTTTTTTGGACTCACCAAGGCACCTATTTACTAGGTTTTCACCAAGATGGTCATTTTTCAAGACTTTTTCCATTATTTTTTGATTTTTTTCAGGATCCATATTTGTTGTATAGGAGCTACCTCCAAAATGTCAGGCATAGAATCTTTTCAGATGTAGTGTATTGATTGGATCTAGTAAAACATCTCCTTCAGGTGTAGCCAATTGATAGGCTCCTGATCCAAATGTTGTTGTAATGACAAAGGGACCCAGCCAGTTGGGTTCAAACTTCCCTTTTTGTTCTTGATTTGGTTGATTCTTAGGATTTTCCCTTAGAACTAGATCTCCCACTTGAAAACTTCTTGGTTTTACCTTCTTGTTGTATCCTCTTGACATTCTCTTTTGGTAAGCTTTGAGATGATCAAATGCATGTTGTCTGCACTCATCTAGCAATTCAAGTTCTTGGAGTCTAGAGATTCTATAATCCTCATCAATGACTAGATGTTTCAATGATACCCTCAGTGATGGAATCTCTACTTCAACTGGTAAGATTTCCTCTGATCCATAAACCAATGCAAAAGGAGTTGCACTAGTTGGTGTTCTTATGCTTGTTTTGTAAGCCCACAATGCTGGGTTGATTTGCAAATGCCAATCCCTCCCCGATTTATTTACTGTCCTATGCAATATCTTCAGGATGTTCTTGTTTGATGCCTCAGCCTCTCCATTACCTTGAGGGTAATGGATCAAGGAACAGTGGTGAGTGATTTTAAATTGAAGACACAGCTCATCTATGTCTTTGTTCTTGAATTGACCCCATTTTCAGTCACAATCAACGAGGGTATGCCATAACGGTAGATGATGTAATTCAAAATGAACATTGAAATTTGTTTCCCTATTACATTGGACAGTGGGATAGCTTCTACCCATTTCATGAAATACTTTGTTGTCGTGATGATGTATTTATGTCCATTAGATGAATTAGGGTAGATTTGACCAACCAAATCAAAGGCCCATTGCTAAAATGGCCAATGTGTTATGAAAGGAATTAGATCTCTAGCTGGAGCATGTATCAAGTTGCCATGGATCTGGCATTTCTTACAAGTTTTTGCAAAGTGGATCGCATCTTTCCCCATTGTGGACCAATAGTATCCGACCCTTAAGATTTTTTTAGCTAATGAAAAACCATTCGAGTGTGATCCACACACACCTTCATGAACTTCTTTTAATACATGATTAGACTCTTCATGTTCTAAACACCTAAGAAGTGTTCCATCTAGACTATGTCTAAACAAGTCATTAGCAATGATAATGTAACACGATGCTGCTCTTATTAGGGATCTCTTTTCATTCCTAGAATAGCCTTTCGGAATGGTTTGGTCTTTAAGATAGGAATAAATATGGGCATACTTGGATAACACTTGGGTTTCCAGGACACAAACAATTTGGCATTCAGGTGAGTCATAAGCTGGGAAAGGAATTTCTTCCACTAGGAAGTCATAGCAAAATTGGTGCTCCTCCAATTGTAACATGGATGCTAAGGTAGCCATCGCATCAGCTGCTCTATTCTCCGTTCTTGGGATTTGTTGAAATGTAATGAACATAAAGTACTTTTTCAAGTCATCCACCATTATTTTGTAGGGCATGAGTTTATCATCTTTCGTTTGATAATTGCCATTGACTTGATTGATGATAAGTTGTGAATCCCCATAGATGTGTAACTCAATAATTTTCCACTCTATTGCCAGCTTGAGCCCATTCACAAGAGCTTCATATTCTGCTATATTGTTGGTGCATGGAAAAATCATTTTGTAGGCTTTTGGAATTTTGTAGCCTTGTGGTGTGATGAATAAGCACCCAGCTCCTGATCCTTGTTGTGTGAAGGAGCCATCAAAATACATCTTCTAGGGATGCTCTGTCAAGTGCATGATTGATTTGTTTGGAAATTCTATAAGAAAGGGCTTATTTTCAATCAATGGAGTGTTGCAAGTTGATCAGCGATCACTTGTCCCTTAATAGCTTTTCTATCAACATATTCAATATAAAATTCACTTAGGATTAGGACCCACTTAGCAAGTCTCCCTGTCAACATTGCTTTATTCAATAAGTACTTAAGCGGATCAATTTTAGCTATCAACTTCACCTTGTGTGCTAACATATAATGTCTCAGCTTTTGGGAAGTGAACACCATTGCTAGGCATGCCTTTTCAATCATTGAATAATTCAGCTCAAATGTGACCAAGGTCCTACTAATGTAATATATGGCTCTTTCTTTCTTAGCCTCATCTTCTTGTGCAAGTAACACTCCTAGTGATGTATCAGTAGCTGATATGTAGAGAAATAGAGGTTTTCCATAAATTGGTGCCATTAGAATGGGAGGATTCATCAAATATGTCTTGACTTGTGAAAAAAATTCCTCGCATTGTTCATCCCATGTGAAAGTGGTTCCCTTACGCATCAACTTGGTGAATGGTTGTGCTTTGTCTTCCAGTTGAGAGATGAATTGCCTTATGGATTTTAGCTTACCTTGTAATGTCCTCATTTGACTAATGTCCTTGGGGGGTTGCATCTCTAGAATAGCTTTTACTTTGGCCGGATCCACTTCAATCCCCTTTGCTGAAACTATGAACCCTAACAATTTTCCAGATGACACACCAAATGCGCACTTCTTAGGATTAAGTCTCAACTAGAACTATTCCGTTCTGTCAAAGATTTTTGTCAGATCCTCTATATGTGTAGTCCTTATCCTTGATTTGGCCAAAGTGTCATCAACATAATCTTCCATGTTCTTGTGCATCATGTCATGGAAGATAGTATTCATTGCTCTTTGGTAAGTTGCACCTGCATTCTTTAAGCCGAATGACATGACATTCCAGCAATAGGTTCCCCAAGCACACGTGAATGATGTTTTCTCTTGGTCTTCAGGAGCAATTTTGATCTAATTATATCCTAAAAATCCATCCATTAGGGAATACATCTCATAGCCAGTTGTTAAGTCCACAATCATGTCTATGTTTGGAAGTGGAAAATCATCTTTGGGACAAGCTTTGTTGAGATCCCTAAAGTTTGTGCACACTCTGATAGACTTATCCACTTTAGACATAGGGACTATATTTGAGATCTAGTCTACATAATCAATTGCTCTAATGAATCTAGCCTTCAACAGTTTTTCTAATTCTGCCTTCACCAACAGGGCCACATGTGGATTCATCTTTCTCAATTTTTGTTTCATTGGTTTCACATTAGGTGCAATAGATAAATGGTGCATGATTAAATCTATATCCAATCCAGGCATATCCAAATAAGACCAAGCAAAATTGATCTTCTTTTCTTTGAAGAAATTGGTGAACTGGATCTTTTCATCTTCTGGCAATGATTGAGCAATGTGAATAAGCTGAGGTGCTTCTGATGGTCCCAAGTTAATGGGTTGTGTAGGCTCAATCAAAACTGATGATCTTTCCTAAAAGTGATCAGGGAGGATATCAAGGATCCCATCCTTTGGTGCCTCTAAGAGGTTTTCACCATCGGATATGTCCTTTTGTTTTTCTCTTTTAGGATCTGATACTGCCACTAAGTGGTTTTCACCATCAAATCTCTTTTTTCTTTTGTTTTTCTTTTTGAGACTAAGAAACTTGATATCCTCCTCAGTCATGATTTCACTCCTTAAGCTGGTGGAAGAATGGAATGGTTCACAAGCATTATGATAGCAGGCTATGGAATAGTCATTATCAAAGGACAACAAGCTTGTGGATGTGGGTTCAGTCCAGTCTATTAGGTCAAGGTACATTGAGGATATAGACTCAGTAGGTTCAAGAGACATCACCGCATGGTCATCATTATTATTAACATGTAAGACATCATCCATTAGGTTTTCTTCTAAATAAGTGTTAAGATTATTAGAGTCATGTTCGTTATTATTAGAGTTCACATTAGTGTTATGCAAATTTATCTCTAGTGATCTAACATTTGAACTCTATCCTTCTTCAGTTTAGACTCTAGGTGCAAATTTGTGTATTACATCCACCTCTATGTCTATGGTAGCATCAGAAAGGACATCCCACTCATACTCATGTGAATCCACTTGACTATAATTTGAAACTCCCAAGAAATGGGCAATAGTCATGGGCACTTCATCTTCTTCAGCATCATGGTTCTCTTCTTCTTGCAATGGTTCTTGTGGATTCATTGCCTCTGGTTCCTCATCAAAGCGAGGTGTGTTGAAGATAGGAAGACCTTGTTCTAGTTCTTCTTCAATTTCTTTTGTTTGTTCCTCATTTGGTTCTTGTTCAACATTAGTACCAATTTTTAATAGTGGATCTCCTTGTAATAGCAACAACCGTTCATAGGACATGGGTTGTCTTTCTACCTCTTCTTCATTATCTGAGTCTCTAGATCTATCAAATATAGGTCCCCTTTTTGTTGTGGGATGAAATTTAGCTTCTCTAAAGCCTAGTCTAGTCTTGTCCTTAGGATTTCTGAAATCCATGTGTAGGGGTTCTACAAGTCCTTGTTTGTTCTTCCCCAAGGGTCCTTTTCCTTTGTATCCCATTTTCTTCATAAGCTCATATCCCTTACCATATTTTCTTTGAGATATCTCAACATGTTTAACATTTCCATCTCCTTCGAATTCTTTGTAAAGCCATTGCAAAACAATCTTTTCTTCATTCTCTTCTTCAAGGGATATTTTTTCTTTTACCATTCCAGTTCCTTCATGTATAATCAAGGCTTTTCCATTAGAAGGTGTCAATGTTGATGAAGGTTTCCCTTGTGTTATAGGATATATAGGAAGATTTATCAAACATGTTGCAGGATCTATTTTGTACTCTCCCATGCTTGTTTCTTGGATATTGACCTTTGTAGCGAAGCTTTTCAGGACCATTTCTTTGGATGTTTCTGCCTTATGGGAGCTTTCCTTGTTATGAGGAACCATGCTTTCCATCTACTTGAGACTATTGCAAGTGTATGTTGTATCGGCTGGAATAGTGACCTCCACTCCATTATGAGGAAATTTCAGACATTGATGATAAGTGGAAGGCATAGCTTGCATTGAATGTATCCATGGTCTTCTGAGAAGAATGTTGTAAGCAAGGGGTAGATCAAGAACTTAACATAGGACATCCTGCTCCATCGGTCCCACTCTGATAGGTAAAACAACTAATCCCTTAGAGGATCTTTCCTCTTAATCATAAGCCTCGATAGTTATCTTTCTTCTAGGATCAATTGCATGTTCTGAGAAGCCCAACTGTTTGACTAGATTGTATGTGAAAATGTTCAAACCAGCACCTCCATCTATCAAGACACATTTGACTCAATGTTTATGAATAAGGACTTCTAAATGCAGAGGTTGGTTATGTGGTTGGTTCGTTGATTTATCATCTTCTTCAAAAAAAGATAGGTAATGCGGGGAATTCAAGTGACCAACCATAGCTTGGAATCTATCCACATCTAGATCTTTCGGTATATTGGTGCTAAATACGGCTTGATCAAGAACCTCCCTATGACTAGGGGATATTTTCAATAGCTCTAGGATAGATATCTGGGCAAGTGTCTTTTGTAATTGTTCCACAAGATTGAACTTTGGAGGTAATACCACTTGCTTAGATGTTATTGTTGTAGGAGTTGGTTCTTTAGATGTAGAAGCCCCTCTGAGAGTGAGCTTAGCTTGACTTCATGTTATAGCATTAGAAGATTTAGTTTTGTTTATAACTCCTCTTAAAGTGATCATATTGATAGAGTGTTCACTTGGTTCCATCATGTTGATTACATTATCACTGTCAGAATATGTGTAGTTAATTTTGTTGCTCTTGGAGGTCTCTCCCTTTTCATAGCTTGGTAGTGGAGTTTGGAATGCCTTATGATCACTATTTGTGTGATGTCCATCTACCTTGACTTTTCCCTCTTCAATAAGATCTTGAATAACATGTCTCAATTTCAAGCAGTTGTTGGTTTTGTGTCCTTTATTACAATGGTAATCGCAATAATCGTTGTCATTCCACCACTTGGGTTTGTCTTCTAGATCCCAAGGTTTTCCAGGATCTGGAATTGTAATGATTTTGTTATCCACAAGTGACTTTAGAACCACCTCCAATGTGTCTCCCAATGGTGTAAATGTTCTCTTAGGCCTTGGTGCCCAAGGATCTCTTCGAGGTTTATTGAAGGTATTATTTGTCGCCGATGTCACAAGAGGATTAGGATTCTTGTTTGTTTGAAGACTTGTTGTAAGATTGAAAAAATTTGGTTTAGATTTGACATTAGGAGTGTCAACAACTCCATCATTAACCACATTCTTGTTGTTCTTGTTCGTATACTTGTACTTGTCCTTGGAGGGATAGTACTTGTCTTTATGTTCCTTGTTGAAGGTAATGTCACCTTTCTTGATGGTAATGTCACCTTTCTTGATTAGGACTTCCACAATTTTGATTGCACTATCTATCATTTTATCAAAGCTTGGTGGTCCTTGCAATTGTATAGGAAAATTCATTTCAGGAACCAAGTTATTGATGAAAATGTCCATCTTCTCATTTTTAGGTATCTACCTAGCATATCATGCAAATATCTTTTGCCATCTTTGTAAGAAACTTAAGAATGATTCTCCTATTTTCTATTTGGTATTGCACAAGTTCAACATTGTGACTGTGTGTTGGATATTGTAGGAGTATTTCTGTATGAATTTTTGCACAAGTTCATCAAATGTTTTAATTCCTATGGGTAATTTGGAAAACCAATCCATAGCTTGTCCACCTAGGCTTTGTGGAAATAGCCTCATGAGGTATGTTTGTTCATGCATGAACTCCATACTAGTTGTGCAAAATTCTCTTATGTGATCTTGAGGATCTGAATCTCCCATATATTTGTCATACTTTGGAATTGTAATATTCTTGGGAAATGGAATCATTTTGAGTCCCTTATCAAAAGGGAAAGGACATATGTGCTCCAATGAGTATTGTTGTTTTGGTTTGTCCTTGGCTTCCTTGAGCTCTTGAATTTATGTCTTCATGGTGATAAATTGTCTAGTTAGAATTGACATAGGACTAAGGTCTTCCTTTACCTTGAGTTTACTCACATCATAATCTTTTGGTAATTTCACACCTCAAGAAGCGAGTTCTAAAAAGTATTTTTCTTTGTTTTCATCCAAAATTTTCAAGGATTTTGTTAAATTGTTTGTTGCTTATATCTCTATGGTATTCTTTCTTAGTGGGATCTATGTCATCATCGTCATCATCATCATCATCATTGTCATAGTTTTCACGGTATTGGATCTCTTCTTTTTGTTTATTCCATTTTGTTTCTTCATTTTGATCATGAAATCTTTCATCCCATCAGTATTCATCTCAGTTATCCATGTTTGTTTGTCCAGGTGTTGTTGTATGAGTAGTGCTTGGTGTAGTACCAAATAAGGGATTGATTCTTGAACTCTCTCTTGTTTCCAATGTGAATATAGGTAATTCTTCTAAGAACGGGTTTGTTTTCGAATTGTAAGTCTTGTGTCTTGTAACAACCATGAGAACTAGATTGATTAACCAATGAATGTCTTGTGTTTAGGAGTGGGTTTGATTGTTTGCAATGTCTGATTGTGAACCCAAGGATGCAAAAGTGGGTTTGAAATGTCATTTATGGATCCAACGTCAAAATGGGGTTAGAGTGCCCTGCTTATGAGTTGGGAACCAAAAAGGTAAGTGGGTCTGAAAATGTGAAAGTTTAGCATCAAAGGGTGTCAAAGTGGCATGTTTGTGAGCTGAGAACTTGGTTGTAACTAATTGGATAAAGTGAATCCACAATTGGACAATGCAGATTTGGACCATGTAGGATGACAAGATGTTTCAAAAATGACTCTTTTTGGTTATTAGGTAACTGTGTTTTGACAACTGGAACTTACTAATGAGCCAAATGAGTATCTAAAAATGTGAAAAAATTTCTTTTGGAAGGTACAAAAGTACTCTCTATCCTAGATACGATCCTAAACAATGACTGGTGAACAAATTGGAACCTCAGATGCGACTCAGGAAATACTAGGTGCGATTCGGGATACGGAACATGCACTGGATGTGACCCAGGAAATGGTTTGATCATCGGATGCAATCCAAGTTTGAACAGATGTGATCTGGGATGCGGGGTGCGACTCAAGAATACTGGATGTGATCTTCTACTGTCAGGGAATTTGCAATTTTAGTGTTTCTTGGAAAATGTGTCAAGTCTGTCAAATTCCAGTGACTTGTAGGTGCTCATAATTACTGGTAAATGCTTTGTGCTTGTTCATTTGAGGGTGATTATTTGAATTTGTATTTAAGACACATCAAGCAATCATTTTAACCAAACACACCTAACCTTCCTTATACTAGGTAGAGATTGAAACCACTTGTTCACTAAATTAGGAACACACCCAAAGACTCCTCAGAATATGGCAGTCCAATAACATGCAATGGATATTGGAGCCCATATTATCTGAGTAATAACGTCAATGGGGGCTCGATATGGTGAATGTCTTGGGGAAATTACTATTTGCCTCGCACAAGTGATAACAACCTTTTGGGGGTGATCTAGGTGGCATCTAACATAGAGATTTTAATGAAGGCATCTGTTCACAATCATCTCCCATAGTCCCACAAGCAGGATTAAGGTTGTTAACCCTATAGGAACCTGAAAGTGTGTAGTCTTGCAAAGCAAGATTTAAGCAGCTCCACTCTACACAAAATCCAAGTCAGTCATTGGGATTGATCATCAATGTCCCAAGATAAGATAAATCATGTCTTCCAAGGCTTTAGCCTCAAGAAAGCATCAAATTTTATAGTGGGGTGGAAGATTCGGCGTAAGACTTGTCCCCACTTGGGTTGTTCCCGGGAGATTTTTTCCTCAATTGGAAGGCCCTCTAAAGGTTTGCAATAAAGTAAATAGATAAATGATAGTAAGCTCTGGATTTTTGATTCTCTATGAAGGAGAAGAGCATAATCTCCTAACTTATACCACAAATCCTAAACACATCATGCATATTTAAAGTTCAATTACTCCAATTTCATGCCAAATAACAAGCCAACGTTTGAGTTTTTGGTTTTCCCTCAAGGGGAAAAGAGCATAATCCTCTAGCTGATTTGCAACTTGATCTCAAATTGTTTAGGATTCCTAGAAAAATCAAGCATGAAGTTTTTGTTTCAAATTTTCTTTAGAGGCAACCTGCATGACAAGCATTAGTAGTCTTTTGTTTTTAGTCTTGGGCAAACATCCTACAAACAACCGTTAAGCTTTCAAAATCACATGCAAACACCAAATTCACCCATTAGCTTGTCAGTTTGTTAGAAATCTCAAAATCCAAATATAATTCCTTAAGGAAAATCACATATGTAATTATTAGCATTCATTCCTCAATTTAACTCCAAAATATAAGTCAACTTTTGAGTTTCTAATTCTCCCTCAAAGGGGAAAAAAGCATAATCCTCTAATTGATTTACAAAGTGAAATCAAATTGCCATTAAGTGCTCAAAAACAAAAACATAAAGTTCATTTTATCCTCAAAGTAAAGCAAAGACAATTGTTAGCATTTGGGTCTCTGTATTTTAACCTGCAAACCACAGTCAAGCTGCCAAAAACCAAAGAAATCAACAATGAAATTCGTTAGGAGTCAGAAAACCCAATTATGCAATAAAAATCCTGAGATGTGATCCTAGATTTTCCCCCTAATTTCTAGAAATGATGCTATTTCCCAAATGTGACACCATTTCCCGCATGTGACCTAGATCACTAGATGCGATCCTATATTTAAAAAGATGCGACCTTGTTTCCGGATGCGATCCGCGAATTTGGGATGCAATCCAGGAAATGTTGTATGCAGATGTTCTTCCCAGATGTGATCCTCTGACAGAAAATTACATGGCGATAGTTAGTTAAAAATGCTTATAAAATGAGAAATCTGGGGCTTGGCCCCATGGTGGGTGCCAGAAATGTGTGTGAGAGTTTGTGGCCTGCAACACAACACTTCAATAGGATAATAACATCACTTGTTAGAGAAAATGAGCATTTAATTGAAAGAACTAACAAGAAAAAGCATCCTATTGCTCTCTAACTAATGTGAGTATGAAATAAGGGGTTAATTGCTCTCAGATTTTACCCTTAAAATAGTGACAATCTACACTAAAATGAGAGATTCAAGAGTAAATCAACTAGATCTAAAAATATTTCCAAATTAAGCATGAAAACCCTAGCTCCTTTCCATTTAACCCAAATTGAAGTGTTCTTCTATTAACTAAGCATGAAAACATGAAAATAACTATCCAATTAAAGCATTAATGAGAAAATCCTCCAAGCATGAGAGTTCAATAATCATGGATTATGAAGCCTCAAAGTCCAAATACATGAAAGAAGTGCATAAGCATTCAAAATCTCAAGAAGCTAGAGAGAAAGAAGCCTTTGAAAATTCTATTTTATAGGAGTTTGAAGGAATTCAACGGTTGAGATGCATCTGTGAGGAGTGGTTAAGATGCATCCTGGCTTGATCCATGATCCATGTGAAGGCCTCCTAATAATGAGAGTGTGTTTGTTGTGTTTGTTTGATTTAAGAGGTATTTATGTTTTTCTTTTAATTAATAACTCTAGCCTTGCATTTGGTGGGATTGAATTAATTAAATAGGCCTAGAGTTAATTGTCTTGATTTTTCTTGAAACCTTAGTAATAAATGATTGATTTAGGATTTGATGGAGTTTATTTTATTTTAGGGATTTATGCTAATAATTGAAAATTAAATTAACATAATCAAGGTAATACGTTGAATTAAGGGAAAATAGGGCCTTAGGTTCTATTAGCCCAATTTTAGGTGATTACAGTTATGACTAATTCTGAGCTTCCTAAGGTTTAGGAAAAGGCACCTAAAGAAGATAAAAAGCTTATTAAAGTACAGCAACCAGTAATACCAAAAGTTAAAAAGGCTACAAATTTGAAGTAATCAGTAGTAACAGCTGATTAAAAACCAACAAATGTTCAAAAGATATCAGAAAAGGAAGGTAAGAAACCTACAAATGATAAGCCTCCTCCTTTTTATGTCTCATTGATTATTGGAAACAAATTGGTGCATAATTGTATGGTTGACAATGGTGCAACCAGCACTATCATGCCTAAGAAAATAGCAGATTTGTTAAATTTAAAGTATGAACCTCTTGAGAAGGGTGTGGTCCAGCTTGATGGAACTTCAGTTAAGACCTTAGGGGTCATAAAAAATGCAAGTTTGACCTTACACTTATGTCCAAATTTTTCAATTCCTCAAGATATTTATGTTATAGATTTGCCAGCATATTTTGCTATCTGCTTGTCCAGAGACTTTATAGCCAAAATTGATGGTTATTTTCATCAGATTTGTCACATTTATACTTCAAAACTAGATATGGTACTAAGGTAACCATAAAATCAGAATTGTTGGCCAAAGATCACATAGAGCCCTACAATCCCAGTCCCATTAATGCAAGTTGTGTGATTATGGATCAAGATGAAATTCAAGATTATTCAACTTATAACACACAAACCGAAGAATATCCTAAAAAAAATTTAGATGAATGGGCCACTAGAAATGAATACAATGATGATTTGCATGATATTGTTTTTGGAAATTACATGATTTTAGAATCTGATTCAGTTATGCCTAATTTGATAAAAGATCCAAAATCTGAATCTAATTTATCTAACCAGCTATGAGATTTGTATTTTGATGGATCAAGGAGGAATAAGGATGGTGTTGGTGCAGGGGTTATGTTAGTTTCACTTGATGGTGATAAGTTTTATGCTGCATACAAGTTATATTTTCCTTGTTCTAACAATGTGGCTGAATATGAAAGTCTAATTTAGGGATTAGAATGGGCAAGATTGAGAGGAATCAAATGTTTGAGGGCATTTGGTGATAGTGAGCTGATAGTTAAACAGGTGAAAGGTATCAATACTGTTAAAAATGATCTTCTAAAGATGTACAAATCCAGAGTATCTAATATTCTGGATGAATTTGATGCTTTTAACCTGATTTCAATTCCTAGAAAGAAAAATTAGCATGCTGATAGGTTGGCTGGTATTGGTGCTCATGTTTCAATTACAAAAAATAAAGGAGTAATTTCAGACCAGTCACATGTCAAGATTATTGTTAGGCCATCTATTCCAGATAATGATACTTATTGGCAGGTTTTTAATACTGATGAACATATTTTAAGTTTTTTGATAGAAACAGATGGTTTCTCAGCCTCTAGAAATAACAAAATCAATCAGCAAATGGAAGACCAGATCATTCAATTGAAAACCAACAAGCTTCTAAAGGGATTGGTCAGCTTGGAATCAGCTTTCAACTTTGATGATCAGTTCAGGAAAGGTAAAACTAGTCTGCTAATCAAACAAGATCATTATGAGGAAGTGGAGATATTCAAAGACAAATACGGGTTAGTAAAATCAATTCCCTTGAAGAAAAAGAATTATTTATTTATCTTTTCAAAGAATATAGTGATGTTTTTGCTTGGGATTATGCTAACTTAAAAGGATTTGATCCTCAATTAACCCAACACACTATAGAATTAGAACTAAATGCTAAGCCAATCAAACAAAGGAAAAGGCCCATAAACCTTAAGTTAGAACCATTAATGTTGAAAGAAATGAGAAAACTCTTAGATGGTGGTATTATATTTCCAATCAAACACACATCCTAGGTTTCTAATTTAGTTCTAGTAAGGAAGAAGAATGGAGAGATAAGACTTTGTGTAGACTTTAGAGACATTAATAGGGAATCTCTGAAAGATAGACACCCTCTTCCTTCTATGGAACATATTTTGCAATATGTTTCAGGTTCTAAGAGATTCTCTCTATTAGATAGGTATTCTAGTTATAACTGGATTTTAGTAAAAGAATCTAATTAGTTTAAAACCACTTTCACAACCAAATGGGGTACAATGGCTTATAGAAGAATGTCATTTGGGTTATCAAATGCAAGGGCCACTTTTTAGAAAGCAATGGACATGGCTTTCAAGAATTTGATGTATAAATTTGTTCTAGTATACCTAGATGATATTACAATTTATAGCAAGGTTGTAAACCAGCACATAGATCATTTGAGACAAATTTTGCAGAGATGTAGAGAGTTTGGAATCTCTCTTAACCCAAAGAAATCTATTTTTCCAGTACATGAGGGTAAACTTCTAGGATACTGGGTGTTTAAGGAAGGTACAACTATTGACCCTGAGAGAATTCATGCAATTCTAGAACTTTCATTACATAAACACAAGAAGGGATTGCAGAGTTTTATTGGGAGAATAAATTTTGTTAGAAGGTTTATCCCTGATATTGCAAATTTGTTAAAACCATTGACTGGTATGTTAAAGAAGGATGTCCCTTTTAGCTCGACTGGTGAGGGAAAGAAGAGTTTTGAATTGATTAAACAAGCTTTTTCTTCAGCCCCTACTCTTGTTAATCCCAATTTTACTAAAGACTTTATTTTATATGCTTATGGCGGTCCTGACACTATATCAGCAATGCTGGTTCAAAAGAATGAAGAAAAATAGGAGCAGATAGTTGCTTTTTTCAGCAAAGGTATGGATGATTATGAGAAAAGGTACAATTTTGTTGAAAAGCATGTGCTAGTTGTTATTAAAGCTTTGAAGAAGTTTAAGCATTTGGTTTCCAGAAATAAAGTACATTTGATGGTTGCACATCCTAGTATTAAAGAATTTTTGCTAAATAAGGATGTTAATGAAAAGAGGGCAGGTTGGATAACAAGGGTTATGGAATATGATGTACAAATTCATGTGACTAATCTGGTTAGAGGCTTTGCCTTTGTGCTCAGATGGCAGAAGAAGAAGATCAAGCTGAAACTATTAAAGAATCTGCCTTATTTCAAGGTGATGTTGTATTGTTTAATGATCCTACATCCTAGTTATCAGATATGACCAGATTTTTCCAAACTGGATAATGTCCAAACAATCTTAACAAAGCAAAGAGAAGGTACTACATGTTACAATCTGTTCCCTATGTTCTCATTGATGGTACTTTATAGGAAAGATTTTTTTCGAATGTATCTTAAATATATTGATTTAGTTGATCAAAGCAGAATCTTATCTAAATTTCATGATGGATCTTGTGGAGGACACTTCAGTCCTAAAACTATAGCCTGGAAAATACTAAGAGCTGGCTATTACTGGCTAGGTTTATTCAAAGATGCTTATTCCTGGGCAAGAAAATCTCAAAAGTGTGCTCTGTTTGCAGGAAAACAAAAGCTGGCAACTTTGCCATTAAAACCAATTGTTGTGGATCAACCATTTAATAAGTAGGGAATGGATTTTATAGGTCCTATAAATCCTAATTCTAGTGCAGGTCATAAATGGATTTTAACTGCAACAGACTATTTTACAAGATGGACTGAGGCCATTGCACTAAAGGAATCTTCTGGATCTATTGTGTTGAAGTTCTATGAAGATATTATAACCAAGTTTGGAGTTTCGCAGTCAATTATCTCAGATAATGCTATGGCTTTTGTTGGTTTAGCTATTACATAATGGGATATTAAAAATGGAATCTATTTAAATACTTCTTCTAACTATTATCCTCAGGGTAATGGTCTTGCAGAGTCTACTAATAAAAATTTGATCAGAATTATCAAAAAGACTTTGCAGAAAAATAAAAGAGATTGGCATTTTAAATTAAAGACAGCCTTATGGCTGGACAGGATTACACCTAAACAGGTTATAGGGAATTCTTCCTATGTCCTGGTTTATGGTAAAGAGGCCAGATTGCCAGTTTCTACTGAATTTCCAACATTACAACTGGTTGATCAGATGTTGATGTTTGAAGAGGAAGATCCTCTTAAGTTGAGGTATGTTGATTTATTATAGCTTGAAGAAGAAAGGAAGAAGGCATTGGAAAATATGGAACTAAGGCAAGCACAAACTAAGAGGTCATTTGACAAGAAAGCTAAATCCAAGGAATTCAAAGAAGGTGATCTAGTACTCAAGTGGGATGCACTAAATAGCAGGCCAGGGCAGCATGATAAATTTGACAATTTTTGGTCAGGCCTTTTTGTTATAACAGCCTGCAAGGAGAATAATGCTTTTTAGTTGTCCACAATTGATGGAGAAGTTCTACAAATTCTAGTTAATGGAATACACCTCAAGCTTTTCTTTGAGGGTTAGGCTAGGTCTAGTTTTCAATTCAATAAGTGTTGTCCAAGCACTAGTGTTGGAATTAGGAGAGATAGGTATTGAGAGGGGAGGGGTGAATCAGTGACTTCAAAAACTTTAGTTGCACAACCTTTCTGATCTATAACTGAATACTGTGATAACCGATCAAAATAACTTGAATCTAATTGCATAAATAAATCATCTAGTTAACTTAAGAAAGTAAACAATATGAAATCAATATGAAAATCACATAACACAAGTATTTTGGTAACACATAAACCCTTGTTAGAAGGTAAAAACTGCGGTGGGGATGACACCCATAAATTCTTCACTACTGCAGATAGAAAAGGTTTGCCTATTAAGGCTACAAGTTTTGATCACTTCTGGTGATCTTACCCTATTAGGAGTAACATATTAGATCAACTAGATCTACCTAGTTATAGGATTTAACAACACTATATGAAGTGTGTACTCGGTTAAGAGATTTATACAAATATTGTTAAGTCTACTCGGTTAAGAGATTTCACAAAAACTCTATCACAATTGTCAGAAAGTAATAGGTAAACTATCTGCTAGTTGACAACTCAATTGTCTGAAACATATCTATAAGTGCTCATTAACATATCACCTTATCTGTGATGATTCTATGCTCTATTCTGCTAAGTAACCTTGTCTGATTCTACTCAATCTGAAATCCTCTGTACTCTGTTCTGCTCGGTAAACTAATTGTCTTGAAGATAGGTAATTTCTTCAAGTGCTTTGTGATTCATATATATTAGTTCAACAACCCCATAAAATGGTGCGAACATATACAATATATAGTGTTCTGTTTTGCCGCTTAAGCAAAAATTAGGTTACAAAGAATAATCATAAACCCTAAGATCTACAGTGCAAAATAACCTAGATCAACTAATACAAATAAGATAATCATTGCATTTAATGAATATCATTTACAATAAATGCTCCTCGATCTTGGTAAACCATTTTATGATCTATTATAACCATCTGCATAGAATAATGTGCCATTTCTGATTACTATGCCATTTTTTGTGATCATCGGTAAACACTGTATAATCTGCTCAGTGTATACTGCGATGCTCGGTGTTTACTGACCATTGGTGTCAGTGTCACTAGTGCTCGGTTAACTGTGTGATGCTCGGTGTAAAGGCTTTACCGACTACTATGTCTTGGTTCTAGTTACCGACTATCTCAATATAAATGACCGACCAACCTGTTTACTGTCTTTTGATACTAATGACAACCTTAAATGCTCAATAGAGATTAACAATCTCCCCCTTTGGCATTAGTATCAAAACTCCAAAATGTATATAGACAAAAATGTTTCTATATATTCCTTCTACCATATACATATCCACACAAAAAAATGTCTAAGTACAAAAGTACTCCCCCTCGGTGCATGCTCCCAATAGTATGTAATATACATATCAAAAATATACTATTTGGCATATACATGTTTTCCCCCTTTTTTATAATAATTCCAAATGCCCAAAAAATATGTAATGTATACTTACATCTTATCAAGAATGTGTGGATGGGTTTTCTTTACAGACTCCAAGAGGTTGTCCCATTCCTCTTTCAAGTTGGTAAGAGCAATATGCTCAAGACTGACTTGTGCATGCATGTCAAAGATATTATCCAACACCAAAATTTTTGGTGTTGCTACAAGTTTCTCAGCTTTGACAGTATGTGCTTCAAAAATATTTAGGTAAGGAGTGAGTTCTTTCTGTAACTCTGTAACCTGATCGATGATGTGCGCTTCTTGTTTCCTTAAGTTTTCTATCAGCTGCCGGAGTTCCTAAACTTGGTTAATGTGCTTTAAGAAAGCAGTTGGCTCAGTGATAGCTGCATGTGTACTTGACTTAATTTCTTCTTCTAAACCTTTTATCTTTTCACTGACTTCTACAGTGAAGGTGTCTGAAGTACAAAGCTTTATTAGCAGTTGACAGATTATCTGGGTGATAGATTTTACCTTGATAATGACCTCAGATAATTTCACCTTGTTTAGTGCCACTTCTGTGCTAATCCTTTCTACCAATTTGTTTTGAATCTTGAATTCTACCTGTTCTTCAATTCTTTTGTCTGCATTTGTATCAGGGGCATTGATTTTGTCGGCAAGGGTGGCAAGTTGGTCTAAAATGGGAGTATTCTCATCAATATTTGTTTATGGTACTATCTGTTGTAGAATATCTCGTACATCATTTAACACTTCTTTGTGTTTGTGTTCTTGCCTTAACTTTTCTTGTGCCACTTTCCTTGAACATAGTTCTCCATAATTACTTAGATCATCGGGGCTTAGTGTTCTCAGGTCACAATTGGGTATAATGATGACTTCATCAATGGTGACCGGCCCTTTTCCTTTCTTCTTCTTCTTCTTCTATGCAAGAGGTGACTTCTTCTCACTTACGACAATAGCTTTTTCTTCACTCCTCAGAGTATCTTTCCCGGTTGACACTATATCATCCTTCTTCTGCTCCTCGGTAGATGGTGTGGGAGTCTTGGTGGAAGTGTCAGGTGGGTTCACCTCAGTTGACTTGGTTTCTTCAAGTTCCTTTTGTATTGTAGGCTGTGCCTCTGGTTTGCTAGGCTAATTTGTATCTGTAGGTTGCTCGGGTGCTTGAATCTCAGTTGTATCTTTGGTTGGCTCAGGATGAGAGATAGCAGGTTGTACTTGTGAAATTATTTCAACTGCCTCTGCAAGTACAGGTAGTTCACCCAGTAGAGATGTACACACATTGTCAGTGTTTAATGCTTCATCTTTGTATTGTGTAATTATTACATCTTCATCATCCTTATCATCAAGATCACCATTAGTGATGTCCTCAATGAGTGCATCAACATCGGTTGTCTTTTGCAAGTGGATCTTGACTTGATCCGGTGCATCCTGTGAAATTTTGATTTCTTCCTTTTGGTCGGTGATATCAATTACCTTGGTAACTGATATACTGGTGTCTTCTATTTTCTTGCCTTTACTATCATCAATGAAAATACTTTTACCTTTTGAACTGTGTCTCTTTTTAGACAGTTTCAGGAATGCTTCTTGTTCCACTTTCTCCTCTGCTTTCAAAATTGATGTCCATAGAGAGTCACATATGACATCCATATCATCTACATTCTCATCCAAAATCTGCATAGCTCTATTCTTGACTGAAAATCTAAGTTGATACCTTGTCATGTAATCACTTACCATAGCATAGCTAAAGTGTGTGGCTGCACGGCTTAGTGATCATTCTCTTTTCCTTTTCTCTATATCAAGTGCAATAGCCCATCTCTCACTTATTTTGTCATCAAGTTCCTTTGGCAATTGACATGCAAATTCCATCGGTACTCTCTTGAACTTGATCATCATTTGAACAATAGAAAGTTCTATCTTTGTCTTTTCCTCAATTGACATGTTGTTAAAGTTGTCTATGCCTGGATCATTAAGATTTCCATTCTCAATAATATCTTCAATTATTTCTTCTATAGTGTTATCCCTGTTATGAACTAGTTTGAATTGATCAGGGTCATTTTTAGTGTCAGTCTCCTCTATATCTTCCTTACTCCTTATGTATTTTCTCTTTTTCTTCAGTGGCTCAGGTGCTTTCTTGTTCTTTCTCTTGATGTATTTCTTCGTCGGTGTAGCTGCTCTTCTTTTTGCTACTTTTACTGCTTCTTCTTTCTGCTCAGTTGATTGTGCTGCAGTTGCTGAACGTGTCCTCATTCCTTCAGGTTTTGGTAGCTGAATATCTTGTTCATTAGTTGTGGGTAGTTGAATTTCTTCTTCATCATTGGTGGGAGGAATCAGAGTATTATCCTTCTCTTTGTCTGACTTAGTCTCCTCGCTGTCATAGGGTTTGTCAACCAACTATAACTGACCTTCGGTTGCCTCATCAACCAGTGACTCCTTAGGTGTGTCAGATGTAGTTCCATATTTTGCTGTGAGATCCTTTTTCATTTTCTTTTCCCTTCTTGACATTTTACTGATCTCAATGTCCATTATGATTCTAGACTTAGCTTCCTCATACACTCCAAACCTACTGGTAGTGATGTCAATCAGTAATGCTAGCAATGCATTGATGGATTTCAAAGTGAAATCATGATTCATTTCATAACCCATTGGTGCTATCCATTTTGTTCTCGGTTCTACTGCCTTTATCATTGAGTGGTTTGTGCTTACCACAAAGCATATGTCATCTTCAAATTTACTTACTAATTCCTTTGGAATTCTGCTTCTTTGTTGCATTTTTGTTTGAAATACATTGAAATATGCATTGAACTCCTTGTTCAGATTGTTTCCTAGACTTCTCATCATATCACCAATTTGAGCAGTTATCAGTCTGTCTGATTGCCAGTTAACTTTTCCAATACCCGATACAAATTTTTGCAAATAGAGGAATGTACAGACAAGTAGTGATCTGTACTTACATGTATTGGACTTCTTTGCTTTTATAGTCTTCATGTTGTCATGCAGCTGGTGTAGTAGTAGTTCGGCAAGATCAACCTGGTGACCTTTCTTCACAATTTTGTAAGCCATGTCCTTGGCGTTGTAGGGTACACTATTCGGTTTGCTTGATTGAAATATCTTGTACCCGATGACATGAGCTACGAATTTTACCACTGGATCTTTGATATTTGTTATTTTCAATGCCCTACCATCCCATTGAGCTCCAATGTTCTTTTCTATGTCGAGACGAGATGAACTTCTAAATGCTTTGGCTTTGTCTGTTGTAGGGTACCCAGTAACCCTACTGATAATCTTCTTGGTGACCTCAATAGGTTTGTCTAACCAAAATTTGTCGTCATGAAATTTGCTCAGCACGATTCTTATCTAGTCATTGTGAAATGATTGCAGGAAGTATGTGAAACATTGTAACCCTAATTCTTCAATCTTCTTATATTCGGATTTGATCTTACCATTCGGTCCACAGATTTGTTGATAAGTTGCTACGGTCTCAAAATCACATAATTCACCAATCTTGCAGTGAATGTAAGACCTAACGTCTTCTATTAACAAAACCTTATTAGGATTACTAGAAAATGCGCCCATATCGTCTATTTGTCCTACAACCTTGGGATGAGGTTTGAATTTATCCTTGGAAAAGTGTGCCCTAACAATTAATTCCACTTCCTCCTCAATGTTCTGTGATTTTCTTGCGGTCGAAGATGATGCCATAAATTGTTCCTAGGGTTTCAACAAACAATAGATAACTAGTGTTCAGTAAGAAAATGAACTTACTAGTTTTTGTCGAAGAATTATCATCGGTTCGATCTACTGTAGCTTTGAATCTATTCTAAAAGTTTTAGCTCGAACTCTTCTCTGTAAAAGCTTCTTTCTTCAAAATCACAATGTAACAATGAACTCTATTTTCGCATATATATAGGGTTTTTTGATATTCCCGCTCAAACTTTGATGCATTAAATGCACGACCTAACTTCCGGTACAAAATGGCTGCTAGCTCGATAATGTCTACAATATCTTTTGCTCAGTTAACATAGAATTTCTTCATCAGTTTGAACTATTGTTGGTTAACCTTGTATATTGATTACCAACGGGTAACCAACTCATGTTTCATCTTTTACCGACTAGACAACATTTGTAAACTTTTAACACATAAACCATAGTGCATCTTCATTCATGCAGATTTGGTATTTGTAGATCATACATAAGGAACTTTATGTAAAATGTGATCATTTAAAATGTCAGTTCCATACATACTTCTATCAACTTAAGTGGAGGTACCGATGTCACCCAATCTAGTGGACGAGGTTTCACCGACAGTGTTACTTGACTCAGCATTCTCATTAGATGCCTTCTTCCACATTGTGTTCCTTAACTTTGTAATATCTGCAATGTTATATCCACTCTCAAATATATGGTTTTCATCTGGTGCTCAGTCTCTGCAGTTCTTTCTTACATGACCGACCTTGTGACAGTGCAAACATGCCATTCCTGCATTTGACCAATTTCTTGATTGTCCAATCTGACTCTTTCTAAAATAGTTTGCTGCAATATGTCCATACCGACCACATGCAGTATAGCTAGTCCATGTATTATAATCCCAAACACATGTGTTACCTTGTCTCTTCGGTTGATATGGCTTTTGTTGTAGTTTCTCTTTAGGTGTCCAGACTTGTTTCATTTTCGCCTTACACTCCCTTGCAGTGTGTCCATGCTTATTACAAGTATAACATACTTTCTCCTCAGTAGTATTATTAGCAATGTCATTCTTCTTAGCTCTGCATTCATAGGCTAGATGTCCAAACTTACCACAATAATAACAATATCCATTGAATTTAGGAATGACAGGAGGTTTACCTTGTGCTTTGCTTCTACACACATTAGATGTATGTCCTGGTTTTCCACAGTGGTAACATGTCATTACTTTAGGTTTATGAGTTTGATTGTTGTTGACTTCTTCAGCTTGTTGTGATGATTATCCTTCACCAATGTAGCCTATACCGGCTCTACTTTCGAATCTCCTCTGATTATTCAGAAAATCATTAATCTTTTTAAAGCTGTCCTCGGCTATCTTCATCATCTCATTATGTTTCTTTTGTGTTTTTAATTCATTTCTTAGTTTTTCATTATCTTCTATGAGTGTTGCTACATCTTCAAGTCTTCTTGATAATTATCCATTTACTCAGTTCATTTCTTGATTTACTGTCATCATTTGATTTGATACTTGGAAGTGACGATCAGTAAGTCTCTGGATTTCACTTTCTTTTGCTTGAAGTTGTTCAGTCATCAATCTTCGGTCTTCAATAGCCATATTTCGATCTTGTTCAGCTTGTCTACCATTGTTCATGATTTCCACCATTCTCACCATTTGAGATTCATGACCGATTTGAAGTGCTTTCACTTGCTCGGATAGATGTTGATTCTTTTCAGATAATTCAGAGATTATGCTTTCGGATCCGTTAGAGATGCTTCCAGAGCTTGATCCAATATGATCAAATATGTCATCAATAGGTTCTTCATGATAACTTATTTCATTCAGCTAAATTGCAAGGTTCTTCTTATCAACCAGTAATTTCTTCAGTTCTTCCTTGGCTTGTTTATATTGTTCCACAAACATCTACATTTGTATCTTCTGATTCTCAATAGTCTTGTCAATCTTGTATCTCTCCATGACTTAGATCTTTTCCCTTCAGTGGTTAAACTGTTCAACAAGAGAACTAGGCTTTGATACCAATTGTTGGAATTAGGAGAGATAGGTACTGAGAGGGGGGGGGTGAATCAGTGACTTCAAAAACTTTAGTTGCACAACCTTTCTGATTTATAACTGAATACTGTGATAACCGATCAAAATAACTTGAATCTAATTGCATAAATCAATCATCTAGTTAACTTAAGAAAGTAAACAATATGAAATCAATATGACAATCACATAACACAAGTATTTTGGTAACACATAAACCCTTGTTAGAAGGTAAAAACTGCGGTGGGGATGACACCCACAAATTCTTCACTACTGCAGATAAAAAAGGTTTGCTTGTTAAGGCTACAAGTTTTGATCACTTCTGGTGATCTTAACCTGTTAGGAGTAACATATTAGATCAACTAGATCTACCTAGTTATAGGATTTAACAACACTATATGAAGTGTGTACTCGGTTAAGAGATTTATACAAAGACTGTTAAGTCTACTCGGTTAAGAGATTTCACAAAAACTCTATCACAATTGTCAGAAAGTAATAGGTAAACTATCTGCTAGTTGACAACTCAATTATCTGAAACAGATCTATAAGTGCTCATTAACATATCACCTTATCTGTGATGATTCTATGCTTTGTTCTACTCGGTAACCTTGTCTGATTCTGCTCAATCTGAAATCCTCTATACTCTATTCTGCTCGGTAAACTGATTGTCTTAAAGATAGGCAATTTCTTTAAGTGCTCTGTGATTCATATATATCAATTCAACAACCCCATAAAATGGTGTGAACATATACAATATATAGTGTTATGTTTTGCCACTTAAGCAAAAATTAGGTTACAAAGAATAATCATAACCCTAAGATCTATGGTGCAAAATAACCTAGATCAACTAATACAAATAAGATAATCATTGCATTTAATGAATATCATTTACAATAAATGCTCCTTGATCTTGGTAAACCATTTTATGATTTTTTATAACCATCTGCATAGAATAATGTGCCATTTCTGATTACTATGCCATTTTCTATGATCATCGGTAAACATTGTATAATCTGCTCGGTGTATACTATGATGCTCGGTGTTTACTGACCATCAATGTCGGTGTCGCTGGTGCTCGGTTAACTATGTGATGCTCGGTGTAAAGGCTTTACCGACTGCTCTATCTTGGTTCTAGTTACTGACTGTCTCAATATAAATGACCGACTGACCTATTTACTATCTTTTGATACTAATGACAACCTTAAATGCTTAATAGAGATTAAGTGTTGTCCAAGCACTAGGTCTCTAGGTTGCATTGAGTCTAGTTTAGGTACATTTTCATTTCAATAATGGTTGCATTCATGGTTTTAGTTTTCCTAACTCTATTGCCCTATGATAAGTCTACAAGTCATGTCTAGCAAGCAGACATCCAGCAAAAGTTGCCAAAATTGTTACTCAAAATTATAGCATACAACACAATAAGCATAAATACGAAAGGGTTGCACATTTGTGGATCCAATTAATACTACCTTTCAGGTTTTGTTAATTAACATTTCATTATTGTATTCATTTTTAGATGTCATTATTGTACTCTAAGTATTGAGCACATCACTTTTCAAAATTTCAAAATCCATAACTGATCATTACATTGTGCATTCAAGGTGAATGTACTCTACAAAGTCTCTTTTCATGTTTCATATTTCATTTCAACAATAGAGTACATATGAAGAATTGAAAAAATGTATGGAATAGGGGTCCCATGCATTGCCTTGTTATCAGTGTGTTGTTAGCTGGTTGTCTGACAGGCTCTAGGTCCTCAAGTTCAAGTCTTCATCTGCATTTAGGTCTTTAGGGTTCATACATGCATGAGAGAGAAAATGTGGTTAGATCCTATTGGATCTAAGCAATGCATGAGAAACAAATAACATACAGTAACAATCAAGTTTTCAATGCTGCATATCAATCTAGCAAATCCAAATGCAATAAGGAAATGTACACCCACACTCACTACAAGGTAGTATTAAAGGGACCTGTTTTCTAAAAACATGAAACCTTTTACTATTTATGATCATTTTGGTGTATGTTGTCATTTTTATTAACCACGTATCTGAATTAAAGGGACTTAGTCTTTCCAGCTGAGAAACCTTTTTCAGATGATGCAGTACCTTGGTAGATTAGTGAACATAATGGTCTAAGTATTGATTTGTAAGTGTCATCTTGGCATTTTTACAAATTGTTTATTATGTTCACTAAAGTAACCATTTCAAAAAGATGTTGTTTGAGAGCTTAACAAATTATTTTGCAGAAAGAAAGTTGACTGGTTTTTACATTCGGTCAAAGAAAAGAGATGCAGACCAAACTAGAATTTCAAAACAAAATGCTAGAAATATTCTAAACAGTCAAAGATCAAATCACAGAATGCAGTTACCTAAATACTGGTACAAGATTTTTTTGTTGATTTAAAAGTACAAATTCAAGTAATATCACTGATTATTGCTAATTATTGAAAGGATGCTACAGAATTGAAAAAGTATCATAAAATGTTTATCAAAATGTATCTTTGAGTGTCACGAGCCCATGCTCGAACTTCATTGATAATATACAAATACTTTTACATTTTATTACATTCCTTTTAATAATTCAGATGCAATATCAAAGGGAACTCTATTAATCTAGTAATTTGTGCCATGATTATATCAGTTTTAATGAGGATTTTGAGCACTTGGTTTCATATAGTGCATAGGTGGTTGGTGTATAATAGTAATAGTGATTGTGTTATCTAGATCATAATTAAAAATGAGGACTTTTGCAACATATAGAGTGACTGGTGTATTTTGGGTTAAAGCAAAGTATAACAACAATGGGTTGAGAACAATGGAAAAAATATATAGAACGGTCAAACATTTTCAGCCAAGTCAAATGCACATTAAAAGTCTTTCAAAGAAATCAGCTGAAAGAGTTCATTTTAAACAGTGATTATGCTACAAGAACTCTAAATGCAGTGTGCTTTTAAAACTTTGGTTTATTTTATGGAGCAGATCATGATTGACTGTGATTTGATAAAAGTTTATGACTGGTTTTTGACATTGTATTGATAATGGACTATGTTTTGAGTTCATTTATTGAATTGTAAGTTTAATGCTTTTCTGCAGATTTACAAAGTTAAATATACACATACAACTGAGCTATGAAAGCAACAATTTTAGAACAGTGAGAAGGCTGAAAGATGTACACAAATAAAATAACATATGAGACAATCCTAAGAAAAGAGATGAACTTATCTGTATGTGCAAGGTAGCTATGTCTATTCTTTATCTTTCAGTCATGTTTTAGTCAGCTTGCAAAGCCATGAAGCTTATGACTGAAAGATGTCATGGCATAAAAATTGATACATCCTCCACATCTCTCAGTAATAGCTTAATTTTTGCTAAAATGGATTGCAGTAAATCTTCACATAGTGGTGTGCTTTTGAAATTTTTTAGTTACACTGATAAGAGTCAGAAGCTGTGGCTGAGAGATGCCTTAGCTGAGGCCGAGTTCACATCTCAGTCATAGCTCGAACTGTTGCCAGTGTAACTAAAGGAAAAAGTTGAGTCAGCTATATCACTGTCAAAGAGTGGCAAATGAACCCACGTCAAGAGTGGTGTAAATAAAACAAATTTCATGCTAAACTACCAGTCATAGCAAGTGACAAGACCAAAAGGAGTCGAGTTCATAACTCACAATTTCAATGCAGTTCATTCACAGTTGTGACTAAAGGGATAAGACGAGTCTTGGTCAAAACACTATCAAAATATGTAGAGAAACCCATGTTAGTAAGAGTGATAAACAAACTTAAGACTTCATTAAAATCTATAGGTAGAGTGAAGTTTACCAGTCAAAGGTTGAGTTACAGCCAAGTGCAGGCCCATGGTTCAAAACCCACAAGCCGAGTTCATGAGTCACGACTGTATTCTAACAGTCATGTTGAAGTCTCGCGCAAGCCATGACTTAATGAAATAAAAAACTCAAGATCACGAAGGAGAGTTGACTGTAATGTATTTACAGTTGAACTTAAACATCAATCTTGGCTATAGTCACGTTGAGGTGATAGTCACAACAAACTGTGACTTATATTGAAAACCCATAAGCCCAAAACACTTCTATAAGCCACGGCTTCATTCACATTCAAAAGAGGTGAAAACTCAAGTCATAAAGCCGTGACTTATAGAAGTCACAAGTCATGATTTATGGTAAATGAAAATAATGCCAAGTTCGAGTCTCAACTCATAGCCGAGAGTTGTATGTTCACAATCGAGAAGTTGCTCATTCATATCTATGTAAGCAAAAGGAGAAGGTCAAGAAAAACCATCAGTCACAGGTTACACAATGAACATAATGAATACATCAGTCGATTGTAATTATGAGAAGGCATAGTGGCTTACTAGTTTCGGCCATACATAGTCACATTCATGGTAAAGATAAACACCAGTTGAGCTCAAAACGTGCTACAGTCAAGCAAGATGAAGACTCAAAGGCTCTAGTGAACTCAAGTTCCATGATACCGAGCTCAGTATGAGAACGCGTGCCAGAGAAAGAATGATAGTGAACTCAAGTTCCATTGCAGAGAAGGCCAAGTTTCATGAAGAATTTTGTAGAGTTTCCCTTTGGGTTTCCAGTTTCTTCTCTTCAAAGCTAGGTTTCAAAAATTCCAAGTCCAAGAAAATGAAATGAGTTTTTGGCAATTTGTAGTCCGCCAAGAAATAGCATTCAATGTCATCACTGCAGATGTCTTTTCCTGCAGGTTTCGAAAACTGCCACAATGCCACCTCACTCCTCTGTATTTGCAACATGCTACAAGTGGGTTGAGTGGTCCTTTTGACATTCCCCACTTTCCATTTTTATATACTTAGTGTTTTTTTTCCTAAGTTTAGAGGTTTTAGGTCATTTGTATTTGATACTGGATTTTTATCCAATTTTAAGAAAATTAAATATTGACAATATTTGTAAAAGGATTTTAATCCTTATCGTAAGCCAATGTTTAGGGGCACTTATAGTGGAGTCTTCATAGGCTAGATTGTGACACAAATTTTGGCCAAGTTAGGGCATTTTGTAAAGGGTTTCATTTTTGGATTTGGAAGGAGGGCCTGGTATAAGATTGATTTTCATGATCAATTTTAGGGGTTGCGAATTTTGGAGAAAGGCAAATAGTGAACTTATTGTTCCTAGATGTTTTGAAGCCATTCTTTGTGACCACATTATCAGATTTGTGAGAAAAATAAAGCATATGTTCTTTGGCCTATACATTCTTGGAGTTTTGATTTTATCATCCTGATTTCATCTTTCTTTGCAAGTGTTGTTTTCATTGTTATCCAAAAGAAGTGAGTGCATCTTTATTCCTTCTTAAGGTAATCAGTTATTCTAAACCTTGTATGGAAAACATATGTTGTTAACTATTTGAACTATTTGTGGTTTAACCCTAATAGTGAAACCTGTTAGCCTATATGTTGAATAGAGATTTGAAGAGTCAAGCCTTGGATATATGATCTTGAGTTACTATTTTATCATTCCAGCAAAGTCTGAATCTATTTTGGCATATCACCCCTATTCATTTCAGTTTAAGTTTTCTTCTATCCCCTTTTCTAATCAAGTTTCAAATCAGGTGGTGATATTTCATATTTAATAGGAACCAGCCTAGAATCCAGAGATTCCTCCTTATTCATAGTCTACCCATAGCCAGAGGAGGTTTCCATTGTTATGATAGAATTGTCATGTAGCCCTAATGCCTGAGTTAGGGTGACAATTCTAAGCCTAAATAGCATCAATGTAAATGTCTAGATATCAATGTAAAATATATATAGATCAATGTAAAACATATAGATCAACGTAAAACATATATCAATGTAAATGTTTATATAGATCAACATAAATTTCTAGAGATAAATACTCTAGTACATGTGTACTAGGTCAAAATCAATGTCATGTATGCAAATCTAAATCTATGAACACATCAACATCATCAATGACTGCCATCACGTGCTAGATGTTCAAGCCTGTCTGGATCCTCGTCTTGTTGGACTTGAGTCTGTACATGTAAATGTAACAATTTATAAATAAAATTTTAATATATAATGTCTTGAGCTTAAATTAAAATGTATATTTAAAAACTCAACAAATAAATTATAATTTAATTTAAACTATTGTACCTTTGTATCCTGATGAATCGAATTAGCGGGCTCCTCTAAATCTCCATATGCAACACCCATTGCAGTGTCCTATACCAGGTTCAAATAAATTTAAATTTAAATAAATGGCCTCATCCATGGCCTCATCCATAAGCAAATATGAGAATCCACTATGGAATCATGAGGTGATATGTGTCTGCTATAGGGGAGCTTGTGTGTGTTGTGGAGGCAGTGTAAGATCATCGACACTTTGTCATGGAGCGGTAGGATGTATCTGGACATCGTCCTGTCTAGTGGAAGTACCTATCTCTGCATCTCCCTGTCCCCAGATGCTACCTATGGAGGATATACAATGTCCTCTAATGAAAGTAGGCATATCATGTGGATCAATCCTATGTAATGTAGAAATCCTCTGGTAAGTTGCCAGGAGATCACTCACTAACATGGGCTCTTGTCGTGCAGGCAATCCTCAGGTAGTTGTCCTATCTCATCTAGAGTAGGAAGATCAAATCTGATGTAAGGGTCATAAAATGGACTAGAAGGTGATACGATTGTGCTCGTCCATGATATAAGCATGTACCTACCCACACGATTAGATAAAAATTCATCAACCTAAGTCATGATGGTGGAAATGCTATAATACATATCTAGACGTGCATCCTCAACTCCAACCTGTCGAGCTCCAGTGTAGTTCTCCAAACCTTTTGGAAGAACCAAAAGGTTTTGACCCACCAATTCCCCCTTACTAAAGGGTTGTGGTATATCAGGTCATCTACACTTATCCTAATATCTCCCCTGACCCTGACCAACATGT
This sequence comes from Chamaecyparis obtusa, assembly GCA_027943335.1. Lineage (NCBI taxonomy): Eukaryota > Viridiplantae > Streptophyta > Pinopsida > Cupressales > Cupressaceae > Chamaecyparis > Chamaecyparis obtusa. Next base: position 1,196,120 of record BSBK01005918.1, read on the forward strand.
GGAGTTAAGTCTGTGTAATCGACATTATAGCCTAAATGAAACTCTGCAAATAATTGTTTGCAGAAATATAGGGGCACCTCATCCTTTTGGGGCCACATATGATGGGCCTCCAACTATCTAGGATATATAAAAGGGTCCACTAAGTCATTTGTACATTTTGTGACCCTCTATGCTCTAACTACCCTCTTATCTATGTAATGGGTCCCAAACATGTTCTTAACCTAAGTGAGTGAAACATCTGAATCAGTTGTCCTCCAACCCACTGTCCTTGTGATAGTGTTAGAGAGGCTATAATAAAAAGCATCAATTGATACATTATCATATGGATTGTATGATTTAGCCTTCTGAATCATACTCACGAGCTTAGTGCATATAGATGTCAATTTCTCCCTATTAGGGAGAGTAGTATTATTCTACAATGTTTGTTCTCCCTATTAGAGAGAGTAGTACTATTATGCAACGTCCACTCTGATGTAGTTAGAGTGGCCTACATCCTAGAGATAGTTTCATCTCTATGACTATCTCTACTTTGTGGGGCCTAGGTACCATGCTGGTCTGAGGGAGCTCATGATCCCTGACTATTATGGACACTATGCTCTGAACCACTAGAAGCCATGATGTGCACACAAAAGTTATATATATATATATATATATATATATATATATATATATATATATATATATATATATATATATATATATATATATATATATATATATATATATATATATATATATATATATATATATATATATATATATATATATATATATATACATATGTATATATGTATATATGTATCTATGTATCTATGTATCTATGTATGTATAATTAAAGATAACTTGATTTACATACATACTTCTTGAACATGAAAACATTTAACTTCAAACATGAACTAATTTGAACGTATTTATATATATAAATTAAATATTTAAACATTTAAATTCATGCGTTTACATATACATAATATTTAAATAAAAACATAATTTAAATTCATGTGCATTTACATGTATAAGCATGGTACTAGAACTAATCCATGCATGCATAATTTACTAATTCATTCATAAATACATATTTAAAAGCACATGAGAAAAATAAATTTAATACAAATCTAAAATCTACCTAGATTCAAGTGACAATAATTTTGAGATAAATTTTAAATCAATTTACTAACATGCAAATCCATAAGTAGGGAGGGAAAAACATTATAAATACTAAAAGAAATTGTGGAAATATAATAATCTAGAAAGGGGTTCATTTGAAAATAATCAGGTGCTAGATGAAATCACTCAAGTCCATGAAACAATGGATTTTCTTTAGTTTTTTGCGCTTTTTCCATGGACAAAACACTTCCATGCAAAGCATAAGATGGAACATAGATTTCTCCTAATGAAGTTTAGGAGGGGGAAAATGATCTAGAGTTTAAATACTTAACCCATTTTGGGGAGAAGATATATATATTATTAGTTGAGTTAGGATCACCTCCAAGGTTTCATTATTTTTAGCGAGAGGGGATATCTAAGGGTCTTAATTAGGTCTTAAGGGTCTTAAGGGTCTTAAAGGTCTTAAGGGTCTTATTGGGTCCTATTGGGTCTTAAGGGTCTTTATTAGGTCCTATTGGGTCTTAAGGGTCCTATTAGGTATTAAAGGTCTTATTGGGTCCTCTTGGGTCTTAAGGGTCTTAATTAGGTCCTATTGGGTCTTAAGGGCCTATTATATCTTAAGGGTCCTATTGTGTCTCAAGGGTCCTATTAGGTCTTACTAGGTTCTATTGGGTCTTAAGGGTGGACTATTAGGTTCTATTAGGTCTTAAGTGGTCCTATTAGGTCTTAAGGGTCCTATTAGGTCCTATTAAGTCTTAAGTGGTCCTATTGGGTCTTAAGTGGTCCTATTAGGTCTTAAGGGTCCTATTATGTTTTAATTGGTCCTATTAGGTCATGTATTAGGTCTTAAGGGTCTTATTAAACCTCCTATTGGGTCTTAAGGGTTATATTATGTCTTAAAGGTCCTATTATGTCTTATTAGGTATTATTAGGTCTTAAGTATAATTTTTCTTGAAAAAATATGTAAAGGATTTTAAGATCTATATGTTCTTGATATATATTCATTTTGGAAAATAACTTAGTATGATATATAAAAGTTATATCTCTTAATCATTTTAAATAAATTTTATTGAAAAATTGTTTAAATTAATCATGTATTGTGTGCTATTTACATGTTTTTAGGTTGAGTTTACATTTTGGGTAAATTATATATGTTTTTAGGTTTTAGGTTTGTACGTTTAAGTTTCAAACTTTTGGGTTTATGTTTTAAGTTTACATATTTAGGTTTTAGGTTTATGTTTTAGGTTTACGTTTTTAGCTTTTAGGTTTACATTTTTAGGTTTTTAGGTTTTACGTTTACGTTTAACATCAATAATATATCTAGTCTACAAATGTTTATTGCTCAAAAATGGAAAAAAATAATATAAATTATAATGCTAAGTAAAAATAATTTCATTTTTTTGTATATAATACAAAAAGAAATTAAAAAATATTAAAATAAAAATGCCCCCTACGGCTGAGTAGGCACTATTGCTCACCACTTGCTACTTTGTATCCCCTCAATGTACAAATGAGGGGCTTTGGGGTTTTTTTGGGTATTTAAAATACCTATTAGACTCGGTCGAGTCCTACTCAGTTGAGTAGGACTCGACCTAGTCTAACATGCCACATAGGTGCCATTCAACACCACGTAGCACCTACCTATACTCGGTCATGTTTTGCTCGGCCGAGTAGGAATCGACCAAGTCTAAATCGACCGAGTAGGACTCGACTAAGTATAAATTGGCCGAGTCTTTCTATTTAGCCTAATAGGCAACACAATATCATGCTTTTACCCGTTGAAAACCCAAGATGGGAAAAACCACGGAGAAGCTAATTCTTATGAAATGTAAAACATCTGTTAGGGTAACATTGAAGGGTGATTTGTACAAAAGTTCATTGGTAGGACTGTTCACTATAGATAGAAAGGCTCACTACCATAATATTAAGGCTCAATGTTGATACCCAAGGGCTCACTCCCAATAAACAAGACTTGTAGATAGAAAATATGAAAAGAGATAGAATCCACTACTGAGATCAATAGGAAACTAACCACGAACTCAGATCTCTAGAAAATAGATCCGCATCGACTTCACATATCAATACACATGAGACTTGATTGATTGTTCTACTACACACACACACACACTTTTGATGTGAATAAATACACTCCATATATACAACCCAAGGAGATCCAACATGTTGCCCAGACAATTTGAAATAGGTCACACTAAAACATTCCTATGGTAGAAGGAATGTATTGAGGACAACCTCGATCAATACAACACGCCTCATTTAAACCAACACACTACACCATTACCAAAGCAATCGGTTCCAATAGATATATTCAGTACGTTATAGTTACATGGTTGGGACCAAAACAAATCCAAATAGAATCAAACCAAAATATACAATCTACCAAATGTAGATTCCACAAACCAAAAGCTATCAGTGAACATGCCAAACACACCAATTAATACGTCAGGCTATCTGTACACATCAACTGATACATCATTTTATCGGATACATAGAAACCGATACACACAGAGGCTACAAGATGAGTATGTTGACATCAATGAGAACCATTAATGAAAACATCATTGGATAACATCAACCCACATTCTAACACTTTTGTACCATGAACACTAGGTTTGAAAATTTAAGAGCTTGTAGACTAGATACAAAATTTGAATAAAGGTTCGACTATAAATCAAGGCTTAGTGAAATTGTGAAGGAAAACTTAAACTAAGAACATGATTTGAACTAGAACTTGGGTTCAAAGGTGCAGAGCAACAATTAAAAATTTTAGGGTAACAATATATTAATGATATGAAGTTCTAACTATAATAATATACCATTGTTTGAGGTATAGTTATCTTGGATGAATTATAATTTGTTGTGGTTATATTTTAGGAGGTATGAGTAAGGTAGTTACTTAGAGCCTTTTTTATCATTGGAATTTGATGCTTATGTTCATGTAAATATTGGTGCGAGTTTAAGTGACAATTGATATGGTTCACCTTGGAATGTTCCTTTTCTTCTATATGTGGCATGTTGGAGATTGTGAGGATATGTTTCCTTGATGTTGGTAATCATGGCTACTTTTTTAGGTATCTTGTTAGAGCACAAGAGCATGAAAAAGATTCAAATGGTATAGGGATGGCTAAGGGATTCTTTTTCATTGTTTATGATTATTATTTACAATGTGATTTTAAGTGGGATAATACTAGAATTAAGGTGTCATTTACCTTATAAATCCTAAGAATTCATTCTAACATCCTTAAAAAGTGCCCTTGGACACTTAAGGTGTATTGAAAATAAATTATAATATTTATTCTCGCTATTGGTTGTAATATGTGATGAGCCCATGTTTTGGTATTTTAAACACAAATAGGATTTTTGATAAATTTTACAAATTAATGGAATTGAATCCAATAACAATTCAGAATTGAGATTACATGTATTTCATTACTATATTAACCAACATATTGAGTATCAACTTTCATCAAACAATACAACATAGGAGTTATAAGGTTTGGCACCTTAGACATAAATTACGACTGTTGTATATGGAACCGCAACATCAAGAAAGATAAACACTAGCAATTAATCCTTACTAAGTATTGATGTCTTAAAAAAATGTAGCCCTCCAACTTGTCATAACCTTCCACATAAAAATCAACTTGCACTTCCTTCAATCCAGGAAACACAACATTCAACCTCGGCATACAATTCCACACCACACAATCTTAGCTCAATCCGTACCATGTACGACCCTACAGGAAGTTTGTACAACTCTTGCTGGAAAAAGTATGATAGCAATAAATGATGCTAAAAAATACTAACCAGCAGCATGAAAATTTTTGAACATTCACCACTCTTTACACATGAAGATTGGATGAGTTCTCTCCAAAATCTAAAGACCAAACTCATAGAAAACCCTTTCTTCCTCAAGCAATTTCGATTTTATCCTCCAAGAACACTTTCAATTTTATAAAAATGACATAAGGTGAATGAAAAAGCTCTTCATGTTTTATTTATAAGCTTTTTAATGAAGGCTTCTCATTTACACTTTTCACATAAGAGCCTTCTTCAACACATCATCAAATTATAACATATAATTGTATAGTTATTAAATTAAAGTAGACTTAATTTAATAACTTCAAATATAATGCAATATTATAACAACTTATGACCATAACATCTTGAATTTTGACATAACATCCAAATTAAACACTCCCTGCTAGAAATAGCCATCTAACCAAAATAGACTTACTATAAATAGTAAGTCTCTCAAACTAGAGATTCCCCATAAGGAACTCTGAATCATTTGAAACCTTTGCCCGGGTGCTCTGCCAAACATAACAATATCCAAAATACTGCTTACTATAAATAGTAACTCATCCAATCTAACCTCAACAAAGAGAAGACCTGGCAACTAGAACCTCCATAGTGGAATCCAACCACTGGCTCTACCAACTGACCCCCTCTGACAACCTAATTAGCTTACAAGGGTCACCGAATAGAAGCTAATCCCAAGAGTTTAAAAATGGGGATATTACAGTCCTCCCTTCCCAAGATTTCTTGTCCTCTAGAAATTGGGAAAATAAGAAACATCACAGCCCACCTGGATCCCAAGGATGGTCATGTATAATGTCCCTATCATCACCATACTCCTATGATGAAATCATTAGCATCAACAGTACAAACAACAACATCTGAGATACTACACTCAACACCCAAACCAAAGATGCTACAATAAGAACACCACGTGGGAGAAACTCAACCAATAGAATAGACTTGCCCCTAGTCTTCATGCTAACCAAACCATCATACCAATCATCAAATGGATGCATTGAAGAACTCTACAACTGGTAGATGTCCTGAACGTGAGGATCAAAAGTGAAACTATAAGCACTCCTCAGTGTGTACACCCCTATAAACTGCTTAGCTAGGCCTAACTGGCCTCCTATAAAATATGCTCGATAACTAGGTGTACTAAGAGGATCCCAAACATCATATCATCATCATCGTCGTCATCGTCATCGTCGTCGTCATCATCATCGTCATTGTCGTCATCGTCATCTTCATCGTCGTCATCGTCATCGTCATCATCATCGTCATCATCATCATCATCATCATCATCATCATCATCATCATCATCATCATCATCATCATCATCATCATCATCATCATCATCATCATCATCATCATCATTGTCATCATCATCGTCGTCGTCATCATCATCATCATCATCATCATCATCATCATCATCATTGTCATCATCATCGTCGTCGTCGTCGTCATCGTCATCGTCGTCGTCATCGTCATCGTCGTCGTCATCGTCGTCATCGTCATCGTCATCGTCATCATCGTACAACACCTGAAAGGGATCATCACTGAGCTCAAACAATGGATTGTCATAAGTCATAGTGATATCCATATCAAATAAAGGATTGTTCACAAAGTGAACTGATCCTATCTGCTGATCTAAGCTAAAAAAGTATGAACTATGAGAGACATGATGTGTAATTTTCTCTACCTTAATGGACTCATGTCTCTGAGAATCCTCACTATCTACTACACAAAAGGACATAGTGCGTAGACTCCCCCCAAAAAGACCGGGCAACACATACTCTCTACCCTAGTACTCAAATTTTATCTACATCAGACTAAAGCTAAGGTAAAAGTCCTTAATCTCCTATATCTACTACATCCCCAAACTACAACCATCTCTCCAAATAAAACAAATAGAAATCAGATATCAGCTCGTAATCACCAAGAAACAAAGAGAGATGACCAATGCACCTAGCATAGGTAAGGTTGTATCCATCTACTACCCTGACTCTAAACCCTGCAAACTCCTCTACTTGAAGCCCACACTAAATAGCAACTCGCTCATGAATAAAGTTGTGTGTGGCTCCAGTGTCCAACATAGCAACACAAGGTTGTCCTTCCACTAATCCCCTCAATCTCAAAGTAGAGGAAAGTGGCACAGAGGTGGACAACATAGTCGAAGACATTTTGGTATCAAGACCAAACTTTGGAGTGACTCTTTTCTCCTCCTCTGAATCTAAACTATCTGATTGTTGAGAAGACTCAGCCTCACTCTCACCAGAATAAACCCACATAGAGCCATTTGGCCTACCCTTAGGCCTCATAGAACGAGAATTCTCTCTTTCATAAGGCTATTTACACTAATAGAAAAGCTGACTCCTTCTCAAATCCTCTCAGGTAGCATCATCAAGCCTACCTGTAGAGTTATTCCTTTCAACAACTGGTGGATGTACCTATTCTGCAGGAGGGATAATAGGACTAGGAGTAGACTTGCCTCATGAAACAAAAGGCTCAAGATTCCTTGCCTTCTTCATAGCATCTCGCAAAGTAGGTGGATCCAGGGACTTAACCCACCCCTTGTACGACTCAGAAAAAACCCTCTATGAAAAGCATGACTCTCCTCCTCTCGGAGATGTCATAAACCATAATTGATAGGCAGTGAAAGTCACTGATAAAGGCCTCAAGGCCACCTATCTACCTCAACTAAGCTAACTCTCTAAAGTAAGTCTCAAGATCCTTCCTATCAAATCGCTCTATCAGCCTGTCAACAAACTCCTGGAACTCAACAATCTGATCATGATGTAGAGATACTAGTCCATGGTACCACCAATCATGAGCTACCCCATCTAGATGAAGCATGAAAAATTGTATAGTGTCCTCTTCAAACATAGGGCAAAGTGACAAGTACATATCTAGCTTGTGGACCCATGCTCTAGCTGGTGTCTTCTCACTTCCATCAAAGTGAGCTAGTGTCAACTTGTTGGTTTCCTTCTTGAGATCATTCTGCCTAGGCCTCTACCTCATGTTAGGAGATGGTCCACCTCTAAAATACTCTCTCTTCTATGTCAGGTACCTATCAAAATTTAGATTCCTTTTTATTGCCTCTAGAAGAGCATCCCACTCTGCAAAATGTGCCACCATGTCATCAACAAATGGTGTTGGCTCTGTCTCTACACTAACTGCATCTAGTTCAAGCCTCAAGAAAGTAGGATGAAGAGGCCTATCATAAGTACTAGTATGGTCAGCTCTATAATCACGCCTGTCATCTGCTCGTGACCTGAGCTGACTGAAACACTTCGTGCACCTCTGTCTCTAGTATGATCACCTTGTATTATGTGATACGCTGAAGAGTGTCTGAAAGCTGTTGCAATACATTTGCAACATGATGCTGACCATCTGCTAAATTCCTAAAGGCATCTCTGGCCTCCTTGTCAACATCATTCCCAATGTTATTCTTGTTCTTGTCTCCTACCTATTCAATAGGTGGGCCCTGTTCATTACCTTTGGGAGGAGGTGAAACTCTACCCTTGCAGATATAGTGCACTCCCGGTACAAAATCTATATGCCATTGCTAAACCCCCATAACCTTCAGGATGGCAAGATCAGTGCTTTGATACTAGAGTGATGAGCCCAACTAGCTCTCTATAGCAATTTGATGTTTTTTCCAATTTCCTTGTAATTGTTTTGGTATTTTAAACACAAATAGGATTTTTGATAAATTTTGCAAATTAATGAAATTGAATCCAACAACAATTCAACATTTAAATTACATGTATTTCATTACTACATTAACCAGCATATTGAATATCAACTTTCATCAAACAATACAACATACCTGAGTTATAAGGTTTGGCACCTTAGACACAAATTGGGACTGTTGTATATGGAACCGCAACATTAAGAAAGATAAACACCAACAATTAATCCTTACTAAGCATTGATGTCTTCAAAAAATGCAGCCCTCCAACTTGTCATAGCCTTCCACATAATAATCAACTTGCACTTCCTTTAATCTAGGCAACATGGCATTCAATCTCAGCATACAATTCCACACCACACAATCTTAGCTCAATGTGTAACATGTACGACCCTGCAAGAAGTTTGTATGACTCTTGCTGGAAAAAGTATGATAGCAATAAATGATGCTAAAAAATACTAACCAGTAGCAAGAAATTTTTTGAATATTCACCACTCTTTACACATGAAGATTGGATGAGTTCTCTCCAAAATATGAAGACCAAACTCATAGAAAACCCTTGCTTCCTCAAGCAATTTTGATTTTCTCCTCCAAGAACACTTTCAATTTTATAAAAATGACATAAGGTGAATGAAAAAACTCTTCATGTTTTATTTATAAGCTTTTTAATGAAGGCTTCTCATTTACACTTTTCACTTAAGAACCTTCTTCAACACACCATCGAATTATAACATATAATTGCATAGCTATTAAATTAAAGTAGACTTAATTTAATAACTTCAAATATAACGCAATGTTATAACAACTTATGACCATAACATCCTGAATTCTGACATAGCATCCAAATCATGCACTGCCCTACCATAAATAGCCATCTAACCAGAATAGACTTACTATAAATAGCAAGTCTCTCAAATTGGAGATTCCACATAAGGAACTCTGAATCATTTGAAACCCCTACCTAGGTGCTCTGCCAAACATAGCAATACTCAAAATACCACTTACTATAAATAGTAGGTCATCCAATCTGACCCCCATGAAGAGTAGACCTAGCAACAAAACCTCTAGAGTGGAATCCAACCATTGTCTTTGCCAACCGACCCCCTCTGACAACCTGATTAGCTTACGAGGGTCACCGAACTAAGCCAATCCCAAGAGTTTGAAAAATAGGGACATTACACAAAACATTCATAAGGAGTGATGGGTTCCACTAGTAGTGGTAAATTTGGGTCATGAACACAAATTTTTAATAGTATTTCTCCATATAATAGACAAATGAGTGACCATTGAGCTTCTCCAAGTGGAAAATCGGAAGAGGCAATAGGCATCTCTTGATATTTTATTGTTTATTGCATTTAATTTAATGTTTATCTTGTAAGATTGGGTGCCCAAGTCAGAGGGAAATTATTGCAACCAAAACTAGTGCCAAATTGAATTTTGTGGAGTCAACCCAAGGGTTAGGATCATTTGGAATGAATAGCCTTTTCTAGATGCATCATCAGATGGCTTTGGAGCTCTTGTAATTTTATAAATACACTTTTTGGACATTAAATTAAGGTACAATAACTAATGTAGAGTAACTCTAAAAGAACAAGTATAGGTAAAAGGCATAAGAAGGTTGTTCACAAATACATAATCAATACCCTATTGGAGGCAAATAGGAGAATGTGAGTGAATGCATGATAATTACATTTATTATTGATAATGCATATGTAACCTCTGATTTGAGTGGAGTTTTACCCTGCAAGGGTTTCTCCATGTAAATCTTATGTTATATAATTTTCTTATGTTGTTGATTTGCACATATTTGCTACTATCTTGTGCTAATTTTATTCATTATTAATTATTATTATACATTTGCATAAGGTAGTGTTGGTAAGCATAGTTTGAAGGTTGACTTTTAGCATCATTTAGAAGAAGGAACTAAGTATGGCTAATTCAAATTAAGCTAATTTAATTTTTAGATTTGCATATAAGTTTCAGTTTTTCATGTTGTAGTAATCCAAACTTTATATCTCATCCTTTGATTTATTTATTTGCTAGAGATTGAATTGAATCACAATCTTTGGTATTGGACCTATCTATTTCTGAACAATAGGTACAATTGAGGGTGCTATATTATTTTTAATGGTCAAGGACAAAGTGCTCCAAATTTGATGCTTTGAAAATTAATTTTAAGGTACTTGATCCTTTTGGATGTGGTGATGGGGCCAAATTAATTTGGTAACCACCTCCAAACTTTAAACCTTTGTAGAGCTTCAAATTCATGTATCCAATTTAGACAAATCAAAATGTTAACTTAACCTTTCTAGATACTCTAAATTCAATGGTGAGATTGAATTTTCATCGATAAACTCTAAAATAAATTTGCAATACAAAACCATAAAGAGGAACCCCCTTAGATTTGGTATTCCTTTAGTTTATTTTATTTTGTAGGTCATCATATGATGCAATAGAAGTGCAAACTTAACTTTTTAAGGTGCACCATCAAAATATGCAAGTATATACAATGAGATGATTGATTGAGAATACAAAGGGAACCCCTTGGTTATATAGACCAAGGTGAGAATATGATTGATAAGATTAAGACACATTTTTAATCTTTTGACTTGAGACATAAAGTGATAAATATCCTTTGTGTACCCTAGGTAAACTTAACAAACTATCATGGATGAGACCTAGGTGATGGACTAGTTAGGAAAACCTCCTTTTTAACACAAACACTTGGCCTGAATATTATAGTAAGATTTTGACTTGTAAATTAAGTTATAAACCTTTTTTTTTCCATTATTCTTTAAGCTTTTTCCATCTACTCATTTCACATCAAAGATGATGTGAGCTAGTCTTCAATTAGGTTACAAGTATTGTTACCCTCCATGACATATTCACCATTGTGTATGCATTTTGTTAATAATCATAAATGGACTATATTCATCAAAATAATATTTCCTTTTTTTTAATAACTTTTTTTACATAGACTTGTGAAAGCCGACTACAACAAAATCTTCTATTTCTTTACTCACATTTGAGTATGTATTGTTGTGGATGCCTTGTTTATCTATTTGCTTGAAGTTTTGTTTCATCCATGACTTCTCTTGTTCAAAACTTTTTAATTCACAATCTTAAGTCATCTATGAGCTTCCATTTGCTCATTTGTTTTCAAGATAACTTAGCTCCAATAGACCATGATTTTGTTCCATATATGGAAGGCACCTGCTTTAGCTAGAAGAATCTCATATAGAATTGAAACTTTGAATTTACATTTACTTATGATCATTTATATATGAATCCTCTATGTTTTCTTTTATTTAACAATTGAAATATTGCTAACCCATAATCATATCCATAAAGCATTGATATACTTACTTAAAATGAATAAAGTCTACATTAATTTTCCACTTCTATAACTCTACCTTATTGCTTTTATTGTACAATAGATAAAATAATCTCCACCCTCCCAAAATTATGTAATCTATTATTTCCTTTAAAAAAATATTTTAATAGAAAGTTGTATCTTTACTATAGGATTTATATTGTGGATTTCACTTTCTACAATATGTCGCTAAACCTGTCTCACATTTCTATACCATCTTAGTCTCTTGTTAAACCATTTCCAAATTAATTTTTTGGTGTTGGAAAATCTTTCAAACAAATTTTAGCGATCAAAAACTCTTTTCAATGCTAGGAGATAAGATTGCAATGATTTTGTATTATTGTAAAAAAATTTAAAAGACATTTAAATAGTGTTAATAAGAAAAAGAACAGATATAAAAGGAAAATCTATATTTAATTATTTTATATATTATCTTATTTTATTAGGATATTCTATCTTTTTATTATATTTCAAAAAGGAAAAAAGAAAAAAATTATTAAAAAAGAAAGAATTAGCTTTATTCTAATTATTCTTCTTGTATGTTTATTAAATTATAAATAAAAATAAAAGATAACATAACTAATTTAATTATAATTTATTTTATTTGTATTTAAATTATTATAGAATGATTGATTCAAAAATAAAAATGTTGCTTGTGGCAAAAAGAGAGAATGAGCTCTACTAGGGTTTTGTCATATGTTCTAAATCCTTGAGCTTTTACATTTTCATACTGCATTTTTTGCAAGATTTTAGGTTTTAATATGCTCCATCCAACTTTGGCACAACATTTGATGATGGAATTGGAGTTTTGGCAATGGGCAACCATGGATCCTCTAAACAAGTGACCTCGCAAGTTTGTTCTAAAGGTGTTTCACAAGGTATGACCTCTCTTGATGTTGTTCTTCCTATTCAAGATTTTGATCATGCCTGTGATTGGCTTGAGAAATTTACTTTGATTGGATATTTTGTGGGGAGGGTTCCACCTGAAAGCATGCTTCATGAGTAGGTTTCCAAAGCTTGGGCCCCTCACAGGACCTGGCTTGATGGCATCCAAAATCTCAACAATGGTTTCTTTTTGTTTCACTTTTCCAATCCCACCCATGTTGAGGCTATTCTCAAGAATGGGCCCTAGTTTGTTAGTTCATCATTATTTGTTTTCCAACCATGGTCACAAGAATTCACTATCTTAGATGAAAAAAATATTAAGGTCCTTGTTTGGATAGAGTTTTTGGGTCTTCCTTTGTCTTATTGGTCATTCTTGCAATTTTTTTCTCAAACCCTTGGCATGGTGGTTTGCATAGAATTGAACTGCTTCTTTCGTGCTCATCCCTAAAAGAGGGTATGCGTTGAATTTGATTTATCTCATGGTCTCAAAGAGACCATTGATATCCATGTGGGTGGTGAATGCTTCACCTAGAAAGTGCTTTATTTGAATTTACCCAACACCTATTATCATTGTCAATCTTCAGAGCATAAGATTAGGGATTGTCCCTTGGTTGTTCCTTGAACGAAGTTCCCACCAAAAGAAAAATCTCCCCTTTGTTCTATTGAGGGTGTCAAAATAGATGAATGTTGGGCCGCAATGGTATGCAAGGGTAAACACACTTTGGCATTTTCCCAAAAATAATCTAACAACACAACACCTCAATAGTCATCTCAAGACATAGCTCAATCTAAGCCACCGCTAAATCAATCAGTTGTTGTTCCTGTTTGAAACCCTGACTAGTAGGGGGAAGGTTCGACTAAGAGTGCTTCTCACTCTAGGTGGGTTCGCACTCCTCAAGCCATGTCAATGGTTGTTGCTCAACCATCCTCTCTTTGATGCTCTCGTAGCCCTTCTTGGCAAGTTGATAGCAATGATGGAGGTCTCAAGAAATGACATGTGATCCCAGGGGATCCTTACCCTAGTTTCCGAACAACCTCCAACTTCTTGCATAATAGTTTCTCCTCTCTTAGGGATGAGGATGATATACATGCGGTTGATCCATGAATTACATGTTATGGAATATGAGGGGTCTTACAAACATCACCAAAAAGTATTTTGTTAGGGATACTCGTCGATGTTTTTCTGGCCTAGATATTTTTTGCCTCTAGGAAGTAAAAATTGATGCTTCACATTTTCTACGACATGTCATGTTATTTGATTGGATAGCCTTGTTTTTCTTTACAACATGAAGTTGTTCAAGATGAAGTTGTTGCTCACATCTCCCCTCATTAGCAATCCTCTATTGTTGATCATAGGTCTAATCCCATGCAGATAATAGTTTGAGTCCTTTTGTCAATCGACAATCATTCATTTTGGATCATTGATGTTTATGCTCCCAATGATGTTGTAGAAGTATTATAATTGTAGTGTTGTGTTGCTGACTCTTTGCCACTTGCAACTTGAATTATGTGTGGAGATTTCAATATGGTTGAGGTGGCTTTAGATAAGGAAGGCATTTTTCCTTTCCTATGGACAGTTGGAGAATGAGAGGCCTAGTTCTACATGTGAAATAAATTGGGTCTTTTCAATCCCAACATCAATAGTTGTCACGCTTATTGTACCTAGCATACTTGGTGCAACTTTTGAGTTGGTATTAACGTAATTTTTAAATGGCTGGATCGTGCCATGAACACAACTCAATCTATTTTCCTTCTGTGAAAATCAAGAATTACCTATCTTGCCTCTTGCTGATGTTACTTTTTCAGACCACTATCCCATCAAGTTTAGTATTGAATGGCAAACAACTCATATGCATCCCTCCAAGACACAGTTATTTCTGAACATGTCATTGGTTCATCACCAACCCGCTATGACCCACATTCAACAGGTTTAGAACCTAGAGCCTGGGCCTACTCAGATAACATACTAGATTTCTTGGTGGAATGATGTCATTACTCATACTGCACAATTTCTTTGCATTTATGATAGATAATTAGCTATGTACTACCGACAATCCTATGATGCATACACCAAAGATTTGTGTGCTACCACATAACCTCAGCCTTGAATCCATTCTATTTGGATTTGTAGGTTAGAGTAACTCAACTTCTCCATCAAAAGCAAGTTGCATACGATCATGTTGCCAGAGGAGCCTAGATTAAGGTCACATTACACTGGCTCAAGGTGGGTGAACAAGCCTCTAAGGAGTTCTTCCTCACTCTTAGGGCTCGTCATTCATCTCCTGGTATCAAGTGTATCGAAGATGGCCATGTGGTGCCCTCTAAGCTACTTGATATTCTTCAAGCCTTTGTCAGGCATTATGAGAAGGTGTTCACTATGTAGGAAAATTCCCCTACTAAATACCAAGCTTTGAGGAATTTCTTGGCAGTTGTTCCTTCTAGGCTTTCAGATTCTCAAAAGGTCTTATGTGATTAGATGCTAATTGTCGAAGATCTCAAGAAAGTTGTCACTTTCATGGCTGATGATAAGGCTCCTAGTTGTGATGGTTTTCCTTGTGAATTTTACAAAGCCTCTTTGGCCTTGTGTTGTCTAACCTTCGTAAGGTCTATCATGAGGCCTTTCATGCTTAGACCTTGGGAGAGATTATCAACAAAGGTAACATTAAGGTCATCACTAAGGAAGGGGATCTAGAGGACTTTTGCAATTTGAGGCTTATTACCTTGCTTAATGTCTCTTATAAGATCATTGCCAAATCCCTAGCTCTCAAAATCAAACATATTCTTCCTCTCATTCTTCAACCCGAGCAAACTTGTTTTTATCAAGTCAAGATTCATCCTTGACAACATTATTGTTGTCTAGGAAAGTATGGAATGGGTTCATCGCTCCAAACAAAATGCCCTATTTGCTAGAATTGATTTCGCCAAGGCTTATGATCACATTGAATGACCCTTTATTCTTGTGATGCTTAAAGCGCTTGGGTTTGGTCCCATATTTATTCAATCTATCTAGATGCTCTTTGGGGATGCTTCTGGCTACATCACCATCAATGGTCAACAATCCTCTGGTGTTTCTTTGTATGTTCTTGCGACCGAGGGGCTTGGCTACCTTTTGGCTTCTATTATTTATGTTGGTCGTGTCAGGGGAATTTCCTTGCCTGAGTCACCTTCTCAACTTATCAATGGCCACTTTGCTAATGATTCCTTCCTCACATTAATTGAGGATGAGGACAATGTTCAGAAGTCTTGACACCTTTTGTCAAGCTTTTGGGTCATCCATTCAATGGCATAAAACCCAATGTTTTTGGTAGTCCTTTCTTCTAGCTCCACCTTGGATTCTCTAGTATGGGTGGATGTGGATTTATCATAGGGAAATTTTTCATTTTCTAGGCATTCCCTTTGCCTTCCAGGACTCTCCTGTTGATCTCTGGAATGCACTTTTGGGTTGGATAGAGAAGAAGCTTGCTTATTGGATTACCAAGCCACTTTCTTTAGCTGGTAAATTCCATATTTGCTCCAAATTTCTTGTAGCTATCCATGTTTACTACTCTTCGTGTTGGGATCCTTCTAAAACCTCTTACAACAATCTTGAAAAGCTCTTGCAAGACTTTTTGTGGGTCGTAGAGTTAACCATCATGGATTTCACAAAGTTGCCTGGGAGTATTGTTGCCTTCCCAGGGAATCTGGAGGCATTGGCCTTCATTTTACCTAGAAGCAAGGCTTGGCCTTGTGTGCTAAATGGGTTATTTGAGCCATCTCTAGCAATGAGGTCTAGAAAATTCTTCTTAGGCATTGTATTTCATCTAGCTATCTAGTTCATAGTTCGACATGAAAGGGGACTGGCTTTCAAATCATTCTGGTTATGAGAGGAGTCCAAATCCAAGGTACTTTTGTTGCCAAAAGCATATGGCATGCCTAGGAAGCTCTCAAACCTTGGCTTTACTGGGATGGGGCCAGTTTTCATGATGGCCTCTCATTCAACCAACACAACATTAGGTGGTCTCTACTAATTCAGTCACATGGACTTCCTTTAGCCAAATTTCTTGGTATTCATGCTCTACATTTTCATAAATGTGGCATTCACACTTCTAGAGATTTTTTTTCTCATGCTAGTATGAATCTTTGCACCTAAAAATATTTGCAAGTTCAATTTTGTGTCTCTCGCCCAGATCGACAAATGTTTGACCTGGTCACCTCAGTATTGCCTCTGGATATGCTACAAAAGATTGACATCTATTTTGTCAAGCCATGGTGGAAAGACTGGTGGTGATTTCCATGCACTTCATTTTACAACTACAAGCCCAAGATGGGCTACCATTGGTTGGTTCCCAACCTGCCTATGGTCTCCATCATGAACCATCGATGGCATTTGCATTCTTCCTAGTCCACTTGGTGACACATGTTTCTTATGCTTTGATCTGCTATTGTGGAGCCCAAAGTGGCTCATTTTGCCTGGTGTATTGTTTTCCAAGGCTTTCCCTTGGACTCTTGACTTCGACATATGGGTGTGCTAGATCCTCGGTGCCCTTTTTGTGGGCAACATGAGACTTTATTCATATTTTCTAATATTATAGAAGAGTCCACCAGCATTGGGTTTGGATTCATGATTTCTTTTAGCCATTCAAGTCTGAACCATTCTCTTGGCATATGCTCTTGCTGGAAGATTCGCCTAGACTTCTGTTCAAATTTTTGCAGATATGGCTTGCTTTCAGGATGGAAATCCTCTTCAATATATGGAAGGATAAGAATGTAGTATTATTTACTCACATCTATCTTGCTATAAATGTTTCAATGTATGCTAAAATGTGTATATGTAATAATGTTATGTTGCAGATTCAAGTACAAGCGAATAAAGTGGCTCTTGAAGTTGCACACTTGCAGGAGTTACTTCAACATTTGGGTGATGCCCCATGTACGGTTGCCAGAGTCCCACCAGATGTCTTTGTTTCTAATGACAGATCTCTGCCCTATGGGCACCAGTGTGGCCGTATTTCCTCTTCCCACCGCTCTCACACACCTCACTTCTAGGCCCCTCGCCATCCCTATGGCGAGGGAAGAAATTTTTAGAGGTACTGCTTAGCTTCACCACCCATGGTGGTTTCACTCCTACTTGGTCGACTGATAGTGTGACTCTCGCCGCTCCAAATGGCTTTGGCCGACCGGACGCTGGCGGAGATTCTGGTTGGCCCACTTCCTCCAAGTGGTTCCTACAGCTGGCTCTAGCCATTTCTCCCTCAAGGAAAGAGAATGAAGAAGAAAAAGTAGAAGATGATTGGTCCTTTTTGGACCCTAATCCAAACCTCGTTGATATATGGGGTAAACAGGATGGCCTCGATCCTCCTCTCTCAGCTAGCGCTGCATTAGCCACTTGAGGTGGTTTGGTTTCTAGGGTTGGCCCATGTTTTTATGTCGTTATTAGATTTCTAGGCTTGGGTCTTATGACTCTCATGGGATGATTTTATACCCCCCAACCTTTTTTTTTGAGTAGCGCAATTTAAATTATATATATAATATAAATGGCCTATTCATAAAAAAAATAATTATAATCTATCTTTTTATTTTCTTAAAAAAAAGAAAAAAGTAAAGGATGCACACTTTATAACAAATTTGTGTCATACAATCTTCCTCAAACGCTATAATACATATGAGAATATAAAAATCTAGTACTTGTTCCTACAACTATCTCTTACAAATCTTCATTATCGAAATTTACATACAGAATCAAAACATATATAACTTTTTATTAAATTTTACAATTAATTATAAAATATACAATACACTTAAATTCTACTTATAATTTCCTATCATTTCATTTAATTTAAATTATAAAAGATCCTTATCTTAGTCTTACTTGCATTTACGTCTGCTGACGCTTTATGCAAGGAGTAAAGCTGCAAGCAAGATTGGGCGGGAGGCAGAGCTGGGATATTTTCGGGCCACAGCCTAAAACGAAGAGCAAGAAAAGAATATACCCCGTCTTTGCCCTTGAGTGAAGGTCATGAAAGGTTGATTTCTTATTCATTCAATCGTGAACCATGGCCGCTTGGACGATCAACCCCTTCATTCTCACCGCCAAACCTGCACTGCTTCCTCCCTCCATTGCACCGACGCGAACAGCTTATCCAAAGTCAGTCTCTCTCCCCAGGTGAGGAAGTGTCAAATAACTTATTCCAATGTCGTTATTTCAATTATTGCACGCATACAGATCATGATTTTGCTACCCAACAGACCAAGGGTGTATGCTATTTCGCATTCTAGAGTCTTAAACTTATCTAGAAATAATTGAGGTTGTTCTTTTACATCTATGTGAAAATTGTACAGTCTTTTACTCACCTTCAAATATTTGAGTTTGTCGTTTCATCTCTGTGGTGTTTAACAGCATATTAGATTATGTGATAATTTACCATTATTCAATTGTTTAGTTTGTGAAATGACATAACTTCTTTGAAAATCACCCATGCCAACATTTTTAAAAATACTTAACTATAATGCTTAAGCACGATAAGATTTTTTCGTCCATTCTTTAATCTTTGAAGGGTCGCATTTATGTGGAAACGAAGGCACATGTTTTATGGCTAATAAGCAAGGTTCAATTGAGTTTTTAGTTTGGATAAAAACTTCCGTATAGATTCAATGTGAACGTGTAAAACGGATCAAGTGGTTTGAGTTGGTTTATTTTGCATTTTAATTTGAAGAATTAAAGTGAAAATCTTTAATTTAGGTAAATAAGTCTAAATAAAATGTAGATATGATGCATTAGTGATTTTGACTTCTCTTCTATCTTATTCTTATAAATGATAAGGATGCTTTTGTAATTAAATCTGAGTTTTAGAATGTTAGTTTTTTAACTGAATTAGTACAAAGTTAGGAGCAAGATAAAAGTTTGAAAAAATGTACAGATAGCTTTCAAAAGAATGAAAGACTACTTTATTTTGAAGGTTCTAAAAACTGTATATAATATGCCCGAATGACAGAACATATGTTGATTCTTGTGCAATAGTGAGTAACATCAGTTATCGAGGTTTGCTTGCAAGTTTTTGGAAGGAATGAAAAACTGATTTGAAAGTGCACTAATCTATGTATGCTTTTGCATTTTGAAGTTTTCATTATCGTGTGCTTTATGCAATGTTATTTAGCAATAGGCCATATCATGAGGGTATGAAAATTTTCTTCATGTTTCTCTAGATAAGGACCTGAAACTTAAGCTTGCAAGTCTAAGAGCATGATAGTTTTGATGAGCACACCGTTATATTGAGCGGGGGAGGGGGCGTGGTGAATTTGTATAATACAATCTTTTACTTTTTCAAACTAACAATCACAATAACATCAATTGCACAATATCACTTATGTCATCTTCTAAAAATTAAGCAACACAAGTAGAACACACGATTTATATGGAAACCCTTACAGGATAAAACCTGGACAAAATACTGCTTATATAATTTTTTCTTGTAAACTTCATAGGTACAAACCCATAGGAGACGCGAATCCTTCAATTTGTAGGCAACAACCCGTTGGAAGCACCATTTCCCATAACTAAGTACCAACTTAGTAAGAGACACCAATCCCTTAGATATGAAGCACCAAACTCATATCTTGTTACTGATATATCTTGAAGAATTACTCAATTTCCTTGTATTTGTATGATGGTTCTTCACATAACACATTTGTTTCCCAAGTCCGCTAGTGTATATATGGTTATCTTGTTTTCTCCTCACAACAATTTTCTGCTGCTTAAAAGTATACTTTGAATGTTCTTCAATCTTTTCTTTACAAAATCTGACTTATAAATATTTCACACCTCTACTGTAATATGCTCCTTAAATCTGTTTAAATATGCTTAATAAGTCTGCATAAATATACTTCATAAATTTACTTGTTTGGGAAGGATATTTCATTGAAATCTGTCTTCTAACTTTAATTCAAACCTCTATTTATATCTTACCATCTGTCTCTCCACTCAAGAGGGGTGACTCCTTAAAGAGAGGCGTCTTTCTCGAAGAGAGGTTGGCCTGATTTAAAACAAATTTAAATTGTCTTAAATCCTCAATAGAGGCGGTGCTAAGCAAGGCATGGGTTGGGCATAAAATGACGATTATTGGCTTCCTTTATGGGGCCAGCCCCATAAAATGATAATGTTTATTTGTGAATTAAGTAAGGCACTAGGCATCTAGGAATGAATAAAAAATTTAATTATTCAATTAAATTTAAATAAATACTTTCAATCTGAGTGCCAAATCTGATCTGTTTTTTTTGCATTAAAGTCTACAATGACAATAATTTTCTCACCTTTGACATCAATGGAAATATGTTCAACAATCTCCCCCTTTGTCATTGATGTCAACCTTGCATGATATAATTTGTAAATATAGTATAATGCTCCTCTCTGTCTCTGTTCCTACTAGTCCGTGAGGTTGTAACAAAAAATAAGGTATTTGCAGTTTTGAAGTTTTTTTATCTAATTTGGGAAATAGATTCTAATGCTACTTTGATCGAACAAGGAGAGATTATATTATCGACAAATATTTCTGGTATGTTTTTGAAGGTGTGATTGAAGCAAATCTTTATAAACAATTAATTTTGAATTAGCGGTGTGGGTCTGGACTGGGAGTTCGAACAAATATTATAATAAAATTGTTATCGAGCCCATCTTAATTTAGCAGACTATTCAAAGGACCGCATTGGCATCAGTCAAGATTGCAGTGAAAGGTATTTGAGAAGTATTGCAGAAATAATATCTCATGTAAACATTATATGTTGTTTGAAGGCATGAATAATATTTTCCGTGAAATTCAAATGTTCTTTCTTGTCGGAGGCTACACTCTTGGAGCCGGTTTATTCATTAAGAGCTATCAGATTGTTTACAAGTGGACAGTCCTTGTGGTGAAAGACTGCACCGAACGAAAGTATTTTGATAATACCCAACCATTGGAAGTTGTTGGGCGTTCAAAATACTATATTTCAAGTTAAGCACCAACTGCCGTGTAAAGAGCTTGGGCTACTGTTGTCTGGAGTATTTCTGGGAACCAAACTATTTTTGGTGTAATGTATATATTTGATACATTGGGAAGAAAAGACATTCCCAGAATGGATGCCATAGTGAAATTTGCGGATTAATTGAGAGTAGAAAGATTTGCGTTTAAAGAAATTTAGCAGTTACGGGGACTCTTCTTCTGGTGCGGAGTTGCTCCATTCTTAATGAAATTGTGATTTTCCTTCTACTGCAAGTTTTTTTTAATGAGGAATTTAGTCATGGTATTATTTGTCGGTTTTAGGTGAACCAACTCTAAAGGTCGAATAAACTGAAATATTATTGGGAGTCTGGTAATTTCTATCACATATCAACAGAGTATTCAGATGCATGGAAGACGAAGTGGTTTGGAGGAGTTGAGTGAGTACTGTAAGACTGAGGAGTTCACTGTGCACCTTGTGACTATGCTATTTGAAGGAAATTCTGAACACAGGCCAAAGGAGTGTTATCAAAGCTATTATTCTTTCTTAGTTAATTTGTAAGGGACTATATTTGTAGAGCTAAGGACTGGTTACTGTGTTTTCTCTTGAGAATGTCCCGTGTTGTTGAAGAGGGGATGGTTGCTGGACATTGGGAGGGAGTATTTCGAGTTATCCATTCTTAGCACAATCATCTGGGAAACATATTTGTACAGAGGTGACTCTTGGTTTCTTGGGTGTTGGGAAGATGAATATGGGAAAGTCCCAACATTGGCGTATTATGTGAATACCTCTTGTTACATGAAGGCAGTGTAATAGCAATATCATTTTCTAATGTGTAGGGTATCTGTGTTTCCCTCATGGTACAATGCACTGTGCAATAACCGTATTGATGCTGTCCATTCAATATTTACCTTTGTGCGTGGGAGATCTTATTGGTGCTCCAAATTCCTTGTGGTGATCGCTAGAAAGATTTACATCAAGAAACAATTGTGGGAAGCAAGGTTGAGGTTGTGGGCGTTTAGAGTTTTTAGAGCTGACACATGCTTTAAATACCCCTGTAAGTTATAAGAATTCATTGGAGTTCTCAGTGGAGATTATGGACCTTTTATGAGTCGGGTAAGCTGGGTGATTGAATGAAGTCACTCAGGGGCAGTTCTCAATTGTCAAATCTTTTTTTCAAAGAGGTCAAAATATTGATTGTATCTCTGCCGTTTTAGTAGCAAGTTAATGTCCCAGAAAAGTCTTCTATTTCCTGTAGTGTTTATTGCATTGTATTTGCCTTTTCAGTCATTGCAAATTTCTTTACTTTTCATGAATGAACGTTGAAATATTGTTAAGTGAATTAATACTGTTGCAAAATTGAAACTTCAACACAACACAAAACAACAAAGCAAAATATTTGGGATTGCCTGGGCATTCATGCAAACTTTGAGAAAACATACGAGGGGAAAGTAGCGCAAAAAAAAGGGTACAAACAGGATAGCATCCAGATGTGTTTTGCTATCCTGAAAGGGCCAGACAAAAAGATGAAGACAAGGGCAGATCAGAAAAGTAACTTTTTCTCTAAAGAGTTTAATGACACATTTAATGGTGATTAGCTAAGGGACTTGCAGAAAGAAAAGGAAATAGGGAATGAACTCTATGTAATTGGATTACAATTGGAGTCTATGAACATTCTAGATGTTCTCAGTTCTCTCTAAGTTGGAAGAAGTAGATTCATATTTGGCTAGAGTAGGTCAGTTAGATTGGATGCTTCTAAATTGGGCTTTGCAGCCCTCAATGCTTGCTTTGGTCCAGCACAGGTTATTGGAACATCCTTGTGAAGAGGTGAGACTTGTAGTTGCTTCTTGTCACAGTGAAATCATAAGAATAACAACTCTTGTAGCACCCTATAATGATGACATATTGAAGAAGGTCCTACAGTTGATTTTGGAGAGTCTAGATGGGTTACATGATGTCAAAGCCCCTACTTTTGGTAAGAGGGCTAAGATTTTAGAAATTATGGCAAGAGCCAAACCATTTATTGTTATGTTGGATCTCAAATGTGATAGATTGATTCTACAAACGTTTCAACGCTTTTTAACCGAAATCGGGAAACAACATCAAGACATTGTGAGGGCTTGTATGCAAACCATTACGTCCTTAATCTTAGATGAGGATGATGATATCTGCAAGCGGTTGCAATCAGACTTGTTGGCCATTTGGAGAAAGGAGCAAGCTATATCACAAATTGCTTATGAGTTTTCCAAAACATTGATTGAGCATAAAATTGAAAGGTTCAAGGAACACATACTGAAAATGAACTAATCTCAATGGGCTTACAGGTTGCATGATCTCCCAAAAAGAGTAAGAATCAAATGAGGAAGGAGCAGATATGTTTCACATGTCAGAAGGCTTGGACACTTGATCATATTTGTGGAATAAATAAGGAAGAAGATATATTGCAGCCAGGGGGTAATGAGGGCAAAGATATAGATGTGAATGGTGCCATGACTCATTAGGAGCAAGCTAAAACTACAGCTTTGAATACACCTGTTTCTGGGCATGATAAAAGTAATAAGGATCATGGTTTCCAATCAGCTCAAGTTGATGGTATGGAGGAAGAATCAATTGTTATAGGTGAGGGGTATTCAAAACTCTTTGTTGGCGATTTGTAGATCATTAGTAAAAAAACACGTGAGGAGAAAAACTCATTTGATGAATGCATATATGATCATATTGCTGTCCTATTAGTGCTACATGAAGAGTACATCAGCTAGAGCGACAGTTGGGTTTGATGTTGATAATGTTCCTACAATTGAGAATAGATCAAAAAGTTCAATGTATGACAACTTATGTATCCCAGATGAAAATGAACAAAGGTATCTAGCATTGCCATAGTTGAAGGTCAAATTATTGGTTACAGAGGAGAAGGTTGTGCAAGTATTAAAAGGGTCGATGAATCTCACAGATACATTGCAGATCTTTTTTGGAAAACTCATTTTGAGGAGAGACAAAGGGGAGCTGCAAGTGGGGTCACTAGTACTTAATTGCACACAATCAAAGAAGCATTTGAAAAGATGAAATCAGATTACTAGCAGTTGTTAAGGGATAAGGATCTTGCTATCAAATTTGCAGAAGACAAGGAAAGAGAAGTGGATGAGCTTTGTCTATAGGATTACTCATTATACAAGGCTGAAAATCAGACTTCTATTGCAGCCACTCGCAAGGAAGATGATATTAATTCTAAGACTAGGGAGATCATGCAGATTGTTGAAGGGATCAATACCCTTTGTGAGAATAAAAGTAAGCACAATGTTTCCACCATTCTCTATTCAAATGAGGCACACTATGTTAATGAAGATCAAAAGGACCAGCAAGGAAACAAACTCATGAATTTTGATGATCAATTTTTCTACGATGCTCCAATAGGCAGCAATGAAATAGCTGCTATTACAGATTCTAGAGGTAGATTTCAGAGTAGTCTCAGTATTGGGACAAAAATGATTAATGATCTTCCAATGTTAGAAGTTGGGCATGAGAAGTTTCTCAAACAAGACAAAGATAAGGACTTTGTAAGTTCAAACAATAGTATGCTGATTGGTTTTGATGAACATAAGAAGATTGATATGCTCAATGTTAAGTAATCTTGGTAGGAAGGACCAGTGGTTTCAACAATTCATTGCTATGTATAAAGCTGTAAGTATGAATCCATTTCCCTCGATAGTCTTTTTAGTGAAGTTAGGAGTTGATGGCATGATGGTGAGTGCTAAATATAGCCATTTTCGATTTTGGGAAGTGTACATTGACAAGTTCTTACCAGCAGATGACAGGAAATGCATTCTTGAGGAGGTCAAAAATCAAATTTCCAGTTTTAATAATGTTGATGCCATTTGTTGCAGCAGGGTTGCAAACTTGTTTTTACGTGATAATAGGCCTCCAGATAATGGATGCTGTTTCTCTCCACAAATTTGAATTTCCTTCCTCAATCTGCTATAAGTCCGATCGCAAGTCTGCCATAAACATTTCCATTAATCTGTCTGATTCTTTCTTTAAAACTTCTTATATCCTTGTTACCAAATCTGCATATTTTCTCCTTTATAAATCTTCTATATATTGTTTACAAATCTTCTCTGACTCCTTTGCTCAAATCTGCATAAGATATTTATATTGAGGAACTTACACATTTCTCATTCATCTCTTCATCTATTACCCCAACATACCTCTTCACCAAAGAGAGGTAACCTTTCACAAATGTGCCTACATTTTCATTACTTCTCCGCAGTAGTAAATCTGAAATAATTATATCTCTTATATCTAGCACATTCTCTTATTCCACACATTGGTTATCATAAGCAAACTCTATACACACACACTCAACTTCAACAACGCTTTTCATTCCCTTTTATACTTTCTCATGCCTTTTGAAAGTAGGTGACTTTAAAGATGAAGCATCTTTTTGTTTAAATTCCATTACTATTTGTTAACATGATATTTCTTATAGATCGCATGTTCTAAAAGAAATGGTAAATAAATTATAACAATTTGGGTAAAACGTTACTCATATGAATCGTTACTTTGATTTTAATATTTATTTGACTTATCTTTGTTAGTCAAACATTGTTATAATCTTAATCAGACTTGATGACTTATAGTTGTTAAGTTGCTGTTTATTACTTCTTGTTAATTTCTTTAGTCTATGATGACAGTCCCAACCGGTACTGAGAGGGGAGGGGTGAATCAGCGCCTCTAAAACTTTTCCTTATAAATCTGATGCAGTATACTTATAACTGTAAGCTAAACAGATTCAAGCATAAAATAACATCAAGCAAACAATCACACAGAGACACCAGATTTATCACGTGGAAACCCAATTTGGGTGAAAACCACGGTGTGAGGAGACCTCACAAATTCTGCACTCTTCTGAAGTGCGCCCTGTTAGGAGCCTTCTCTGTTAAAGGATTACAATGCACTATTAAATGCAACCCGGTTAAGGGATTTGTTACAATAAGGCCGGTTAGTGCCTGCTTGGTTAGAAGACTTAGAACACCTAAGAAGATGTCACCCAATTAAGGGATTTGATATAAGGGACCTATTAGAGTCCACCCAAATACTGAGATTTTAACTATTGTAATTGTTAGAAAACAATAGAAGGATTGACCTTTTACAAATGGCTTTGCATAGCCTGATAAGATCTATGTTCTTGTCAACTAAGATACATCACCGGTCGCCGCAGGTGTGTTCTCCTTTACTGTTGTGCTTCTCTGCACACTCTTCTCTCTCTTCTTCTCTTTTTTATTTACCCTAGCTTCTTCAGCGTACAGGTTCACTCTTTTCCTTGGCAGGATGAAGGCAACCTATATTCTTAACAGGCAGAACAATATATAGAGTTCTTGTCCTAGTTGCGCACCTTATGCATGACCTAATTATCTCATTCGGATTCATCACTTAGTGGAGTACTAGTTCACTGAGGAAACATCCAATGCATGCCCTTGCTTTATTTGTTTTATGAAGAAAACAATAGATGCGTGTCACACACCTTTCCTCATGAGATAACTTCTTGTTTTAAGGCCACATACTTCGGCTTTAAAACCTCTAAATGCGCCTCAAATTGATCAGCATGTTAACCCAAAGTCTTCCGGATTTTAAGCAGTAAATCTCGCTCAAAGAGTTTGGTTAAAATAGATAGTTGACTATGACTTCCCCGGTTCATCTTATCATTTTGAAGTCTTCTCTTAATCGGTTGAGATCCTTATGTTGTAAACAGATAAGAACTTTGACCTGTTACCTTTCCTTCTACTACATACCGGTTACACCTTTTCCTTGGTTTCGTAGTTGTTTCTTCTGCTTTACCGGACCGGTTGTTCCTTGTCCTCGGTTGTTGATGCTCTTTGCTTAGTGACCGGTTTTGCTTAGTGTTACCGGTTTCCAGACCAGTTTCTTTACATGCGGATCCACTCCCGGTGTCCTCCTTAGAGCCTTAGACTTTAGCTTGAGATGTCAAAACACCTCCTTCCTCTTTCCTCTTTTGCCAATCAATGACAATACTTAATTGCCATGTATACTGGTAGCAAACTTACCAGTTACCATCTCTTAATGCCAACAATCTCCCCCTTTGGCATTGATGGCAAAACCTTAATAGGCAATTGCCTAGTGTTGCTCTCTCTCTCTCTCTCTCTCTCTCAAATGAGTATTTGCATGCCTCTTTCCTACAAAAAGTAGGATTACCCTTTGGAGCGTGCATCGCAGTCTTGTAATTAGCAAAAAAATTGGTTGTAATCAACTATGCCCCAACATGCATTAATGCTAAGCCAGACAAAATCTTTATCAAGTAGGCATAGGATGGCAGCTGAATGGGATCGGCCACTGGATTATAATGTTATGCCATGAAAATGGTCACCTAGCAGGAATCTACACTATAGATACAAAACATACACCAGATACAAACCAAAATACAAGAACACAAATAAATCCATCAAAAGAAGAAATAAAACGACTGGAGGCTCCACAACAGTCTTCTCGAAATACGTTGGGAAAAAATCCACAATGGGAAACCGAATCATAGAGAGCATACTCTAGATGAGACAAGACAGATGAAGAATTATATTAATGTTTGTTAATCTCTTTGCAGTACTAGCTGATATGCTAACAAAGAAACTCACCATCCTTAGGAAAACTCTACCTTGAGAAAAAATTCAGCAAATTCCTAGTTCCACTTCATAAAGTTGATATCAAATCTCAAAATGCTAAACCCAAGGGTGCCTCAATCACTCAAAATTTTTTAATTATTATAACCTTTGTGATCCACAATATTCATATGTCATCACCACAATCTTTTATCCTTAGTAATATTACACAACATTATATAAATTGCAATAAAGTATTTTTTTTTCATTGTGATGGTTCCCAAGGCAATATAGGCAGATATGTTATGTGATAGCTACCTGCCTAATGTGTAATGCCCCCAAATTGATAGAGAATAAATAAATAAAATTAATTAATTAATTGGTCCCAATTTAAAAGATATTATTAAGGACCTTTAATTAATTAATAGGGGGGCCCATTTTTATTATTATTGTCCGTAGGTGTTTGTCGTGTCGGCGATCTTTTGTAAACCCTTTGGAGTTTCTTCGAAGGGGTATTTATGACCGGCGTGTAGGATGTATTTCTCATATTGAGATTTGATATTTTATTTGTATTTGCGAATTCCTGTTGGGATTCTGCTGGCTGCCATTTCAGAGTTGAAAGATCCTCCCTATTCGGTTTGTTGCAGTTTCGGTGGGTCACGACCACCCTAGTCTGCCGTTGGAAATATCATTCCGATATTTCACTGTGTGCGAAAATTTGTTGTGCTTTGTTTATTTCGGATCTGGCAATTCTGAAACACTATCTTTGTATACATCTGCGAAATGTATTTGCATCTTTGGCATTAATGCAGCTTGTGGTATCGTGGATACTTGGCATTCATTGTTTTGGTGTCTGTAGCACTATTATTATTAAATGTGAATTACTTCTGGCATCAATGGTGTTTTGGCGACCATCTACCTGACATTTGTTCTTGTGCTATCATTATTGAATCTTGCAATCATTGATAATATCATTGGTAACTGGCATTCATCGATCTGGTGTATCTCGCGCAACATTGGTATAACTCCATTAAACCACCCCGAAGGAGAAAACAATTTGAACTGTGTGCATCGAGGACTGGACAAATACATACCGTACGGCCTGCTGCCTATTGTATGGCCTTAGCAGCAACACCATATGGGCAATCCCAGCCGTACGGCCTCAAACAACAAAGCTGTACGACCTTCCAAGTCGTAGGGCCTCAGGCTACAACACCCTACAGTCAAATCTTGCTACCGTACGCCAATTCTGCCTGCCACTCCGGAAACAATCACCGTACAGACACGACTTTGTTGCATATTGAATATTACATAGTACATTTCCAGAGCAAGGAAGTTTGCCAGCGTCAGGGAACATTACATAATGCATGTGACTTTATCTTACATCAATAGCCACATCATCTTAAACTAAAATTTATAATTAATAGCAATCTATTAGGGCAAGGTATGATACTATGAAATAAATTTTGAGTGAAATAGAATGCAGAGTTATAATTCTTATAATCTTTATGATACGCAACATTCAGGGACATCGTCACCATATTTGCCCCTAGTAATATTTGGCAATAGCACTAACTAAATCACAACTTTTCATGGTTAGTCTTCCCTATGCAATGTAGGCAGATTTGATTTGTGATAAAAGGACGTATACTGCATATTTTGGCCTTCATATTGTGTTAATAATCATTATCTAACCTATATTTTATAAATAACAATCCATTAGGGCAAAGAGTATAATATGGATGTAGAGTAAAATAGCATACTAGAGTTATAATTATCATCTAGTTCTTTTAGCTATTGTTTCTGCACTAGTCATTATCCTTTTTGTAGGATGTGCCTATCAAATCTACATTTATGCAAAAAGGAGCTATAGCCATATAGTCATCTATCTAATATCTCTTTACTTGTTATTATTCATTTTGGCAGGATGTTAATGCCCATCAAAGCTACACTAATGCAAAAAGGAGATGAGAAGGAATATCAGAGCAACAATATTGGTAATCCATCTGGGGTACTTGAAACAACGGCCATTAAATTTGAGCGAACATTCAATATAGCTTTGACAGTATGTACTTTCGACTAAATGCTTTTAATGCTTTTTTTAATTATGGAGACTTATCATCATTGATTGTTTCCTGTATTGTAGAACAGTGTTAAATTATTCAATAATCATTTCATAGTATTGTATTGTAAGATGTGAAGGAAATGAAATTTATATTATTTTAAGTTTGATTAGCTCATGAAAAATAATTGTAATCTAAATGTATTTCAAAATTGATTTGCAGCAATAATTTGAAAGAACTATTAATCCCATGATATGTATTAAAAAGAATTCTCATCTATATATTCTATACCTAGAACTGCTAAGTCACAAGGTTTGAATTCGAGTTCGAGTTCGACGACAATAAAATTCGATTGAAGTTGGAAGGATATAAAAAATTCGACATTAAATTCGCCTTACATAATTTTAATTTTTTGAAAAATATAGTACTATATCCACACAATTATCAAAGTAGTTTAACATTACTAAAGAGATCTAAAATTTGAAATAAAATAAAATAATTTATAATATTATTTTAAAAAATAAAATAATGTTTAATTTTTTTTATTTTAAACTATAAATAACAATATACAATATTAGTTCTGTTTTAAATATATATATATATATAATAAAAACACTTAACCTATTTTTTTAAAACTTAGAAAATAGCAACTTTTATTCTATTTAAAAATATATGATTAATAAGTATATTAAAACATATAATTTTTTAACGTCATAAAAAAATCTAAAATCATTGTGATTTTCTATTGTTTTTCTCTTTATTCGATTGTTTTCAATCTTTCGAACACCAAATAGTTCATTTCTCTACAGCTGTGAATCAGTCTTCAGACCTGTGCTGCATCACGTCTTCCGACTCATATTTCTTGACGAAAAGGAAAAACTAAAGAAACTGGAAGCCTGCATTGGGGGTTTCTATATTGCATTGAAGAAATCGAAAAACACTCATAGAGATGTTGTTCACATTGTATTCACGGTCCTCTCGATCCAGAATTGTTTGTTTTGTTCTTTGCCTGGACATGATTTTTGCTACAATGATTATGTTAGGCTCGCAATTTCTTCATGAGAGAAGAATTATTATTTTTAAACTGTTGGATGAAAAATTAATATTATAGCAAGCTCATAATTTATTCGTAAACAAGATGAACAACTGCTTGTTTTATTCTCCAGCCCTGGATGTGATTTTTTCGTTTCTTTCCTTTGATTAAATGATTTTTTGCTTCGAGAATACATGATACGATGGAGGTCAGAAGACTTAATCTTTATCACCACAGCTTTTACCATTTTTCGTACGAATTTTAGATGAACTTCAACGAATTTTATTGCTTCTTTACAAGTTCGGCGAATTTCGAACTTGAAGCTGGAAATTCGCCGAATCTTGTGACACACAGCCTAGAAGTGCATGTCCTCATCAAGCCAAATGATGAGTTAAACTCTCCTTTATTCTATTTGACAAGTGTTTCATTATTCTCTAAGTAGAGGGGGCTCTGTCAGTTGCACAGTTAGATTTCATTGCTGTGCTAGAAGAATGATGTAGAGAGTTTAGCACTTTGTCTGAAAATGAAAAGAATGGACAAGTTTTCTAAATGGATTAATGAAACACGCAAAACTCAGAAGATAAGAAGAGGAATCTACAGTGAAATAGAGCCTATGAAATTAGATTAAAAGATCAGGAAGACTGACTTATTTCTACCATTGAATGTTAGTTACATTCTCTATATCTAGGTCAGAATGCCAGTTTGAACCATCAGCTCCTGAGAACCTTCCTTGTTCTACAAAACTTCTGGATATAACCAAGATTACCACAATCTGTCAACCGCAATCTTTCCAACCTGGTGTTGGGTAACAAAGCCATCCCTCCCTTTATCCAAAGACATTGAGATCAGCTTAAAAAGCTTCGATTTTTGTTAAAAAAATCAGCAAAAAATTGAAACCACAATTTTGTAGAAAAATCGTCAAACCTCAATGCGATGACGGAATGTAATGACCCTTTTCTGTATAATATGAGACACTACGAAATTCTTCACATTTCTTTTATATAAAATAAAAAGGCAAATACTTAATGATTATGTGTAAATGTCCAATCACAATCCGCGATATCTGCCATCTATATAAATCATTGCCATAGATTATAGTCTTCTTATAGACTCTATCTAGTAACTTCAATGCCTTATTTCATTAACATCTGCAAGATTCTTGTGCATCACTTGTTAGTCTATTGCATTGATATATTATATGGTGATGCAACGATTGGATGGTATGAATTCTTTCATATGGTGTATGTGTCTTATTTGTAATTCACCTGATGGGTCATCGGTGAATTACCACGTAATGGCCCTCAATATAGCTTGTCTTCTTAATTCCTCATCATGATTATCAATGACGGCTCAACAAGTCTGTATGATTGCAAATAGAGAAAAGGGTTATTTGAAATGTTGATGAATCGATCCTTCAATCCAAATATCATGAAATTGGTTTTGAATATGTAATGATGTATGAAGTACAGTTATGTATATATGAAATTGTAGTTTTCAGTTTGCTGTCTATGATATATATATATATATATATATTTATCTAACGATCTGTGTCTGATCTCATCCTCTTATATTCTATTTTCTGATGAATATCGAACTTTTATATATATATATATATATATATATCCTTTCTAGAGGAAGGTATAAATGAACTGTATATGTTTTGAAGGAATTCGAGTCCTTTTTTAGGTAATTAGAATCAATGGTTTTAGTGCTGACTGTATTATTAATTGTCTGTTTGAATTCTGACGTTGGTTCCAGTCCTCTGACTTGCTGCTGCCTAGACACTATATGTAATTACTCTTCCTATATTGGCTGACGTGTATTCCTCTCTGTTTCTATGATTGGGAACTCCAAACGAGTGCTGATTGGATGATGGGTGCTGAGTGTATGTATTGTTATGGTCATAGCTATTACTATATGCCTCTTCGATGAATGCTACAATATCTCTTGGTTATCGCTGAGATTATATGGTCTGTTGCTGGCTTTAAACATTAATTCTATATTATTTCTTAGATCCTATTCGCTGCTACCCTCCCACTGTAATCCACGTTCTTTATTTATTTATTTTGTTCCATCCGTAAAAATGAATTCCTTCCTCTATTCCCTGAGATGTCTGATTCATATCGTATAAGTATTCTTAAGTATTAATAAGGAGAAATAGTGATCGATGTCCTCTAATTGAGAGAGACCGATCCATTTTTATACTTGCAAATAGATACGATGTCACCCAAGAGACACCTTTGTTGATTCTTCAATCATATATGTTGCTAACTATGGATATCTAATCGTTTGTTAAAGTAGCAATTTTATAATGTTTCAAAGTCATACATATAATCGAGATCTTATGTTGATATAGTTTGGTTTTATTAATTATTGTCATATTTATTATTTGTATATTATAATATTTTAATTGTAATTTTGTACATTATATAATATAATTATGGTATTATATTATTATATATTATTATTTATATTATAATTTTATTAATTCAGATTATCTTGTATATTATAATATTATAATTTTGTACATTATATTATAATATAATTATGGTATTACATTATTATTTTATCATTTATATTTTAATTTTATTATTATTTATTCTTTTTGCTTATATTAATTATATATTATTATTAAATCTTATTTTAGAAGCGGGGACATTACAAGGAATCATACACCTTCGGTTTTGTGGAAAATGTTCTATAGAAACGAGAATCGCCAGAATCGTTGGTTTGGCGATTTGATTCACTCTGGCCGATTTTTTTATGAATCATTGAATCGGCTCGGCGATTCCATCTCTAAATAAGTTTTAAATTGTTAAAATCTCTAAATTTCAAGGGTTTTTTAAATTTGCCGATTCGATTTCGATTCATAGCCAATTCACGATTCGATTCGGCCTTGCTGATTCCGATTCTCATTACTTTGGCGACTCTGAAAAATAGTAAAAAACCCCTTAAAACAACAACAAAAGATTGTGATTTTTAGGACAAAATCTGTTAGCAATAACAATGCACCAACACAACTGAGAGGGGGGGGGGGGGGGGGAATAATCAGTTGTGTGCCAAATCTTAAATTTAAATTCCTTTATAAACTAATTACTTTAACAAACTGAAACAGTAATGTAACCATAAGAGCATCACAAAAAAAAAACACCATAACACAAAGATTTGTTGTCGAGGAAAACCCTGTTAAGGGAACCCACTAATGATGCACTAAAATATTGTGTCCCTATTAGGAGACCTAGCCCTGTTAGGAGCTGATTATTACATTTAGTACAAGTCTCTGTTAAAGAACAAACCCTGTTAGGAGTCTTTTTAGCCCTGTTAGGAATTGGTTACAAGGATAGGCTCACTGCTCGAGCACACTGCCCAAAGTGAAGGTTAAATCCACCTTCTGAAGGTTAAACCCACCTTCTAGATCCATTGTCCAAATAAGTGTATAAGAATATACAACAACAGTAATGAACTGACTTAGCAA
The DNA here is from genome assembly GCA_027943335.1 of Chamaecyparis obtusa. Classification (NCBI taxonomy): domain Eukaryota; kingdom Viridiplantae; phylum Streptophyta; class Pinopsida; order Cupressales; family Cupressaceae; genus Chamaecyparis; species Chamaecyparis obtusa. Next base: position 1,231,120 of record BSBK01005918.1, read on the forward strand.
CTAGCTTTGCCCAAATAGTTCCAATGAGGTGCTTAATGAATTACTTCTGCTCTACATCCAACAAACCTTCCAACAAGTTCGCAACCACATCATACCCATCGCACACCATAATTCTAAGGAATGACTTTCCTTTATACAAATTACAACAAGCAATTAGGTCGGCCTGTTAGGACTTCCCCAATGCAAAAATAAATACATAGACCCTTTCTAAGATACACACTTTATCTTAAACAAGTATAGTATATACAACAAATACACATCATCAGATGTGTGCCAAGATCCGCAATCCATGTTGGAAACCTTCTGAACACGTTATCTCCTCTGGTTGGCCCCAAATAGTTCTTCACAAGACCACACACTTCTGTTGACATAACCATGATTTCGGCGACCCAAGAATCTCACAGAATGTTCTTCCAAGTGTATGCTGTCAAGCCTCAAGTTTGCATACCATAATTCATGCCCGCATCCAAGTTATCCTAAAAAATCAGAGACCATCTCTGTCATAGTCCTCTGTGTCTGCACTGTGACTAGTCTTCACCAAAACAGTCATAACTTATGTAAAAGAGAAGATAATGATTTGCGACTTTAGACATAAGGTCTACACACATCCTTATCACAAATATAAGATCACATGTCCAGGAATGTCATACAATGTCCGTACCACTTTGTCAGGCCTACATGTTCCTGTCATAACTAGTCTGTCTAATGAAACCAACTGAACAATATGTTGACATCAATGACAAAACATGAGTGTCAACACTTCAGACAACAACAATTCCAACAAAAATCATGCAAAACCCTCCATGATTTTTGTGAAAAAATCATACAAATCCCTACCATGATTTTTTGTGGAAATAAAAATTAGGTAACCTAGAAAACATCAGCCATGATCTTTTGTGGAAAAATCAGAAAACCCTCTAGCAGAGAAAGAACCCACGATTTTTGTGTAAAAAAATCGCACAAAAAACGAAAACCTATGACCCCAATTTTTGGATGAAATCTAGAAAAACCCAGATGTCCTTGCTAAAACCCTAGACTGACCATGATTTTTTTTAAAATCGCAAAAAAGGACACTTTGCACACAATAATGGAAAAACTCTCATGTGCAGAAAACTAAATTACCCCCAAAAATGTTGAAATGCTTAGAAAAACCCTTCGTATTTGGAACCTCATACAATCGCGGAAAAAAAAAGATAATTTTTTTCTTTTCTAAAAAACCTCTAGAAAAATCAATGACCCTCTCCAAAGTGTTGTCAAACAAGACATGGACCAGATTGCGCCAAAAAACAACCGAAAAACAAGCTTTTGTTGGCCCAGAATACACGACAAAATGCAGGTTGTGTGGAAAAACCTTTGAGAAACATTTGGGATTCTTCAAAATGGCACCAAACACGTTAACAAAAACCTTGACCTACAATTTCTTCTATTAAAGACTATAATATCCCCCTATGGATATTTACTTCAGATATTTCCAAATGTACCACAAAAATTTAAACAAACAATTTGCATGCAAACTGATATCTATTCATCCAACAAATTATTTTGAAAATTATATAATATTAGACTGAAATAGAGATTTGAAATTAAATATGAATATTGCCATCAAATAGATAAATTATTACAACCTTATTTTCCCAATTAGATATGAAATACCTCTGTTTTTTCAAGTTTGTCTTCAAATGAATGACTTCACAAATTAGCTTAGCTATGAACTCTGTCGCGAGTCCACCATGGAAATGAATTGGGTTTCTATCCAATTCACCAAGAAATCCTTAAGGTTTCCTTCCTCAGGTTTCAAACTGAAAGCTAGAAGCTCCCAAAATCTCCAAAAGAAGATAATAAACCAAGCATAACAAAGTATATTTTGAATAATCCTCTTGTACTTTTAGCCTTCTCTAGAAAATTCTTGGCATTCCATCAACTTCTCTCTTAACGTTCTATTTCTTTATCTTTTAATTTGAAATAAAGTGACTTTTATTTTATAATTCTGGTTGACATAAAAAGTCACTTTAATTGCTCTATTAAATAATTAAGTTGTCATTATGTTTCAACAACTTAAATTTATTAATTTCTAATGTCCCAAAAAGGGGACATTATAGTCATCTCTCCTTAGATATTTCTGTCCTCAAGCAATCATGAATCTGCATACCAATACTAGGATCCCAAATAAATCTGCAAATAACTCCATTGCACATTTTGGAACAACTTAACTCAAAATCAAAACCCGTCACACTGCAAAACAATCTACTAAGATGCAACTCATTCATGAATAAGATCCCTGGATCCTAAGGCCAATTTGGAGAACTATCACTCCCATCACCCAAAGACTTCGCCCATTCTTAGTTTCACATCTCTCTAACCCATCTTAACAACCATCCGGAAAATGCAAATTGAAAATTTGCAAGTTGCAAATCCTCTTTCCGATGGAGAGTACATCTCATACCATGAAGTATAACCCTCTTTATACCAATTAGTCACTCTCTTCTTATTGGTCATCATAAACATATTTAACTCATCAACTTGTGGGCTGAAAGAGAAATGATATGCACTCCTCACAATTCAATCAAGCTGATTACCACCTCCTTTTTGCAATGATTGATGCTCACATTTATTGGACTCATACTCATCATGCTTTTGCCACTCTACTCTGTCAAAACAACAGTCTGGAAGCTTGTTATTACATAAAAACCACTTTGCAAACCTGCTGCAACAAATGGTATCAACACTCAAAAATTGATAATCTGATTTTTAACATCTTTAGGAATGCATTTCCTGTCATTTGTAGGTAACAACTGAAACTTACACACCACATCTGAATCCCACAACTTATTTGTGTCACCTAAATCAATAGGTGCTCCATCATCCAACTCGAAGAGTAGATTATCATATATCACATCAACATCTACTTCAAATAAAGGATTATCAATAAACTGGAAAAGTGGCTCTTGCTGATTTACACTCTCATTTTTTGATTTCTTAGTCAAATGGGTAGCAATGTATTCTTCTTGACATAAAAATGCACCTGTGAACTTAGCTTTCATCTTGTGTGTTGACACTACTCTAGATTTTCCATCTAATGAAGCCTTCAACACTACTTCCTTCCCATCCTCTAAGAACTCCAATTCCATCTTGTGATGATCCAATGTGTATCTACCAACAGATTGAAGCCATTGCATGCCTAGAACCACATCAAGTTGTTCTAACTTGATCACATAGAAGTTATCAGTCAATGTGTAGACCCTTAATTGAATACTAAGTTGAGGAACTCTTGTAGTGCAACTCAAGGTTCCATCACTAGCAACTATCACCCTAAAGCTTGAGAATTTCTCAACTTGTAATCCACGCTCTACAACTAATTGCTCACCAGTGAAGTTGTATGTAGCACTAGTGTCTACCAAATAGACTACTGACTGCCCCTTAAGTACTCCCTTTAATCGAAAGGGATGGTGCTGCTGTGTTAGGTTTTCACACCATGGCCCCATTGCAAATGGGGACCCCCTCTTTTCACTTGTCAGTTAGGTAGTTGTCCCTAGTAGTCTTAGTTCACTGGTAATTTTCAAGTCTTCGAGTCTTAGAGATGAGTGTGAGCAACTTTGGCTTGCTAGGTGGTCAAGTCGGTCAAGGGATATGAGTGAGAGCTAGGCCAAGCTAGTCAAGGATGTGGAATTAAAGTTGAGATTTGTGATGAAATGACTTAAAATCCTTGGAAAATCCTTGTTCTAGTATCAAATTTATCTTGGAAAGCTGAGAGAAGATGTGGAAGAGACCACTGATGGAGGCATGCTGATTCCTGAAATTTGGCTAAGTTTGAAATTTTTTAGTATCTCCCAAAATCTAAAATCTCCATTATAACTCCTATGAATCTGAAACCACTCAAACTTCTTGAAAGTATTTATATTTATTATTAAATATAACTTAAAGTATAAGATATGTCACTTATACTTAAATATTATATTTTCTATAAAAAATTCTGCCCTCCAAGCAGCGGGTCAACACTTAGGAAAATTTTGGGTGGACCACTTGGTTGAGCCCAAGGCGGGTTGCAATTTCGACCTCCTTGGGGCTTAGGAGCCCAAGCGAGGGTGGAATTCCGACCTTCTTTGGGATCCTTGCGCCCAATCAACCCTTCATTTCCGCCCTTCCTTTATAAGGCCCTAAACTTTATAAATTGTGGCATGGTGAAATTCAACTTGCAATTAAAGATGATAACTTGAAAACCAACCTGCAATTCACAAGTGCAAGGCAAGTCAAAATTAAGATTTGAAAGATAAAATGCTTGGAAAATTTCGACCTTAGGCTGAGCCCAAGGGAGGGGGAAATTCTACCCTCTCTGGGGCTCCATAGCCCGTTTTCCTTTAAACAACTGTTCAGCCCTTTCAAGCATTAACACTTGCAATTCAAAGTATGAGGGAAGCCAATAGTTGGGGTGAGCCACAATACAAGTTGCTGATGACAAATGTTGAGAGAAACCAATTTGTTTGCTGAGACATGTTAATGTTTCATATCAGAAATGAAGATAAACAACAAACAAAAATAATGAACAATAAGACAACATATACAACAATGGGCACAACAAATTATCCTGGGAAAACCCTCCACCTTGAGGGAGAAAAAACCAACCACAAATATATCACTTATATATATAATGAAAGAGTAGAAGACTGCTTTACAAATTGCCCAAACACTAGGCTAAACTGAAGTGATGATCATAGAATCTATCAATATGCATATCATAATAAATTCCTTAGTATCAATCTCTTAGAAAATAAAAGATATCAATTTGTTCTCTTAGGAATTCCTCTTGGAAGAATATATAAAATTTTCTCAACCCTTCATTGTCTTGCCGTTACAAAGTGAAGACCCTTCGTTGTCTTGAGTCTTCATTGCCTTGACGTTACAAAGAAGATGATGTTATGTGTTGAGTTGACTTCAATAATATATTTATTTATTTCGAATACAGGAGAGAAAGATAACTCCCACAGCTATAACATCAACACTCCCTCTTAGCTAGGGAGGTATCTTTCCATATATTCATGTCGTGGAGTTTCTCACCATGACTACACCCATTTGTGAAAGAGAGTTTATCACAAAATCTCTCAACGTGATAACATCATGGAGTCACTCGACATGTCACCCACAATGGATAAACTCATTTGTGAAAAAGAGTTTATTATAGAATCTCTCAATGTGATAATGTCATGGAGTCACTTAACATGATGTCCACCATGGCTACTCCCATGTGTGGAAAGAAGCATGTGCACAAGTACTCATCACAGAGTCACTCAACGTGATGTTGTCATGGAGTCTCTCAACATGACCTCCACCATGGCTACTCCCATGTGTGGAAAGAACAATATCTCTCAAGGGCTTTCACCTCATATTTCTCCGTCTCAGATAAATATACATTTTAGCACATAGTAAGGGTCATGATGCTGAGACTCCCTCTTAGCAAGAACAACATTCTCCACAACACCAAGCAAAATCTTTAGGTACATCAACTGGATCAGTAGACTTGATTGGTACATCAGACTCCCTCTGAATGTTAGAGGTATCATCAAGAGATATGTCCATATCCCGAGGAGCCTCCTATCCCTTAGGGTGCTTCCCAATGATAACAGGATCAACTGCTCCCAAATGATTGAGATTAGCAGCCAAAGAAAGATGAATTCTTTTACCACCCCTTGTAGGTCTATCATATGATGTACCCAAATGGTAGTTCACAACCGCTATTCCTGTGTATGATCTAACTTCTTCCACAGACTTTGTCACAGAGGCCTGCTTCTTTCTACACCAGGAAACCATGGCAGACCCCAAGCTGGGAAGTCTTCAAATACAAAATTTCTCTCCCAAATTTTTACTTTACATATATTAGGAATGATCTACAGAGCTGAAATAGTCATTTCAACCTTTAATGACACCACCAGTAGCAACTGACATCTTCAGAAAATAGTGAAAGTCTTCAATAGCTCTGCATTAGATGAGAAGTTTGCTCTTTCAAAACTCCCAGTTTGCAACTACAATCCTCACAGCAATACAAAGTTCAAACTACATGCAACGGTGATCATAGGAGACTCTGTGATGTCCCCATCCTAGAGCTTGATAATAAATTAATATTTTATAAAATTCATAATATAATAGTTGAATAAAATATTATTATATAAACCAATAGATTAAATGACAAACAAAGATTGTCATTTATTATAAATATAATAATCTTAATATGATTATCTATTATTAAAATATTATTGAAATAATAATAGTACTATACAAATAAATAAGTAATAAATAAAATAAATAATAAATATAATAATAATGTAAATCAAATATTAATCCTATATATATGTAGAGTTGCTTCTACATAAAATATATAATTATGAATTCCATGGCATTTATCTATGTGAGCAAATTATTACAATTTTTATCAAACTGCTGTAGCAGACAATATCTGACACAGTTCTGGCAATGTTTGTATCCCTTTTCCTCTAGACTACTGAGCATCCAATTAATTATATCTACGATGGACAGTGATTACGAAGGAAACCACTAATAATATGTTAAGCATCAGCGATTAATATATTGCAATAGAATTATATACTACCGCAATGATAGTTTGAAATTACAGACTTATTGGTTTATTCCTCCCGTAATGTATTATGCAGTATCAATTGGTATTATCGATAGGGAATTAAGTTATTTCCGTGCAACTAAGCCAAGATAATGCCTTATGTTATTTAGCGGTAAACAAAAGCTACTGGTGCATATTTCATACGAATTAAGAAAGATTGTCTTCCCAAGCATATATCGGGAATACACAAGAAACATACAACAACTGTCATATATCGCAGAAGATCATAATCCATATTGCCGAACATATACCGAAGAGCATTCAATATTCAGATCAATAGCAGTCTAAGACAATATCATACAAACAGATTGTAATCGTAGTATACATATCGCAAAAGATATTCATATAGAATGAAGGAAGATATAATATATCAGAGGAAGAGCTCAGAAACGAATGTATAGACATATGGGACGAATTATATTTATTACAGTCAAATATTTGGTGACAGCAAATTAACATGCTGTAACTTATCAATGAAACAATACTGGTCCACAAGATTATGGAAATAGGGGATATAATAGAAATATATATACATTAATTATCAAGGAGATGGAAGAGGTCAGTCTATATTATGTAACTGGTATTGTAAGGAAGTTATCAGAGGGAATATAAAGATTATATAGAATATGTTGATACTCTTAAAGGGGACATAAGGAAGAATAAGCCTGTGACTATGAGAAATATTGTCTTACAGAATATTATATTCTGTAACTGAATTCTATATAGTATGATGACATCAGAATTAATTATACTGAACCATATATATATATGTATGTATATAGTACAAAGGTATATATACGCTAAGATTATAAATGTATAAACATATATTAATATTAAGTAATAAAAAAATCAGAATTATATATTATGATTTATACATTTGTATGTATAGTTGTAATGCATGAGATATCAATATATATATGTAATATGAATGAGATCAAAATTATTCATGTTTATTTATATATATATACATAATATAAAATTGATTCTATTATCGCTTCTGACACGAGAATGGAAGGCAGAGGCCACCAAAGAGGGGCAGTCTAAATCCAACAAGATAGCTCCCAAAATAGGGTGGGGACCAGCCCATCTTTAACCTTGAGAGTTTGAGCTCGAGACATGTTGAAGGTTGAGTCTGTAAACTTTGAGGGAGTCTATTAATGGTCTCTAAGCGCTTTGGTTTGCCTCCTGTCTTCTCCCTTCTCAAGACAGGAAGTAATAACATGATCAATCTTGTAATATGGTTGGAAATAGCCAAAATTCTTAATTCGTTATTTATTCTTTATTTTTACTCCAAATATTAATGCTAAATTATTAGCGGACATTACAGACTCCAACCAGCCTGTCCTGGAAATTATACAACTATAGAAACAAATTAAAAAAGAAACCTTAGTGAGATTTCTCTAAATAGTTCATTATGCCAACATGTTACAACCATTATACTTCAATTTGTTTAATACATCAACCAGAAAAAAAATATTTTTTTAATTATAAATGATTATGTTTAAAAGAAAAAATAGAAGGGCAAAAACATGAAAGAAACTTATCTAAATGGCAGGCAACGGATGAGACCAATTAGTGTGAAGACCGAAGAAATAGGCTGAAACAAGAGTTGAGTCCTGCGCCCATAGCTTGGGTTACGCCTACAGCGAGGACTAGGGCTTCGATGTTGGCCACTGCCTAAACCTCCAACACCTATACACAGATGACATTCTTGTGCAAAGTGACCAGGCTCACCACACTCATAGCACTTAAGATCCTTGTCAGTTATCAACAACATCTCGTTGGTCATCAAACTCTATAAATGCATAGCCTGGAGCCTTCCTCAGAACCAAACACTGCGGAGTACGCCAAAAAAAACCGGAATACATCCTCCAAGTCCCGCTCAGTTGTTTGAGGATCCAAATTGCCCAAATAAACACGAGACATGGCTATATCGAAGCCTTCCCTTACAGTAATCCCCTGATTCAAAACTGACAGAAGATTAGAAAAGCTTGAAGAATATCTCAAACAGAGCTGAAAATGGAGATAATTGCTTGAAACCATTATTTGATGTTATCCAACTTGGCTTTGATAGCATGTTAATGTTTCATATTAGAAATGAAGATAAACATCAAACAAAAATAATGAACAATAAGACACAACAGATACAACAATGGACACAGCGAAGTATCGTGGTAAAACCCTCCAACTTGAGGGAGAAAAACCCAGCCACAAATATATCACTTATATGTATATAATGAAAGAGTAGAAGACTGCTTTACAATTTGCCCAAACACTAGGCTAAACTGAAGTGATGATCACAGCATCTATCAATATGCAGATCATAATAAATTCCTTAGTATCAATCTCTCAGAAAATAAAAGATATCAATCTGTCGTCTTAGGAATTTCTCCTGGAAGAATATATAAAGTTGTCTTGACCCTTCGTTGTCTTGACCCTTTATTGCCTTGACGTTACAAAGAAGATGATGTTATGTGTTGAGTTGGCTTCAATAATATATTTATTTATTTCGAATACAGGAGAGAAAGATAACTCCCACAGCTATGACATCAACAAGACATGGCATGTGGGAAAACGAATCTGCTGGTGAAAGTTGTATCAATATAGGTTGAAGGCAGCATGAGGAATGGAGTTAACGCTTAGTATTTTGAGGGTAGGCATATTTGGGCAGAGCGCAAGGGAGGGTGGAATTCCACCTTCTGTGGGGCTCCGAAGCCCAAGCAAGGTTGGAATTCCGACCTTGCTTGGGCTCCATACCCAACTACCCTCATAATTATGGCCAACACTTGCACAAACTTAAAACATATGAAATCAATTGAAGGCATTTGAAACCAAATTAGTGAATGACAAAACAAGAAATCAGCTTTGCAAAATCATTTGATCACACAATCCATATACATTGTTTAACATAGGAGCATCCTTATTCAAGCGAGAGTTGGAGATTTGGTGTTTCGTCCTCAATTACTAAGTATTCGATTCTGCATGTTGTAGTGGCATAATATTCACATCAACAGGTATCTAGGTACTCCTGACAATGTAGCATTGGTACCTTAGGCTGATCAGTCCTATTTTCATTTCTTTCCACTGAGGGCTGCTCATTGCTCTCCTCATTATCACTGTCCTCATATTTGCTGTCCTTAATCCGTTCTTCCCTGTTCTCTGAAGTTAACTCAATGTAATGTATTTTACTATTTTCCCTTGTCCAAGGCACCTAAGTTTGGGAGTCCATGGTTCTTTACAAGTAAAACATAGTTTCTTCCTCCTTAGCTCATTTCTTGTCTCATAATCGACCTTAGGAGGGATATTCTTTGGTTAATAAACAACCTTCTGATTTGGTTTAGAGCTTTTGAAATTTCCTTTATGCTGCTGATAGGAAGTGGATGAAGTGTCTAGGTCCATTGCCATTTTAATTGCATCTTGTAGAGAGCTAAGTTTGAGGACCTTCACAAATCTTTTGATCTTATCGTTCAAACCTTCAATAAATAACACGACCTTCCTTCTTTCTGACATATCCAGAACCATCATTGAAATTCTCTGAAACTCATAAAAGAATTCAATGCACCATCTTGTTTCAGCTGAGCCAACTCTCTGTAGTATACTTCTATATCCTTTCTACCAAAAAAAGAAATCAACTTATTACTGAATTCCTCATATGAATTAACCAATCCATGATCTTGAGTCGCAAGGCCATGATGCCACCAATCATAGGCTGCTCTATCTAAGCGCATAGTAGCGAATTTATTTGCTTCTGTTTCCTTCATAGGCTTGAGGGTCAAGAATGTGTCCAACTTTTGAATCTAGGCCCTTTCGCACTTGTCTTCCCGCTGCCATCATATGTAGGAAGTGTCAACTTGCTAGTGGCTTGTTTAAGGTCCTTTTTTTGAGTCCTTGGTCTTCTTTCTTGTCTGGTTCTCATACTTTCCCTTTGCTGCCTCATGTATTGGATAAATGATAAATCTGCCTTAACATGATTTGGAAGGAGGTTCCATTCATCGTGCATTGTCATCACATTGTCTTGAATGTTACCCTTGCATCTGCATTATATTCCTCTTCCTCATCATTTCCTGCTAAAAAATTAGGCATCAAAGGTCATTCAGAAGAGCGTGTATGAGCTCTTTCAGCTTGTGGGGAGCCAATACTGCTATAACCATCTGTGTGACTGAGCTGTGATCTCCTTGTTGCAACACTCTTCTGTTGAATGGCTACAGTAAGCTGCTGTAATACATTAGCTACTTGGTCTTGCCCTGTTTGTATACCTCGCATGATGTCTCGAGCCTCTCTTTCCTCATCTCGTGGTGGATTATTACCACTTCTATGTCCCATACCTGCAACCTGCCCTGTACTGCTAGAAGATGAATTCTGATGAACACCAATCAATATGGATGCTGTTTTTCCTTCCGGTACTTGTGGGGGTTGCCAAGTTTTCCTTAATTCCCTCCTATAATACCTTTTAACTCTCTGTCATTCGGTTGCATCAAACTTTAATAGACCCAAAGGCTGGTAGGAATTTGGCTCTGGTTTTTGAGGACTCTGCAATAACCGTTGTAGTAACACCCCCTGACTTGGTAATTATTTTTGCACTTCTTACACCCAAACAACTATGTAAGTATTTTGTCAAACAATTGTCATGATGATATATTGTTTCCAGATTTTGATGATTACATGAACATCGACCAGCAAGCTATCTCTCAACATTCATTTTTTTTGTATTCATTGATAGAATGATGCATTGCTTAACTACTAGCCAAGGTTAAATTCCACTTTACAGTGCTGTTAAAGCAGGGACAAAAATGATATTGAAGAACAACACATCTTTCATTAACTGCAGATTACAAACAAGTAACAGTAACATATGGCAAAATACATCTTTCAGGTGTATAACTGACCTCTTAACAATCTGAGATACTCCTCTTCAAATTCATGAGAAATACAACAGAAAATAAGACCTGCAAAATCTTCAGGAACAGCAAGGGAGACTATCCTTCACTCGGCAAGGTAAACTCTCACAAAGATGAATGCCATAAACTTCTGCACCTCCAAACTGATCAGTAACCGAGTCAAATCTGCACTCCTATTTTTAATCGCTGGAGATTACTCTGCATGTTCAACCTTGAGCACTTTAAACATACTCAGTATTTCTCCAAATATACTTCCTGAACACCTGAGACAACTCAAGTCTGAAACTGAGCAATAATCAGTTTAAAAATATCCTTTGATGATGACCCGTCTCCCATATGTTGAAAATATTAGAGCAACAAACTGTTAAGCGCAGGAGCATCCACCTGATAAACCTCTTACATTCCTTATTTTAATGCAACATCCAATTCAATGTCTAAGGAAGTTTAGACTGGTTTCAAGAGCTCGTTTCTGTTCTGACCAGTCACGTTATTACTACAATCACTTCAAATTCTCAAGACACACCTCCACACAATACCTTAGCGAAGTCTGACCAGATGGACACTCATGTACAGCTATTATCATCGGTTCTTTTCATAAATGAGTAGTATGTTTCTCCAGAGTTCAGTACCTTACATCCGTTGATGAGAAAACTGCCGTTACACCCACCTGTCCGTTTCCTTGTAAAAAATGTCTGCTTATTCATGGTAACCATAAAAGTGAAGTCCCTCGATGGTAGCTGATGAAAACACACACATAACCAAGTGATGATACTTCATTGCCTCTTGAAAACCCAACTCATCTTTGTTCCCATTTCGGAAGTTGAATGGTCATGACTATAAAGAAAACTTCAATACACGGATTACAGACATTCCTGTTCCACTAAATTTCCCTGCAATACATTTGCTCATGATATTCTGCCGATGAACATTTACATTTGGCGTGAATTATTTCAACGGCATCCTAATTTCTCAGGCACAGACTTTATTCTTATTGAATCGGCTAATAAAGTGTGTCAAATAATTCTTTAATTTGATCTATTAATTTGCTGTGGAAAGCCAAAGTGCAATTTTAGGGTCCAAACAATCAATATAATAATTGGCCCAAAGAAATATGGCCCACAAACTCAAGAGGCCAGATGCCAACATTAATAAAATCTTCCCACAAAAAAATATAACAATCTATGATTTATTAAGCTTTACAACACTTAAAATGATCGCTCATCTTTATATTTGCTTCGTTCATAAACTTCCAAAAGAAATATTTATTTGTCCAGGCTCTTCAGATAATATTTAATTGCCAAGCTTAATGTGGACAATATTATTATTATGTGCTCAAACTTAAAATCAAACGCTCCAATAATAAATCGGGCCCAGACTAATATATCGGCTTCAAAACCATCAATTATAATCTAGAAATATTTGCCTGATGCTTAGCAAAATGAAGTATTCAGAATATTATAATCTTATATTCTAATGTAGCCGTACAAAAACCTAACCACGCAACCAAGTTGCACTTATCTGTTACTCATAAAACCTCGCAGACTGGCAAAATACACCCCTCTGGTACCACCTAGGCCAATTATGTCCAAGATCCCTCTGAAGTCCTAATTAGCCCTCAAGATCGTAACAATAAGGGCTAATGACTAATCTCCTTGTGTCAGCTCAAGAAGGGGACATTACACAATTTTCCCTTCTTTCTTGTGTGTGGGAACATGTGGCGAAGTTGTAGATCCAAGTTTTCAGAGTTTCAAAACTAGGGATTGATCCTTCATAGATTTCATCAATTTTTACCCTTCTAGGACTAAGTGGACGTTTTGGGACTAAGTCGACTTGGGTCGGCAATGTCCCGAGGATCTGCAAATTTCACAGTTGGGAGTCGCAGGTCTCAGGGTTCTAGATCCAGAACTGTTCCCGATTTTGACAGGTTTTCGATAGTCAATTCTAGATCTGAAGTTTAATTGTCCTCACCTAGCCCTCAAGGTGAGTTCATTCTTCTTATTTTCCTTTAGCATTTACTTTGATACATTAGATGTGATTTTCTATCATTTCCTTTATCATTGCATAAGTGTTTTACTTTACATTTTGTTGACAAACTTAGTTTTCATTGGTAAAGTCATTGGCAAACATCGATTCCACCGGAACACCGGTATATCACACTAGTACTCATAATTGTGAACCAGTAGACTAAGCAAGAAAGCAGTGTACTTTAACCAGTCACGCTTATACCGGTCTAGGTTTTGACCAACAGGTCTTAGCACACGCACAGGGAACATTTGACTAACTGGATACAAGTTCTACACCGGTTAAGTGCATGATAATCCGAACCGGATTATGCAGAGCGTTTTTCAGTTAAACTGGAGTTAGCTTTTTCAGTGAAACTGAAGTTAGCTTTGTTTTTTTTTGCGAGCGTTTCAAGGTAAATGAAAGATTAGTTTGCAAGCTTTTTGATCAAGGGTTTTGCATGTGTGATTTATGGGAGAGTTTACAGCTTGGCGGAACTATGAGATGTATTTTTAATAAGATAATTTCTTATAAATACAGGTCGAAAGACATGAAAGATGTGTTGTTGAAAATCAAGAGAAGAGAGCTAAGGAGAGTAGGAGAGAAAAATCTTCTGAGAGGAATCACAGTCACAAAAGATGAAAGGTAGAGAAAGATTCAATAGCCAAGCAGAGGTAAGGGTAAATAAGTATGATTTGATTTGACAGATAGAGTGTCATCATAAGATCATTGTTTTAAGTTGTGAAGCATAATTAAAATCCCTCAATCAGGGTGAACCCTTATAGATTCTTTGTATAAATCCCTTTACCGGGTAACATCTTTATTGGTGTTTTAAATCCTCTGACAGGGCGACTCCTAATAGGGTCAAGATCCTAACAGGTCTTCTATCAAATCCCTTAACCGGGTAGCACTCTTACCAATGCTTTGTAAGCCTCTAACAGGGCAGCTTTATTATTGTAGTAGTAGAGTTTTGTGGGTTTTGTCCCACTGTGGGTTTTTCCTTCTAACCGAAGGTTTCCACGTATAAATGTTGTGTTGACCTGTGTATTTAATTTTTGTTTGTGGTTGTTATAATATTCTTTTAATTTTTGTATTAACAAGAATATTTATTTGCTTAAAAGAGTAATAGAAATTGAATTTATTGATTGACCCCCCCTCTCAGTAACCGGTTAAGAATAACAATTGGTATTAGAGCCTAGGTTCTCATAGATAGAAAGCTTAACCACTTGAGAAAAGATCATGGAGGGTTACAGGTATCAAAAGCAGCTTGAGGAAGCCAATGACATGATAGCCTCTCTTAAGAATAGACTGAGGAGGTCTCTTGCCAAGAGGAAAGAGCTGTCTCTGCAACTGAGTGAGAGTCATAAAACCATTGAGCAACTCTCTGGGCAAAGTGGATCTGATGAAGCTGAACATGCGGTCTCTGATCTCATGGAGAAAAATCAGAATTTGACCGATCAAATCTCAAATTTGAAAAGGGAGCAGGAGGTCATGCTCTGAGGATGACTGAACTCATCGAAGCCAGAAGAAAAGTTGAGGATGAGAAGACCATGCTGGCATTAGCTGATTAACCGGTAAGAATGCATCGGTACATGGCAAAAGAGGTATTGTCATTGATTGGCAAAAAGGTGTTGTCATTTATGACTGATACTAGTGTTCGATCTGTGAAGCAAGACCGACACAATTGACTACAGTAAGTGCGAGGAAAGACTGGTTTGGAAACCAGTGACACTATGCAAATAAGAAGAGACTATATCTGTTACTAATAAGGCTCTAACTGATCTTTAGAGCAACTGGTCACCAAGGAAGGATACAACTGGTAATCGGAAATAGGAATCGAGGAAAGGATGCAACTGGTATAGCCAATGAAAGGGACGGTGACAGGTTAAAGCTCTTACCTGTGCACAACCTAAGGATCTTAACCGATCAAGTGAAGATATCATCACGACTAATGAACCAGGGAAAGTCAAAGTCGACAAACAGTTACTTGACTCTTTGATCGGGATTTGTAGCACAAAATTCAGTAGACTTTGAGTTGTCAAGTTGATCGGTACAAGGCGCGATTGAAGGTTTTAATGCCGGAGTTTGAGGCATTAAAAGATGAAGATATCTCTTGTGAAGGAAAGCTTTTGACATGCATCTATTGTTTCTTTCATAAAGCAGATAAAGCATAGCATGCATCGGATGTTCCTTCAATGAACTGATACTCCACTAGGTGATGGATCCGAAGGTGATCTTTCAAATAGGTCATCATGTAAAAATCAAATAGGGCAAGAAATCTATATATTCTTTTGCCTGACAAGAATATAGTTTGCCCTTATTCTGCCAAGGTAAGAAGTGAACCTGTACGCTGAAGAAGCTAAGGTGAAGAGAGGAGAAGAAAGTATAGTGTGCAGAGAAGCACAACAACGAAGGAGAACACACCTGCAGTAACTGGTAATGATTCTCAGTTGAATAGAACAACCATCTTATCAGGCTCAACAAAGCCATCATCAAAAGATCAAACCCTCTATTGCTCTCTGATAATTGCAATAGTGAAATCCCAACATTTTGGGTGGACATTAACAAGTCTCTTGTATTAAATCCTTTATTCGGGTGACATCTATTTAGGTGTTCTAAGTCCTCTATCCAGGCAGACTCTAACAGGCCTTATTGTATCAAATCCCTTAATTGGGTCGCATCTAACAGTGGGTTTGTAATCGTTTAATAGGGAAGGCTCCTTACAAGGCGCACTTCAGAAGAGTGCAAAATTTGTGAGGTTTGTTCACACCGTGGTTTTCTCCCAATTTGGGTTTCCACGTGATAAATCTGGTGTTGCTTATTGTTGATTGTTTGATGCTATTTCTATGCTAGAATCTGTTTTGCTTACAGTTGTAGTATATTATATCAGATTTGTTTTAAGTTTTAATAGGTCCTGATTCACCACTCCCCTCTCAGCACTAGTTGGGACCATCAGACCAGTGCCATAGAAGCACAGTTAACTGCTGAAAGAAAAAGAAATTTGGCTGAAGATGCACTAAGAGAGAGTGATGCTATGATATTGCAATTGCATGCAGACATGCAAGGCATAAATCAGGAGAATGTAGTCATGCATGAGCATTTGCATGACAAAGATGAGGCATGCAAAAAGATGGCTATTAAATTGGATCAAATAAAGGAACAACTGAAAACTCTTGAAGAGAGGAATGAGAAACTCAAAAGGTATGATGAAAGTTTTGAGAAGCTTGATGAGCAACTGAGGGCTCAAAGAAAGCACAAGGATCCCATAGGACTTGGGTACATCGGTCAAAGCAATAAGGAAACCGGTGAGTCATTTGGAGACAAGCAAGGCAAGAAGGGAAAGAAGAAACCGACATAAGAAAAAGTTAAAAAGACCTTCAAACCCTCTTGCAAACATTGTGGCAAACCGGGTCATAAAACTAGTGACTGCAGAAATGCACCAGTAAGACCATTTAATTTTAATAGTTATTGCAACAACTGTTACAAGTATGGTCACAAGACCTTTGAATGCAGGTCACGCTCCAATAGTGTGTCCAGTGGAAGCAGGGGAAGCTTCAAGGGTTATTGCTATGCTTGCAATAAGTTTGGACACAAAGCGGAAGAATGCAGGTCCAAAACAATGGCATTCAAATCTACACCAAGACCCGTATTCCTTTATAGGAATGTAAACCGGAGCACATACAACTGTGCTACTTGTGGACCATCAGGGCATAGGAACTCTGATTGTCACTGACCCATGGACCAGGAAGGAGTCACCGGTCTAACATATGAACCAGATAGGTAAGAGTTGCTGATGTAGCAAGGAGGATACTGCAACCGAGGATTTGTAAATAGGTAAAGAGCCTGTGAACGATTGTCGAAAGAAAGGTTAGGTAAGGGTAATTAATACAGTAATCGTTAACAAATGTTACCGTTTGCTAATTACCGTTACGACCTAAGTCTATAAAAGGGAAAGCCGATTACTCATTTCACTTTACATTGCGATTTGTGATTATTGTTTTCAAAGCTTGAGTAATCTTTTCTTGCTGTGATTTACAATCTTTCCTTAGTGAATTCCATAAATTTTATCAAGAACTTTCTGCACATACCAGTCTAATAACATGGCATCTTCATCTTCTGTGGTGAGCCTCATCAATGCCAATCAAGTTGATAGACCTGTTTATGTCATTATGGTGGTTTAAAACTGAGCGAATGATATGGCGGGGGCTCTATCATCTATCCCTGAAGGTGTATTGCTGACTGAGGATGTAACGACATTCATCCACAACAAACAAGAGGAACTATGCAAAACATTCATTCAGAGTGAATACCTCTCACTGTGTGAAGACGGGAAGCTTCACGAAAAATACGCTAAGCTGGAGTCATCAGGGTTAATCAACGAAGTAAAATATCCAACCGTGTTTTGACCGGATTGGATAAGGCTGGTGCTTAGCAGTGTTCACGAACCAGGGATGTGGCTTGCGAAAGGCGCGGTTACACCGATCACGAAAGATGATCTACGCAGGGCAATTGGTTACAACGCCTTAGCGGAAGCTCTAAACCTAAGGACAATAGCAAATGCAAAAGTGACACGGTTGAGGAAGTCCAGATACGATAGTCAAATGATGACTGTGAATGATATTGAAGATGATGGTGTTTGGTTTACTACTGCGGTTATCGGCTACAAAGTTTATCAGTCAAGTAACCTGAATAGTATTCCTGGAGGTGTGATACACGCTGCGCATAGAATAATGCATGACAATGCCAGATATGACATCTATGCTATGTTGAGGAGTCAAATCTTTGAAAATTTGAAGAAGCTCGGTTTGGTCAAGAAGAATCTCAAATATGGGACGTTGTTGGTATGTTTGTTTTTCTATTATCAGAACTTCCTTCCAGGCATAGGCAAAGTTACATGGCTAGAAGATAAACCGGTAATGGTTCAGATAGGAGAGATTGTAAATTACTTGAGAAATTGGTTTAATAAGATTATGACTGATTATTTTGAAGCCTTTTAGTTAAGAATGTACAACAGGGAAATAATTCCCTCAGCCATTGTAGAGGCATATAAAGAAGAAGTTTGTTTTCTGGTGACCATCGATCATTGCATAATCCAGGTTGTGGAGCCAAGGTTTGAGTATGCACCGGACCTCGGTTATGAAATTACATCTAAGGTTGCCAAGGCATATGCAGACGCACTTCAGGAAAGCAACTTAGATCTCTCAGCAAACCGGTTTGGGACCTATGAGGAGATTTTAGCAAATTTGAGGAAGAAGGCATCTTTTAAGGAACCTAAGAAGGTTTATGTTAAAAGAACTGCCACTCCTAGGAAAAGGAAGCCAGTGGCTGAAGAACCAAAGGTTCAAAGAAAGAAGACACAACCAGCGTCCACCGAACCATCACAAGGTGGGGAAATGGAAGAAACAAAAACTGAAGAAACCACTACTTTTCTCAGAAAGAGAAAGATTGGGAAACCGGTAAAGGGTGATGCACCAAAAGGAAGGAAACTAACCATAGATGAAATGGTTGAAGGATTGAGGAAAACAGGTGGAATGGGTGGAGTCAAAAGAAGATATGAGCTTGCTAATGAAGAAGATAGGAGAAAGCTAGAAGAAGTGGTAGTTTACTGTCTTCACAAGCTCAAGATAACACCCACTGAACTTCTCAAGTTCAATATAACACCCACTAAACTTCACAAAACAATACCTGAAGATTTACAGGAGATAATAGAAGGTAGACAGAAATCTTCCATATATAAGGAAAGAGAGCTGAGGATAAGGGCTCTACTTGAAGTTCAAAATCATCTTAGCCTGGAAGAGGCAACCAATCAAGCTGACCTGTACAAACAGAGTTTCAAGATTAAAAAAAGAACTGGTCAAGTCTTGATTAGAGAAGTGGATAAAGTACATGATGAAGGGGTTGCAACATGGACGAATGTTCTGAAGCAACAACATCAAGTT
The DNA here is from genome assembly GCA_027943335.1 of Chamaecyparis obtusa. NCBI lineage: Eukaryota > Viridiplantae > Streptophyta > Pinopsida > Cupressales > Cupressaceae > Chamaecyparis > Chamaecyparis obtusa. The sequence continues at coordinate 1,250,583 of BSBK01005918.1, forward strand.
GAAGCAGAATGCCAAAAGACCATAGAGCCACCAGTAAAAGACATTGGAAAAGGAAAGGGCATACTGGGAGTTGAGACTTCGGTCAAAGCAAAGTCTGCAATAGAACTGGTCATCGTGGATATAATTGGAGACACAGGTGGCGATCTCACTCCAACCCTACTTGCCTCTCCAGAAAAAGGTAAAGCTTGAACTTTGACTGTAGATAATATAGTTGATGAAATTATGGATTTCGGTGAAGTGTTAAATGGTGCAAAATGGTTCAGTGTTCTGGGAGATGAGTATAAGGAGAAAATTGAGATTGCTCTGTTAGAAACCTTTTTAGATTTCAACAGAAATCCTAGGGACTACAGGCCTCACTTTCCTCCAGAATTGATTAAAGGGCTAATGACCAAATGGAGAATCGGTCTAGCCCAAAACAATAAGATGATAAGGGAAACTTTGGCGAAAGTTAAACCAGATCTTAATGAAGAAACAATAAAAATTCTGATGGAAGTAGTATCACTCAATTTGGACACAAGGGACAGGGTTGCCAAGATCATTAATGAGTAGGAAAAAGATGTGTATGAAGATTCTCTAGAATTTTGGCAAAAATATGACTTCAACACTCTTAAGTCTACAGGTTCGCAGGACATCTCACAAGATGAACCTTAAAAGGAAATGGTATCCACCTGTACAGTTCAGTATCCATCTGTACAGTTCACAATTGGTGAACAAGCATCCATAGGTGAACAAGCAACAACCGGTAAAAAGGAAGTTACTGGTGAACAATTCACAGCTAGTGAACAGGTCAACCTGGGAGAACAAGTTCAAATAGGTGAACATGATACATTTGTGAGACCAGAGGAACAAGATCTAGGGGAGTCATCAACAAAGATGACTGAAGAAAATAAAACAGATAAAGTGGAAGCTGTTTTGAATGATCAACAGGTTGCTGAAGAGCAACAAATAGAGCAACCACTGGAACAGGAAGTCCATTCGGAAGAGGAAGTCCATTGAGAAGAGGAAATTCATCCAGAAGAAGAGGTACGTCAAGAGGAGACACTACAACAAGAAATACCTCAACAATAGGAGTTGCTTGTTACATAAGAACAGGAGAAGCTTGCAGAAGAATCTGCACAGGAAATTAGACAGAAGGAACCGGTAGGTGTTCCAAGTACATCAACATCTAAGAGGAAGCTATCTTTTGCAACAGATTCTGAAATAAAAAGAAGCAAATTTAGCCCATCTAAAGCGAGCGAAACTATTGTTGACATAAGCAAAATGTCGACAAGACAGCTAAAGGAGCTTACAAAGAGAAAACAAGATATGGTTCTCACAAGTGTAAAGAATATCTTGTACAATTTTGTACCTGATACAGATATAGATGAAGACGAACTGGTGATTGATCAATTGGAGGTACTGGCACAAGCAATTGGGGAAGATGTCACTGACCTAGAAACAGTTGCCATTGATCACTATGAGAAGAAAAGAATAAATATTCTTCATAAACAGGTTGAAGAACTCAAAGCTATTGTATCTACAAGAACCGGAGAGCTACAACAACAGATACATGAAGTTGGAAGGTTGATCACAACGACTTCCAACTTTGAAGACTTTGTGAAGGATATAACCAAAAAGGCCAAAAGGACAACATAGGAGATAAATGTTTTAACATCAAAATTTGATCCTAAGAGCTCTTCAACAATAGAGTACAACCGGGAGCTGACAAGTCTTGCTCTCACTTTGAGGAAGGCATTAGAAGAAAATACAAAAAGAATCCAAGATCTTATTGGATTTTAGTTGTTCATTGCACCAACTTTTGATCTAATGCAGACAACGGCAACTGATACAGACAGACTTATGAAGGAACCTGATTATAAGATAGTGGAAGACATGGAAAATCTCATTGTCTCACTGCAAGCTACAAAATTTTTTTTGGATCATCTAACAGGTATCTGGAAACCTTTTCTAGAATTTGCAAAGAAGATCTACAAAGACATCTTCAATAAGTTACAACTGTAAAATGTAAAAAAATTTGTAAAGAGTAACAACCCTTTGTCCCTTGGAGGCAAGTGCAGAGAATAAAGAAGATGAAAGTGCAAAGAATAGAGAAATGAAAGATAGATTACAGGGGAAGTCTACAATAAGGGAAGTCTACAGGTGATGTATTGATATGTTTTGCAACCAATGCCAAAGGGGAAGATTGTTGACATAAACTTAGTTGTCATTGGTAAAGTCATTGGCAAACATGAATTCCACCGGAACACCGGTACATCACACTCGTACTCATAATTGTGAACTAGTAGACTGAGCAAGAAAGTAGTGTACTTTAATCTGTCACGCTTATACCGGTTTAGGTTTTGACCAACCGGTCTTAGCACCTGCACAGGGAACAAATGACTAATCGGATACAAGTTCTACACTGGTTAAGTGCATGATAATCCAAACCGGATTATGCAGAGCGTTTTTTAGTTAAACTGGAGTTAGCTTTTTCAGTGGAACTGAAGTTAGCATTGTTTTTTTTGTGAGCATTTCAAGGTAAACTAAAGCATAGTTCAAAATATCATTATTGACAACTTATTGCCGAGGGCAAAAAAAAAAATATCGGGAGATAGCGGAGATAAGTCGGGAACTTATCAACGAACTTCTGGGGAACTTAAAAATGGCTTAAATTTAATTAGAAATGCATTTTTTTTGCAAAATTCAATAAGGAGATTCATCTAATGAGTTAGTAAATGAGTAAACAAACCAAACAAGCTGATCTAGATATATATAAATGCAAATATGTATCAAAATTGCATCCTCATGTGGAATGCTGATGGCTGGTAGCCATAGTCTGATAGTCTGAACTCTGAAGAAAACTAAAAACAAAAAATTGTCTTTATAAAATCCACTTCGAATCAATCTAAAATGCCTCAAATGTCGATCTTTCTCCTCCAAAACCCTTCTAAGTTTCTAACCTCTCCAAAAAAATGACTGGCATGCAATTAAAAACCAAACTGGCCTTTTGCTGGACTGTCTCCGTTTTAACTGGCGCACGGACAAGATAAGTTGATTACTTATCGCGATAAGTTGCCGATATATCGGTGATAAGTTGGAACTTATCAGCGATAAGTTTCGACTTATAGGTTTGTGATATCTTTACGTAATTTGTCGTGAGTTGAAACTTATCACCGATATATCGGCGATATTTTAATCTATGAACTAAAGATCAGTTTGCAAGCTTTTTGATCAAGGGTTTTGCATGCGTGATTTATGGGAGAGTTTACAGCTTGGCAGAACTATGAGATGTATTTTTAATAAGATAATTTCTTATAAATACAGGTCGAAAGACATGAAAGATGTGTTGTTGAAAATCAAGAGCAGAGAGCTAAGGAGAGTAGGAGAGAAAAATCTTCTGAGAGGAATCATAGTCGTAAAACGTGAAAGGGAGAGAAAGATTCAACAACCAAGTTGAGGAAAGGGTAAACAAGTATGATCTGATTCAACAGATAGTGTCATCATAAGATCAAGTTGTGAAGCATAATTAAAATCCCTCAATTAGGGTGAACCCTTACAAGTTCTTTGTATAAATCCCTTTATTGGGTAACATTTTTATTGGTGTTTTAAAGTCCTCTGACAAGGCGACTCCTAACAGGGTCAAGATCCTAATAGATCTTCTATCAAATCCCTTAACCAGGTAGTACTCTTACCAATGCTTTGTAAGCCTCTAATGGGGCAGCTTTATTATTGTAGTAGTGGAGTTTTGTGGGTTCTGTCCCACCATGCTTTTTTGCTTCTAACCAAGTGTTTCCATGTATAAATGCTGTGTAGACCTGTGCATTTAATTTCTGTTTATGGTTATAATATTCTTTTAATTTTTGTATTAAGAAGAAGATCCATTTTCTTAAAAGAGTAATAGAAATTGAATTTACTGATTCACCCCTCGTCTCAGTAACTGGTTAGGTATAACACATTTCATATACATACATTTCTTTCCCTATAGGGAATCCACAAAATCATCCCTTTTGGTAGATCATGCATTAGCACCACTTCATCCTTTTGGGTTGTGCTAATCATATTTGGCCTAAGGGTGGGTTTCGTATTCCAATGTATATGGGAAGTGAGAATATACCCTCGATAACCATTTCCCATATCACATTTTGGTTCATCGGACGTATAAAATTTCCTCTTTTGATCTTGGTGTTAGATTCCCTTTGCATGCTTGTAGGTTCACCTTCATATCACATTTTGGTGAATCTGACGTCTGACAATTCCACTTTTGATCTTGGTGTTAGATTCTCTTTGCATGCTTGTAGGTTGATACCTTCATATCACATTTTGGTGAACCCGACTTATGACATTTCGTCTGTTGATCTTGGTGTTAGATTCCCGTTGCATGCTTGTAGGTTCACCTTCATATCACATTTTGGTGAACCCGACGTAGGACATTTCCTCTGTTGATCTTGGTGTTAGATTCCCTTTGCATGCTTGTAGGTTCACCTTCATTTTGGTGAATCTGACTTATGACATTTCCTCTTTTGATCTCCTTTGCATTACAATTACATATTTAGATCTACTTTGTATGCCTTGTGTTAGTGACTATTTATATCACATCTTTACTACAACGTATGCATTTAGATTCATACTTTCCTATTTCATAATTACATGCTTAAATTTGATATTTAAATTTTCTTGATATATTTCTTCAAATTGCTTTGCATCTCTCTTTCCTTTCATTCCCTTGTGTATGAGCTTTATCACTTTGAGTCTAACCTATAGCATTCGTAGACTTATGGGTTCCATTGATCCCGAACCTCCTTTCTTAGGAATCTTGTTGAGACCAACATGCATCCTAATGATATCAATCTTACCATGGAGAACAACACTTCTCATTCTTCTCATGATGACGATGAAGCATTAAGAGTTCCTTCTGCCCAAGTCCAAAAACTTACTCATGACTTTGAAAAGTTTGAACAATGGCTAGCTCAAGAAAATCATAATCTTGAGGATCTTTCCGTTGTAGAAGGCTTAAGGAAACTTATTCATCATGATGAACATGGTCTTAATCTCTTCTGTAGCATTTCACATCTAATTCAAACCAATGTTAAACCTCTTACAGAATGTGCTCAAGATTTAGGCTTTGTGTCACCTACTACAAATGTTGAAACCTCTTTACCTATCTCTACTTCTGTTCCTAGTGTGTCCTAATGGAGCTCAATTTTGAGCCTTGCAAAATTTGATTTATCCGTGAAGAATTTGGCCTTTTCCTGTTGTTCTTTTAGGGTTTAGGTTTTGGTTCAATAGTAAAATTTTAAGTGAACCCTAAGTTTTTCTAATCCGTCATTACCACTTTGGTTCATAAGGCCGAGGGTGTCTTCATCGTTGAAAGGGGGGACCAATTTGTTTAAGTCCTAACGCTTTTAAGTCATTAAGTGTCGACCCTTTTTTAATATTTCCTCGCCTTAAGTTGTGATTTCCCTAAGTTTCGCTCCATTGCTTTTCCTATTATTTTATTTAAGTCTCGGGTTAAATGCTCATGTTTGGCAGGACCCTTTACCTTTTTCAATGGTGGGCTATGTGTTACGTTCTTCTTGGCCCTGCGATCCTGTGATGATGTCACGGTTTGGACTTAGCTATTCGCGGGATGACTGGAGTTTGCCATTTGTCCTTTATTGGTTGGTTGGCGACGTTTGTTTAAAAGCTTTAAGATGTGCCTGGCATCCCATTTGGTTAAATGCCAAACTACTAATGATGAATGTCGAACTAGTAATGACTCATCTTTTTGTCCATGGTCTTTTTCAACTGTGATCTTTTAATATCTCAGAAAAGATGCTTGTTGCCACTCGTTGCTCAAAGGATATAGTTCTACGGGTCTCGTAATCCCGTGATCAAAAGTGTTCGAAGATTATTCATTGCTGGATTGCAGGATGATGCCGCGTCTCCTAGGTTGGTGAGCGACTGTGAAGTGGGACCAAGGCGTGTGACAAATGACAACAACTGATTGGTTGATTTTGCAAACAGAGAGTTTTATGTTATAGTTGCCGATTATATTGAAGTTTAAAATAATTTCAACTTAAGTGCTATCTTTTAGCACATGGGAAAATCAACGGAGATGTTCTATTTTCAGTGAAAAGGTGATTGATGGTTACTGGTCTCTTATGGTTGTTCGATGGTTAAGCTGTTGCCGAGATCGACGGTCTGCGTGATCCCATGATGAAAGTTGCTCGAATTTTATTTTTATGCGGGATCACGGGATTGTGCCACGTGTACTCGTCGATGGAGTTTGAAGGATGGTGGGCCGGGGTACCGATGTGCTTCTTTCTGTGATGTGGTGCTTTCTTGTTGGTTGAGTTCTGGGTCCGCTTGCTTACATGTTGGTCAAGTTGAGTTTGATTAATCGTGACCGTTGATTATCGTCTGATATGCCAACAAGGAAGGAATCGATGACCTGATTTTAAATTTGATGTAATGTGGGTTATCTTACGTAGTCGAAAACCAAATTAGATTGAGTGAAGTTTGAAGGTTGTAGGATCATCAGATGGAGTGGATTATCTGCTCTTTTTAAGAAGAGCAAGAAATCTCTCCCCAAACTGTGCGTGCAATTTTCATTACACACGACTTTCTCCATGTATTGATTTGATCAATCATTTGGTTGGATTTCCGGGTGGAAAAGATCTATAGGATCATAAATTGATCCTGGCAATTGCTCAATAAGCATTTCATTGGTCAAAATCAGTTTTTGATTTGTTTATTTTGCATCTTTTGCCAGAAATCAGCCAAGGGGTTTATCTGGCTAATTTCTAAATTCCAAATTCGTTCTCTCTGTAAACGAGTTTTTGAAAAGGATGAAGAAATGAATTCTCTTTCTTTTGAAAATGATTTTGTAAAGAGTTCCGAACCTAATTGTTCTCGAATTACACGTATCGTACTTTTATGTTTACAGGCCAAATTTTTAGCACATGAAAGTAGAAGTATATACTTTATATGACATAAACCATCTTGATTGATTGATCCGCTGTAGTAATGAAAAAGATTTATCCAAATTCGATCGAATCGATCGAGGATATCATGATCTGATAGACTGGTCTAAGACAATTTACTAATTGGCCACCCTGAGATGTCACAAAACTTTTCTTTAGCCAAAGAAAAAAGAAATGATCTAATCGGAGATGTTGAGTTTAATTCATTGGTAATCAGATCGGTAATGAATAAATCATCTAGCATTTTGGCTCTAACCACGAGAGGTCTCATTTTAACATGCATAAAAAAACCTAAAAAAGAAAAAGAAGTCTTGGATAATTCAAGACTGCATATCCTATATGGTTGAAACCAAAGATGAAAATAGTATTGCCAAAAATGAAACAGATGATATCTACATTTTTTCACTTGAAGGTGCGTACCCTTTAGAGCACTAAGAGCTAAAAATGACTGATAATGAAATTTTATACTATGAAAGGAAAAATATGCAAAGTTATTGTATCACGCCAACAACCTACTTAATGTTCAATGAGTACAGTCACGTACAATCACAAGGAGTGTGTAGAAATTGGAAGTTATAAGTACCACTTCCCAATAGAATGCATTATCCAGGTGTTAGCAGAAATGGATGTTCTAGAGAAGGCAGATGACTTTTAGAACATTGCCAAATTCGTGAGGATGCAGATGCAAGAAGTATATTGGGATGAAAGGGAGGAGTTGAGTGCATTATAGCCAGAGGGATATTTAAATGGAGAACTATAGCCAAAGGGATATTTAAAACTGACTGGAGTGGCAGACTCAAAATTTGTAATGCCCCCGTTTTCTTGACTCTTGGGATTAGCTTAGTTTGGTGACCCTTGTAAGGTAATCAGGTTGTTAGAGGGGGTTAGTTGGCAGAGCCAGTGGTTGGATTCCATTCTGGAGGTTCTAGTTGCCAGGCCTGCTCTTTGTTGGGGTTAGATTGGATGACTGACTATTTATAGTAACTGGTATTTTGGGTATGGCTATGTTTAGCAGGGCGCCTGGGCAGTGGTCAGATGTTTCAGGATTGATTATGCAGAATCTCTAGTTTGAAAGACTTAATATTTATAGTAAGTCTATTTTGGTCAGATGGCTATTTCTGGCAGGGCAGTGTGAGCTCGGGGCACTGTTGTCCGAAGTCAGAATTATTTTGTTAGAATGATTCAGTTGCTTCATGTTTTAATTGGGGTTATTAAATTAAGTTATTTTAATTTAATAACTTTATGGCTTTAATGTTATAAAACAATGGTGTGTTGAGGAAGCCACGTTAGTGAAAGGTGTAAAGGAGAAGCTTTTTCATAAAGCTTATAAATATAACATGAAAAAGCCATTTTACTCACCAATTGAGCATTGGATAAATTTGTTGTGTGAAAAGTTTCTTTGGAGGAGGAAATTGAAATTGTTGCAGGAGAGTAAGGGTTTCATGTGTTGGAGAAAACACTAAATCTTTATTGGAATTTGTAGAGGATTATTGAAATTTGTATTGCCATTATTGAAGATTGTTCTCATTACAAAATTTGATCATCCAGGGCTTCCGCATGCTTTTGATTTGTGACTGTACGGAAATTCATGATGGGGCCGTACCCTACCAGAATTGAGCCATTCTTTGTTTGAGAGGCTGCGTTTTATTTAAGGAGGTCAACATTGGTTATAGGTTGAAGTTTCAAGTGGTGGTTTCGTGGTTAGCAAAGGAATCAAGCTGCCATAGTCAAGGAGCAACCAACATTGCTGGCGCCAATCTCATACTGGCTGCATTTTAATGTGCAGCAGTCCATTTGTTACTAAGGTGCCAAATATATTAATTTCATTATTATGGGATTGATAATAATTATTTTTTTCAATATGCTGGATGATATAGCAATGAATGTGAATTAAATTTTAATGACAATTTGCTGTTGACGTTATTATTTGAAAGTCTGGAAAATTTATTGAAATTTATATATGTTGATTCAAAAACTCCTAAATGTTCTGAAAACAATTTAAAAGTGCAATTAAATTTGAGAAAGAGCTAGTTTGCAACAAAGAGCTAGTTGGGCTCATCACAGTGGTATCAGAGCACTGATCTTGCCATCCTGAAGGGTATGAGGGTTAGCAATGGCAGGTAGATTTGTACTGGGACGACACTATACCCACAGGGATAGAGTTTGACCACCTTTCGAAGGTAATGAACAGGGCCCACAGATTGAACAGGCATGAGATAGGAACACGAATAACATTGAGAATGATATTGACAGGGAGGCCAGAGATGCCTTCAGGAATATAGCAGATGGTCAACATCATGTTGGAAATGTTTTGCAACAACTTTGAGACACTCTTCAGTGTATCACATTGCTAGGTGATAGTACTAGAGACAGAGGTGCGTGGAGTGTTTCAGTTAGCTCACGCAGGTCACGAGCAGATGACAGGCGTGATTATAGAGCTGACCATACTAGTACTTATGGCAGGTCTCTTCGTCCTGCTTTCTTGAGGCCAGAGCTGGATGCAGTTAGTGTAGAGACAGAGCCAACACCATTTGTCGATGACATGGTGTCACATTTTGCAGAGTGGGATGCTTTTCCAGAGACAATAAAAAGAAATCTGAATTTTGATAGATATTTGACACAGAAGCGAGAGCATTCCAGAGGCAGGCCAGCTCCTGACATGAGGCAGAGATCTAGGTAGAATGATCTCAAGCAGGCAACCAACAAGTTGACACTAGCTCACTTCGATGGAAGTGGGAAGACTATAGCTAGAGCATGGGTCCACAAGCTCGATACGTTCTTGTCACTTCGTCCTATGTCCGAGGAGGACGCTATACGATTTACTGTACTTCATCTAGATGGGGTAGCTCATGATTGGTGGTATCATGGGTTAGTATCTCTGCATCATGATTATATTGTTGAGTACCGGGAGTTTGTTGATAGGGTGATAGAGCACTTTGACAAGAAGGATCCTGGGACTCACTTCAGAGAGTTAGCTTAGTTGAGATAGACAGGTGGCCTTGAGGCCTTTATTAGTGAGTTTTAGCGCCTATTAGTTATGGTTTATGACATCTCCGAGACGAGGAGAGTCATGCTCTTTATAGAGGGTTTGTCTGAGCCGTATAAAGGGTGGGTTAAGTCCCTAGATCCACCTACTTTGCGAGATGCTATGAAGAAGGCAAGGAATCTTGAGCCTTCTGTTTCACGAGGCAGGTCTACTCCTAATCCTATTATCCCTCCTGCAGAAGAGGTATCTCCACCAGATGTTGAAGGGAAGAAATCTACAGGTAGACTTGATGATGCTGCCTGAGAGGATTTGAGGAGGCAACTTTGTTATTGGTGCAAAGAGCCTTAAGACAGAGAGCATTCTTGTCCTATGAGGCCTAAGGTTAGGGCAAATTGTTCTATGTGGGTTTATTTTGGTGAGAGTGAAAGATCCCAAACAGATCCTTTCACTGAACTTCGATAAATTTTAATTTAAAATAATAGATTTTCTTGTGCTTTATTTGTGGTCTTAGAGAACTGGACAGAAGTTGCAGAAAGATTGTTTCTTTTTGTATTTTTCCAGATATAAATAAAAACAATAAATAATCAACAGCAGCAATTATGAAATAAGCTGGAAACAACGTACAATAACATAATATTCAGTCAACCAAAGTAGCTATAAATCGTACCAGGCAAGATGTGCATTCAGTGTGCTAGCAAGGGTGTTTACAAATAATGAATGATAATACCAGCTGCAGGAATAGCCAACCACACACCAAGGGAAGAGATGGCTGATGTAAGCCACCCAACAAATCACGTGCCAGCTTAAAGGCAGCCGTACGGCTGCTAAAGTCACGCCAAGGCAGCCGGAGATCCCAACGTGCCAATCAATGCCTCCAACATGCAACACACAAGTACCCCTAAGCGTTGAACTCAATCAATCTCTGTCAACTGCTGAAACTCTATTGTAGAATGCTGGAAACCATCTATTGGGGTTTGTGTCCCAATAGCCAGGCTCTAGGCTTTGCGTCCCAGTCCTCTAGATTCACTCCTCAGAGCAAAATCGCCAATATCAAGAATGAAGATGTAAAAGATAATCAAAGAATGAGCCAACATCTCCTTTTATCTCCCTCTCAAAGCCAATCGAACCCTAAAGGGAGAATATGCTTTTCCCTTTATTATAAAACGACATCTTCTTAATTAAAAGGCCTTTATGTATAGGAAAAACACCCCTTTCCTCAAATAACATAACTCAAGGTGCCAGAAGGTCTCTGGATGATGAAAATAATTAATAATAATTCAAGACCTTTCCAACGAGCTATAACACACATGTCTACTTGTGACTAATGCCGGGCAATGAGGGCTAACTGGCAGTCCCATCCCTAAAAACTAGGGATGCTCCTAGAAACTAGGGAATTTATCCTATCACCTTGAAACTGAAACTGCATACTGGTCCCGAGGAGCCTCAAATCTAGTCACTACCACAACCTCCTAAATTTTAGGAAAAATCCCTAAAATTAAGGAACTGCCCCGATTGGCTCTCAAACTGACTGTAGAACCAACTAAGGTCACTGAGTATCCAATATGAGTCTCTATCCACCATTGCTAGCCTACGAGACTCCAATAATAGGCCAACTCTCATGACTCTGCTAGTCAGTTTAGAGAGGGGACATGACAGTCCTCCCCTGTCGGAGATGCTTGCCCACAAGCAACTGCAATGCTGGATGCTGCAAAATGGATTCACCTTCCCAGGTGGTGTGCTCTATGGGTAGACCTCTCCAGTGCACCAAGAACTCTCGAATCACCCTACTCAATTGTCTCTCCTTGACCTCCAGAATCTCCTCAGGGACCAAAGTCAATTTAGCCTCTTCATCCAAAGGAGGTAAATCGCGTGATGCTGTAATATGCCGCCCCAGTGCCTTCTTCAGGCATGACACATGGAACACATTATGAACCCTACTATCTAGAGGTAACTCGACCTCATAGGCTACCTCTCCAACCCGCCTGAGTACTCTGTAAGGTCCATAAAAACGAGGCTTGAGCTTCTCAGCTCCTCCCCGTTTAAGGGTGCTCTGTCTGTAAGGCTGTAGACGAAGGAAAACCATGTCATGCACGTCACATAGTTGTCTTAGGATCAAGGTGATTGCACTAATTATGTCACTCATCCATGCGTAAGCGTATGTATGGTGAAAGTTGATCCCTGAATCATGTATCAAACTGGGATGCATGGCTTCACCCAACTGTTGCACTACTATGATATAAAATCCTAGGTGTGTGGAATGAAGCAACTCATCAAGGATCCTCCAATTGAATGCATTGCATAGGATGATAACAGGATCCCACACTGGATGGGGGTGCTCCCACAACCAAGGTGATATTGTATTGGAATCCCGGTGAAACAAAGCATCAAACGAGACAACACCTGGATCCCAACACAATCTGAACCCACATCCATATGTCATGAGAAGATACTGATAGTGGAAAGCGTCATCAACAACAAATCTCCCTGCGGTCATCATGAAACTCCCACCACTGTGATTACCGTCCACAACATCATGCCTGATAGTTCCCACCCCATCTTGTAACCATGGCTCTGGATGAAGTCTCTGTGACATAGAGGTGATAACCTCTGTCGGAAACTGAACGACGTGATGGTCGATTCTTTGTTGGTCCCACAAACAATCCCACCCAAACTATTGGATCAGGTCCCTGCAGTCAATAACTCCATCCTCTGAAGATGGAAGTTTACTACCGCACCATGGATAGTAGAAATCTGGAGCCAACTCCCACCTGTGTACCACCCAATCATCTACCAGTGGACTAAATGAGAAGTGGAGTGTACTCCTCATGGTGCAATCAAGATGGACTCCCATAGGCTCCCTCAATGGCTCTATGGCATAACCCTGTCCAACCAACTCATATCGATGAATCATCTCATCATCACCCAACGGCCTAAATGAGGAGTGATATGCACTCATCATTGTGCAGTCAAGATGAAGTACAACAGGCTCTCTCAACGGCTCTGTGTCAAAATCTTGCCCAATAAGCTCACCGTCACTCCCACTGGTCTCATCGCACGAATCTGGGTATAATTCATACATATGATCTCCAAAGTCCAAACAAGAAGGACCTTTCATAGACCACAACTGACCACCCTGATTCTGCTGTGTCATGTCCCCATTTTGGCTGACCTCGTTTAGCGTGCCGGATTTGCCTATCCCCGACTCTCGTAGGCAAATGGTGGAGAGAGAGAGTCATTTTTGCAGATCAGATGGTTATATTGGCTTTTGGAGAAGTTTAAGAGGTTATATTTTATTATTATAAGTTATCGGGGCCTACATGTTCTAATTTTAAGTTGAGTTGCACTTTTTGATTATAATATTATTTTATTATAAAAAGTGCTTTTTAATGAGATTTTATAAAGGAGAGTTCTAGAAGTTCCAGGAAAAGTGAATAACTAGAGGGCTAGGCCTCTCATTTGGACATGCTTGATTTGATGTCTCTTCTACTTCTTCATTGTGAAGACATTTGTGGTCTTTGGATCTGCAAATTATTATTCGATCTTTGGGAACGAATCACTCCCTTGGATTGGCAACTTTGAGGGTGTGAAATATCACTTGAATTGTTGCAGTTGAGGAGTTGGTATTCAGCCATCTCATTGGGACATCATTGAGAATCAGTTTGTGAGGGTTTATTTGGATTGAAATAAGGGTTTCAGTTGTGCCCTAGCATTGGTGGATTGATTGGCAAGGGTTTGAAGACATAAATTGTGCATTTTCAGAACTGCCAGTCCAGGGTTTGGAACTACGTTTATGTTCATATCTCTTAATCCACTTGGCGGAATATTTTATAATTTTGGAGGGTTATAGCACAACCCTAGGCGCCCCTTTCCATACAAATTTGGGGTCCCAAAACATTGGCATTTATTTTATATTGCTGACGCCCTAGGACAGTACAGTACGGCCCTGCCTGTTGGTGACTGCTGTTAGCATTTGGAGGTCAATTCGGGGGCGCGGTTGGTGGTCTTCATCAGCGGTTGCAACACCAAATAGTGGTCTTCAACAAGGTCTTCGAATCAGGTTCATATGCTCTGAGAATATATGATTATTTTGGTAAAAATTGCTATAACCAGTGACTGTCCTGATTCAGATCAGAATTGGCAATTAAAAAACAGTCTCAGAATTGTGTGTTTATAATTGGGCATAGCTCATTACAATTTCTCATGTAACTAGGGTTTCATTTGATGCAAATGTGTTGTAGTGACAGTCCATGAAATCTGACATTGGTAATCAGTCCTTGAAGCTCACAATATATTTCAGTTTACCACAGTCCTAAAATATAATCAGAATTGTACAGGACTGCTGTTGTAGGGTTTGTTTAGCATCCATTTACATGCATATGAATTAGACATCAGTCCATTATTCTCAGATATTGCTATCAGTGATTGTATTGGTTGGTATATTGTCATGATTTGTAAGGGACATTGCATTGAAATCTGAAAAGTATTGTCACAGTCTGAGAATAGTTATTTGGAATCAAATAATTGTAGTTGGATCAATATAGTTGCAATTACGTTGGCTGTCATCAATCAGTGATCATTTGAATAGCTTATATTCCATTGTTGCTCTATTGTATTTCATTGCTATATTGGCATTGTTCTTTGTGGATTCGTTGCACCACAATTACCTCTGTTCAATATTTACATTCAGTGGGGCTAATCAGTTTGCATGCCAAGTGTTTGACGAATTGCCTAAGTTCAGTTTGAGGGATTTAGTGACCTATATAGTACGGGTCATTACAGTGGTATCGGAGCGGTTTCCTGCCAACCTGATTGGGTTATTTCAGATTGAAATCAACTATCAGGATGGCTTTAACAGGAGACAAGGAATTGAAAGAGAGAATGCACACTGCATTGAAGAAACTAGATCGTCCATTTCAGCGAACAAAGGACCTCCTAAGAACTTTGGAGGAGTTGGAAACTTATTTAGGCAAGGTTGATCAGTCAGATTCCTATGCTATGCAAACAGCTTTATCTCTAGTATTTGGTTCTTTGGTGAAGCCCCGATTATTGAGACATCATGATGAGGTGGTAAGACTTGCAGCTCTCTCTTGCATTAGTGAAATCATGAGGATAATAGCTGGCTTTAATTCTAATGATGATCAGATTATGAGAGAGGTACTTCATGCCATGGTGAAAAGCTTCGAAAGGTTGGATGACATCAGGGACCCTCATTTCACAAAGAGAGCAAGATTACTTGAAGTATTTGCATGGTGTAGGTTTGAAAACATTATGTTGTCAATAGGTTGTATTGATGACATTCGCAGAATGTTTAACACATTTTGGAATATTTTGGATGAGTTTCATTCCAACGAGGTATTAGCATCAATGCACTCTATCATGTTCACAATCTTGTTTGAGGAGAAGGATGAAATTTCTAAACTTTTGGCAGAAGATTTATGGCATGTTTGGACAAAAGAGAGGAATGTGTCACCTATGGCATGTACGTGGTTAAAGAGCCTGATTAATAGGCCTAAGGATCGAAGTACCTTCCCTATGACAGGCAGAAACTTGTATGATGAGTTTGACAGACATGCTGATCCGGTATTGGGAGATGTTAGCACATCTTCACGTAATGATTTATTTGCATCATCTTCACAGGCAGAAGTGGTTACAGATGTTGTACAGGTTGAGCCAGTTGCATAAGAAGGTGATATCACAGGCACACCGGATGGCATGAGTGACACTGACAGTGATTGTGGTACAGTTGGTCTTGACGATGTCACAGGTGCTCAAAATAGTAACTACAGCACAGTGGATTCAAATGATGATTGTGAGGAGGTTGTTGTGCATGATGATGAGATACCTATCAGCGATGAGCAGACATTGAGTATTCAGGACTTTTCTGATAGAGAGTATCAGGCACAGTTAGATGCTACATCACACGAGGTTGAGGCACATAGTACTTCACATGTTTTGTCCAGTCAGCTTAGGGTAAGCGAGGATGGGATTGTGACTTCATTATCTCATCATGACAGGATGCGGGAGATGATAGAGGATCACATCCGGATGATTCAGTTACAGGACAGACATAAGGGAGTTCAGGCAGAGTCTTCTTGTGTTGACTTATAGGCGATCAGGGAAGGAATGGGAGCGATGAAGATGAGTTATTTACATCTTCTTTCAGATCGTGACCATCTTCTTAGCCTTGCCAGAGATCATTTAGATGCCTTGAGGAGGAAGGAGGAGGAAGTTGGCAGGCTTTCTCGAGAGTTCGAGGACACTCGAGCCTCTTTGTTGAGTACTCCATTGGCATTACAGGACTCAGAGAGACATGTGGATGGGTATGGCGTGGAGTTGAGTTCAGCTTCATCTTACACACCTGATACTCAGCTTTCTGCGACATGCGGATCACATGTGGTTGTCGATAGTTGTGAGAGTTCACCTTGCATCCAGGATTCAGGGATAGTGTCAATTATGGCAGACATGGATGTGGGATCAGCTGATATTGGGATTGAGCAGGCTACTCAGGTACGGATTTTGCTTGAGGTCTCAGTCGGTTCCAGTTTACGGATGAGGACTCAGGATTGTTACATTGGCGTTTGGGATTCTGTTGACTGGAGATCTTTATCATCTATTGGTAGCAGTGATTGTTTGAGTGCTATCATGGATTTGATTAGCAGATTACACGGTGTTGTTCTCATTCATACCAGCAGCTTGTCAGATGTTGGTATTAGTCTTTATACACCGATGTTCGGAGTAGTGTACATTTCCAGAAACATTCTAATATTTACAGAGATACAATAAGATACAATAGTGAGCATTAATAAGAAACATAAATATTATTCTAATATGCTGTACGTTTTTGATTTGTGACTGTACATAAATTCATGATGGGGCCGTACCATACCAGAATTGAGCCGTTCTTTGTTTGAGAGGCTGCGTTTTATTTAAGGAGGTGAATATTGGTTATAGGTTGAAGTTTCAAGTGGTGGTTTCGTGGTTAGCAAAGGAATCAAGCCGCCATAGTCAAGGAGCAACCAACATTGTTGGTGCCAATCTCATATTGGTTGTGTTTTAATGTGCAGCAGTCCATTTGTTACTAAGGTGCCAAATATATTAATTTCATTATTATGGGATTGTTAATAATTATTTTTTTCAATATGCTAGATGATATAGCAAGGAATGCGAATTAAATTTTAATGACAAATTGCTTTTGATGTTATTATTTCAAAGTCTGGAAAATTTATTGAAATTCATATATGTTTATTCAAAACTTCCTAAATGTTCTGAAAACAATTTAAAAGTGCAATTAAATTGAGAAAAGAGCTAGTTTGCGAAAGAGAGCTAGTTGGGCTCATCACAAAATCCACAAGGCTAGCGTTCTCATATCTCGAGATGGTGGCGTTACAGATAGAGGCGAAATGAAGAAGAGGTCGTGAGACCTTGAAATTATACATGTTCCAGTAGGAATAGGTTTCAGAATCCTTCCTAGTTTGAGGAAGGGGTTGTTGGGAATTTTGCATCCTTTTGCTCTCTGTAGCAATGTCAGTAGAAATGGGTTTGCAGAGCATTTGGAAATCCTAGACGCAAGCAAGCTTTGCAAATACAGAGGCCCATTTGGGGCATGATATTGGCACGATTCATGTGTCGGAATCATTTGCCGTTGCACCAAAAGCTCGAACTATCAATGCCCGATACAAATGCCAGATTTAACCCGACCCACGGGATGCGGTTAAGCCATGTCACAAGTCCACAAGGAGGTGCTGACCACCAAGTCAACAATCTCCCCCTTAGCACCGACTGAGCCTTCAACACCCATTGAAGGGGGACTCGAACCTGTGACCCAAGGCTCTGATACCAATTGTTGGAATCGTTTGCCTTTGCATCAAAAGCTCGAACTATCAATGCCCGATACAAATGCCAAATTTAACCCGACCCATGGGAGGCGGTTAAGCCATGTCACAAGTCCCCAAGGAGTTGCTGACCACCAAGTCAACATCATAAATGTGGTGTTTCGCACAACTTTTCAGTCTCTACCAGTTAACGGTTTGTGTACTTGTAAAGGTTGGGAGGTAGTAGATAATGTTAGGATAATAAAATTTGTCAAGACTTGATTCAATGTATCAAATCTTGTTAGGAAGATCAGTTTTAGGTTTTCACCTAAATCTTGTTGCATTCCAAAAGGTTTTGGAATCCCAGGGTCATTAGGGTAAAGGACAAATGAGGGACAAGATATTTCTTGGCAAATCAGATTTGGAAAAGAAGGGACAAGTGTCAACAACACATTAGACCTAGAGTTCTCTTCTCTTTTATATATTCCTTCTTCTCATTTGTAGGGGGTCTAATCTTTTTGTATGGTTCCAGTAGCAGAGTCTAGTTGGGTATGAGCAGCTTTGTAAAACCATTTTTAAGGGGCATCATTGGTGAATCAATGTTCAATTTCTTGCAGGTTTTGAGTGTTGTAGTTATATAACTATTGTATGTCAGAGGTAGCAAGTTTTTTTTTTATAGAAATAAATTTCTGATTCAGATCTCTCCAGTGTACAATTCAGTCAAGTTTTAAATGAAATAAAACAAAGAGTTATTCTCATTTAGTGTTTTGTTGTGAGATATGTGATTTTCTTTTCATGCTTTGATCTAATGGGTCAATTAAAATGCTTGAAAAGAGATGCAAATTTGTTGGGCTTGTGCTGGGATTTTGATAAGTAGGCTGGGTTGGGATTACTGTTGAAGAATATTGTAAGGCAATATTCTTATATCATATGTTATTAGTGAAACTTTGTTGTATAATGTTATATTTCTTATGACTCAAATGCCCAATGGGATAAGGCACTGATCTTAGTTGTTGAGGGTTTTACAAGTATTTTGTTGTTCAGATTCATGTTGTTCTTGGTGCAAAAAATGATTAAACTCAAGAATATCTTTACTTTTATGTATGTTTTGTTGTGGTCTTGCCTCAATCTCTTGCTCCATTTAGGTTGATGTTCAATGGATAATTAACCATTATCTAGTATCTCTTTGTTATGTTGAGCCTACATATGAGATTTATTTGCTTTGTGTTAATGCCATTTGTGAGTTTAATGTTGTGTTTTAAGGGCATTAAGGGATCACCCTCCTTGGTTTTGTAGAGTCTAAAGTGCAGAAGGGTTTGTTAGATCCTTGTCAATTGGTCCAAGTCTCATAGATTTCTGATTATTGGAGTTGGCTTCTCCATAGAGAATTGATTGATCAACTTGGTCGCTATTTTGTAGTGTAAACCCTTTTGAGGAACCAACATGTCCACTTATGCTCCACATAATATAACAATTTTAATTCAAACCTCCAATCCTACACATGTGATTCTTCCTAATCCTATTCTTTCTTCTATTCCTTCAAGTGTTCTATGTGTTTCATTGCCTTCATCCATGCCTACTTATCATAATGTTCCTTTTCCATATTCAAACATTCCTTCCGTTTCCAACAATGCTCCTAACATGACTCATATTTCTCCACCCACCATTTCTTCTATCGATCCCACTATCCATAGCTTAGCTCCAACTGTTTCTTCTTTGCAGCAACAAATTGCTTCTATGACTCAATCAAAGTTCAACATTCCTACTTGTGACATTAGTAGTCCTTTGTCTATGGATATTATCCGAGCTGTTACATCTTGAAACTTATAACGGTAAGGGTGATCGTGTAACTCATATCAAAACTTTCCAAACCTTGTGTAGTGATTTCTCTCAGGACCATAGGTTCATGGCAGAGTTGTTTACTAGAACCTTTCGAGACAAAGCCTTGCAATGGTATTGTTCTTTTCCTCCTTATTCCATTCATTCCTTCCACAAGCTTGCTAATGCTTTTATTCGACAATTCCGAAACAAGATTGGTTCTAAAATTTCTTGAACTGATTTTATGCATTGTAAACAAGGTGTTAAAGAAAAAGTTAGCGATTTCATTGGTAGATTTAAGCATTTGCATGCTCGGATTTCTTATCCTGTGCCTGATGTTGATATACAACACATTTTTATTGCTAATTTACCAAAAGACATTAGAGATAAGATTTTTCTTTCTGAGTTCTCCTTTTCACAATTGTGTGCAATGCTTCACCATTATTAACTTCAAGTGAGTCAATTTGAGAGCAACACTCCAATGGCTCTTGTTCCCGTTGATAAGAGTGATGCCGCATCCAATTTCAACAAATTTTAGAAACTGAACAACTATATCAAACAATTCATACAACACTGTTGATGAACATGTGGCAACAACGTCCAAAGGTGTGGCTCCTTTGTCGTCTATTTTTAGACATGTTTGTACTTATACTCAGCTTTTTGAATCTTTGCATAATGTGAGGACAAAGTTAGTGAATGCTAATGTGTTAACATTTCCTCCTATCAAACCAATTGACCCATCCAAACCTAAGTCCTAATACTTTGATCCCAAAGTTTTCTGTCCATATCATTGTCAACCTGGTCACAATACTGAAAAGTGTTTTTAATTGAAAAATGTTGTTCAAGATCTTATTGATTCTAATGCTATATTCGTAGATGCCAACATTACCAATGATTTGTTAAGAATGCTATATCCCTAGATGCCAACATTACCAATGGAAACAAATCAGTTGCACCTACTAATCAAAATTTGCAAATCTACACCAATCCTTTGCCATCTCATTCAACCAATATTATTGATCAACCTTCTTCTTCCTAGTGCATTGACTATGATGAGAAAGTTATTGAAGCCAACCATGTTGTTAATCAAGTTGAGCATGTTAAAACTAAACCTCAATCTCCACCTTAGTCTTGCATAACTTTTGATCCTGCTAAGACAATTAAAGCACCTGATGGTCCTCTCTACATTGTCGCTAGGGTTAATGGCATTCCTTCCCGTGGTACCCTTGTTGATCCCACTTGCATGGTGAATGTCATAACTGAAGAGCATCTTTTTAGTAAACAATTGCAAAAAGATTTTTATGATAAATTTGATGTCTTGATTCAATCTTGCAATGGTTTCCTTTATCCTTCCCATGGTTCCATTTCATTTCCTATGGAAGTTGGTGGTAAAACTTTAGATACTACTTTCACTGTCATTCCCACTTCCGATCAATTTCAAGTTAAACTTGGTCTTCCTTGGCTTACCTCCATGAAAGCCGTGGCTTCTCCTTTTCATAAATGTGTTAATTTCCTCATACTGGAGAGATCATGACTGTTAACCATAGTCTTGATTAGCCTTTCATGTCTCGAGACTCAGCTGACCTTAATTTCTTTTGGCCTTGCATGCCTCAACCCACTCAAACCTGTCCTAACTATCACTTTCAATCATACAAAGCCTACAAGATTAAAAAAATTTGTGAACTTAGCAAACCTAAGGATGATCCTAGACTTGGACTTCTTCCTACATCACCTATACCTCCTTTACATGCTTCTGTTCCACCTCCTATTGCTTATACATAACCTCTTCTTGTCATCTCTCAACCTAGTGTGGTTCCTTCAGTTCTTCCTTCTAAAGATGAAAAGGACTCGATGTTGATTGATCCTATCCCCAACCAAATTTCTAGCAAGACCAATTGTAACTGTTATGCCCGTGATCATTGTCGCAAATGTTGTGCTAGAGCCCATCAACGTGCTTCTCAAACCATTCCTTCACCTCATACACCTCCTCATACTTCACTTCCCTTTGACCAACCCATGCTTGAGCCTACAGAGAAAGTGAAGTTAAACAAAGTAAAAATGATGAAGATGCTATTCGTATCTTAGATTCTATTACAATTAATCTTGATGATGAAGATACTCTCGATGATGATGTTCATAATGTTACAGAAACCAGAATTGGCAAATTAACGGATTTTCGGATGATTGATTATTGATGACAGAGGAACAAATGTGTTCCTTATAAAGGATTACAAAGACGTTGTTTCTAAAAGAAACAACGTAGACTGAAGACGAAATTAGAAACAAATCTAAAGACAGGATAGGAAACATTCCTATCTAGACTGAAAGACGGACTACAGACAAGTAGTTGACCATTATAGAAAGTATTTAACTAAGGAGATAATATCTTAATAAAGATATTACAGATATTATCTTAATACCCTCCCTTAATGGTCAACGTACAGATGTTGGAACATTCTGTGATAACTGAGACCCTCCCTGGATCTACAGAATGCTGAAACCAAGAAGCTTTGCCAGAAGAGTGCTATGACTCAAAACAGACTGCAATTACAAAACTTTGTTTTTGTGGAAAAAACGGTAAAAACCCAGAATCCCACACAACCTTGCGTATTACAGACAACATGAAATGATTTTTAAGGAAAAAATTAACAAACCCAAAAACAAAAATAGAAACAGATTCAGAGGGCAAAAAAAGAAACTTTGCCTTGATCAAGAAGCTCGGCAACTTGTGCTATTGGCTGGGAAGCATTTTGCTTCGTTTGGGCAGCCAAACGTTTCCGGCACTCGAACTTCATATGGCCAAACTTGTGATAGTAATTACAGTGCACATTTTTCTTCATAGAGCCATCCAGGGATTGAGCAGAAGGTTGATGCTGGAAAGGCTGAGAAGACTGATGGTTGCCGATGTTTTGTTGAAAGGATTTTGCAGCAAATGCCTGCTCCGAGGAGGTTGTAGAAGCACTGCTGCCAAATTGTTGTTTCCAACGATCCTGTTGCAGGAATTTGGTGCATAATTCTAGAAACTTCAGATCAACACTAGTTGACGTAATGTTGAATGTTTCTATGAAGTGCTCATAGGACGATGGTAGACTTTTCAGAGTGATGACTACCATATCCTCTTCCTCCATTTTCCGACCAATAGCTTCGAGCTAATCGCAGATGTCCTTAATCTTTGTCAGATGCTCATGCAAGGACATACGTTCATCCATCATAATGGAGAACAGCTGATTCTTCAGAAAGAATGCCCGACTCTTGTCAGATGTTTCATGCAGTTCCTTTAGATATTTCTAGATTTCTGCAGCTGACTTGTCGGAAGGAATCTGCGGTAGCTGATCATCGATAACAGAGAGCTTGAGAAGCATAACAGCCTCTCGATTGCGATCATCAAACTTGTCCTGTTCTGCTTGGTCGGAGGTCGGACGAGTCTTTTCTGCCTAGAACAAGCTCATCCAGGCGACGGTACTCGAAGATAGTCAGCATGTGTTGCTTCCAAGTGTTATAATTGCGGCCATTGAATCGTTGACTGCCCTACAACATCAGATTAGTCAAACATGCCATTTCGAAGAATTTAGGTACAAACTTCAAGACTGAAATTCAACAGGCACAGATTTCAAGGCAAATTCCTAGTTGACCCAGAAAAAATCGACAGGTACCTAGAAAAACAAACACAAACCCATAAGGAATCTCAGGTCAAAAGTTAAATCCGTTGGCTCGAAAATTGAGGCATGGAAAACGAGGTACCCAAAAATTTTGAACAGAGACCCAGATAGGATCTCGAAAAACCCACCACGAAAATGTTTTCGAAAAAAATTTCTGATCCCGAAAATTAGGGTTTTCGCACAAAACTGGTTCTGGTTTTGAAAGACCACTACCAGAAGTCGAGATTTCTTCTTCCTCTCTGAGACGCGATTAGTCAGGTCATGCAGACATGATGACTAGGCTGAGAAATACAAGTCGTGTCGGAAGTAAGTACCAGGTCGCGTTTGAAGAGAGAGACGGGTCGCGCCAAAACGCGAGTAACAAAAACACGAGCAGGGCACGCAAATGAAGGTCGCGAAAAATGCCAGGTGCAGACACAGTCGCGTTGGAAGTGGTGCCAAAACACGAGCAGGAAAATGCCAGTCAAATGAAGGTCGCGGAAAAAAACAGTCCCGGACGATAGCACAGACAGGTCGCACACAAAACAGGGCGTGGACGAAAAAACCACGAGCAAAGAAAATATTGCCCAGATAATTTCGAAGAGAAATTATAATATTTTCCAGAAGGATTTTATGCTAGCTCTGATACCATGTTACAGAAACCAGAATTGGCAGATTAACGGATTTCCGGATGATTGATTATTGATGACAGAGGAACAAATGTGTTCCTTATAAAGGATTACAAAGACGTTGTTTCTAAAAGAAACAACGTAGACTGAAGACGAAATTAGAAACAAATCTAAAGACAGGATAGGAAACATTCCTATCTAGACTGAAAGACGGACTACAGACAAGTAGTTGACCATTATAGAAAGTATTTAACTAAGGAGATAATATCTTAATAAAGATATTAAAGATATTATCTTAATACATAATACGAACAATGATATTCATGCTAGTGATTCTGATGACTGAGACTATTGATATTGATCATTATTTACCAGCTATGCTTTCACAACTGTTATCTATCATTCCTAGTAAGGAAGACAGTGACCTATCTTCACAACATTGTCCTTGTTTGGAACTGGCTATTGTTCCATTTGCCGTGCTTGATGTTTCTCCTCTTGCGAGTTGCCCACCTTCGCTAAACACTATCGACTGAGATAGGGGGTAGGCGATAGACTTGACTAGCTCCTGTTGTGCGGTGGATTTTATGTGTTTGCCTGTCGTAATATGCTTCCCCCGTGATGTGCCGCTTGTTATATATTTTGTTTAGATTTCTTTAAATGACCCTTGTTGCTTTGTTGGCGCAAGGTGATAAAGCGATCGCAATGTTGTAAACATTCTTCTATTTATATCTCTCTTCTATATGTAGTTACGTGTTATGTTGTGCCTGTGCCACTATTCGTAAATGTGACTTTGTGATTGGGATGATGCAAAACGATAGCTACCTATTCTTTTTGGTCTTCATGATGTTGGTCCAAAAAGACTTTTCTTCATAACTCTTACGTGCTGTTCTTCCATTGTGTTGTAGTTCTACCGCCTTTGAGGGATGATGACATTTCATTTTTACATAATACCTCACGTATTATCATATGATCATACTAACCCGAGAGTTGGTAGATCCCTTTCGTGCTCTCTTTTATCATGTGTTCATTTCCCTTGATTTGTCCTTTCTTGGGGGCATTTCATCGTGGAAATGTTTCTTGTGGATGCATTTATACTCCATTAAAGCCATTGTTCCCATTAAGGCATTTGCAATAGATTTAACATGGGGGCATATACTCTGCTCACATTTTGCACACACGTATTCTTGGAATGCTGCTTTGCATTTGGATCCCTTAATGGATACACTTTCCTTAAGGATAGATCCTCCTTTTCGATCCCTAAGGAATCCTACCTTCCCTTAGGATAGATCGCTCTTTTGGATCCCTTATGGATACACTTTCCTTAAGGACAGATCCTTCCTTTCCTTTCTGACCCCCTTGAAAGCTTATGTTCCCTTAGGATAGGTCATTCCTTTGTTGGATCGCTTATTGGATACACTTTCCTTAAGGACAGATCCTTGAATTGACACATAAACTTGCTAGAACTTTCAATGCCATCGTTTGAGGGGCCTTCTTTGTGTGGTTCACAGTAAGACACACAATCTTACTTGGCTGAGGTGATCTTTCTCTCTCTCTCGTCATGTCTCTCTTATCTTAGTTTTGGATTTGATGAGGACTTAAGTCATTTGGGAGCTTGATATTTCCTTGTATCCTTGACCTTGATAAGATCATCTTATGCATTTGATCTACCTTAAAGTGAGCATGAATTTGCCTCATACTCTCGCTAAAGTGGGGGCGAAATGTACCGTCCTAAAAAGTTAGCACCCATTTATTTGAAAGCTCTAGGACCTATTAGGCCCCATTTTAGTGATTTCCAGATTCAAATGTGTTTATGCTTGATTTCTCGCTACTTTTTTTCTCCCTCGAAACTCTTCGCACTGCCCAAATCCCAAGACCATTTTTGAAAATTTGCCTCTGGGACGAAGTCTAATTCGACCTAGTCCTGGACAAGGCCAACCCAAGTCACCCTTGTCCTTGTGGGTTAATTTTTAGTGGGTTCTGAGCCCAATGCGGGGGTGTTTCATTTTTCATTCTTAATTGTGGTCGGCCCTATCAATTCTGAACCCTGAAATGAGTATAAAAGGACATGAAAGCTCCTCATTTTGACATCCAAGGTTATCTATTATAAAGCAGTCTCATATTTATGCAACCTATGCGCAAGCAACTTTTGGTGATTCAAGTGCAATCAAGCTCTTTTGGATTCAAGATTTGAAGGCAAGCATTCAATTCAAGGTCTCCAAGTCTTCTTCCATCCATTCAAAGGCAGTCTTCTTTCATTTGACTCAAGTTTCTCTCTTCCATGATGGCCAAGTAGAAGAATTCTCAAGCAAGCAAGAAGATCCACATCCATTCTTCTTTCCTTTTCTTCTCCATTGAAGTGATGAAACATACATTCATTCAAGATCTAGGATTTGGCAAGTGTAGATCTATTGCATTTGTGAGGACATCCTTGATTCTACAACACATTTCAAGCATACAAACATCTTCATGGGTTTATCGGATCCTAACATCCATCCATGAGGGTTTTACAAGCAAGATGAATACTTGTCTTGTTTTACATGCATTTCTTATTTTCTTTCAAGGTTTAGTCTTATACAGGGGCTTGACCAAGGAAGGCCCCTTTCCACAACAATTTCCCCTTTTTGTGTGTAGGAATAGGTGGCGAAGTTGTAGATCCAAGTTTTGAATGTTTCAGAACCAGGGATTGATCCTTCATATATTTAATAAATTTTTACCCTTCCAAGACTAAGTCGACTTTTTGGGACTAAGTTGGTTTGGGTTAGCATTGTCCTGAGGATCTGCAAATTTCATAGTCAGGAGTTGCAGGTCTTGAATTCCAGATCCAGAATTGTTCCCGATTTCGATAGGTTTGTGACAGTCAATTTTAGATCTGAAGTTTACTTGTCCTCTCCTAGCCCTCAAGGTGAGTTCATTCTTCTTATTTTCCTTTAGCATTTACTTTGATAAATTAGATCTGATATTCTATCATTTCCTTTATCATTGCATAAGCGTTTTACTTTACATTTCATATATATACATTTCTAGCCATATAGGGAACCCACAAAATCACCCCTTTTGCTAGATCATGCATTAGCACCCCTTCACCCTTTTGGGTTGTGCTAAGCATATTTGGCCTAAGGGTGGGTTTTGTATTCCAATGTATATGGGAAGTGGGGCCTGGCCAATACTTCTTTCAATCATTACATGGAAGGAGTGGGACATTAGGCGCAGGCGGGATGAGGACAATGTGTTAGCAGAGGTTGGGCTATACTAACACCTTATACAATTGCAACCACGATTGGGGTATTGAGCATAGAACAATGATGATAGTTAGTAGACGGTTGGAAGGGGATCTACCCTTGATAACCATTTCCCATATCACAGTGTCTTCTTGTTCTACTTCTGTGTGCTTTATTCCTTTGCATTATTGGTTATATTTGCATGTAATTGTTAGATTTCTATCTTCTTATCCTAACAGTGCCACCTTTCAATCCTATTGGGGATTGCTACCCTCAAACTACCCCTCAATGGTTTTAAAACACAAGTAATATGGAAAAATATTTTGAATTGCACCAAGTGAAAAAACAATACTTTTTTCCTTGGTTTGGAACAACAAAATGACCATTTTATGCTTTATTATGATACGCACAGTATCTTTTATGTCCCAAATAATTGAATTTTGATTGGATTATGCTTTTGATTTGCCGAGTCTATCCTTATCTCAAGTAGTTCTACTATTGCTGAAGTAACATCAAGGACCTATTAAGGATATGAACGCGAGGCCCTTATAGAGCTAGTTATGATTTTATTTCGGTAGTAACCCATCCAAGGCATCCTCTTATCTCAGAGTGATATGTAATGTCCCCTTTCTAGAACTTATGGAATGATGTTGTTAGCCTATTTCGCCAAGGTCCCTTAGACTAGCTAGGACATTTAAGGGATTTTAAGGTCATTTTACCTAGGCAGTTTCAGTTGCCAATCGTTTTGAGGTGTTTGAGTATAGTTTTGGGCATACTTACTATTTATAGTAAATCATTTGGGCATGGTTCAGACTTTCAATTTTGGGACAATACATTGGAGACATAAAATGTTTGGGGAGTTAACTAGAAAATAGATTATTTTAAATGGCATGCTAAATATTAAAGAAAAAACAATCTTGATAAAATAGGGAGAAGAAAACAATCACAAGAAAATAGGGGAAAAAGCAAAATCCTGAAAAAATAGAAAAAGACAAAAAGTGATTTTTTTTATCCCACATTGATAAGGTGAGTGAATGAGGTCTTATGAGAGCATTATAAAAGAGATTGAAGAGCTTTCTTTAAGCATACTGGAATGAATAAAAATTTATGAAAGATTGGAGAATGCTTCTTTGAGGGTTTGTGAGGACGAAATCCCTCGCGAATAACAATCTCTTTGCTATTGGAAGACACAGTCAAGGGACTCGACTTGTGTTGTAACTAGGTTTTGAATCTTTTGCGAAGGGTTTATTTGGTAGTAGAGAACTTCGATTTTCATATCGGTTTGTGAGTGTGTCCTTCCCCAGGTGGGAGGGGGATATAGAGGTCATCAACCCACCCCTGCCCATTACCAAGTTGAATGAAGTCGGGTTCAATAGTAGCGGCGATAAAACTTTACCGCTAGATGGAACTTTAACCACTGCTAGAGGTGCCCCTAGCATACCTGTTGTTACCCTCACTTATGTATTTCGATTTGGATCTGCTCCTGTGGGTTCTCCATTCTATTAGCCTAGGGATGCAACTCGTCATTTGTGAAGAGATATTCTTATTCTTATTTTCATATCCATATTTAGATTTCTCAAGTTTGAGCAGCAACCATCTTAGGGTCAGTCGCATATATGTAGTTATATTAATCAGGGACAACACCGAGGGAAAATCGCCATTATAATCAGTTATATCAGACAAGTGAGAACATTAATTGGGACGTCTTACCAGACCAAACAACAGTATCCTTGCATACTTATAAGGCACTCTCAGAAACAACAATCAGTTATTTGATTGCCATTTCATTCATAGTTAAAGGACTCGACGAGTCTCGAGCCGAGCCAGGCTTGCCGAGACAAAGTGACCTGACAAACCGACTCGGCCGAGTCCTCGTAGAGTCCTAGGACTCAGTGGACTCACTGAGTCCCATGGCCTGGACTCAAATGCGTCCAGCCATGTCCAAAAAGTAAAAAACATAAAAAAAAATAGATTTTAATGATGTTTTTTCCCTTATATGCAATTGGAGTATGTTCGAGCATATACACTCAAAGAAGCACAATAGGTTGGCAGTGAAAAGGATGAATGATCTTGTGTTTGTGCATTATAACCTTCGCCTTCATCATAGACAGATCTTGGGCACTGACACATCTCCTATCATTTTAGAGGAGGTTGATCCACTAGAAGAGTGGAACACTGAGATTGATGATCTTGTCTTCAGTGATGAAGACTTGGAATGGGTTGATTAGGTGGATCGAGAGGCAGAGGTAGTAGCAATGGCACAGGAGGAGGCTAGAGCGCAAGGAGACCTAGTGGAGGACCCTGAGGCTGAGAGTGAGGGATCTAAGGATGATGATGATTATGAGGAGGATGAGGATGGTGAGGATGATGAGGATGCTACTGAGGTTGAGCCTCAGACACAGGGACAAAAGATGGCTGCAGAATCTTCCATGACCTATCTTCGGTGTACACGCAGGATGACATAGGGCCTTTTATTTTGATATATGTTTTGAACTTTTGATTCCATGGATTTCATATTTCATGAATATTGTAGACTTTTGACAGTGACACTATTTATAATATTATATTTCAGATTTCTAATGTGTTATTTAGTAACTAGTTTAACAATTAACTTATTTCCTTCAGTAATTCGCATTTATACTTATGTGATCGATGTAAACTTATTTATGTATGCAAAGTAGCTTCTATTTATGTCAATTATTGTGTCTTTGATGTTAATTGATTGAATGATGCATGAAAAAAGTTTTAAATCTTTAAAAATATTTGAATTTCTTGGGTTTTTCAATTTGCCGAGTCCTTGCCGAGTCCGAATCCAGCTTGCCGAGTCTGAGGCGAGGCCGAGTCTTGTAACTATGATTTCATTAGATTATATCTGATAAGCGATCAGAAGGAGATCATTATTGAAATATAGCATTGAATTGATTGATATAATTATATTAATCTAATAGTCGAATATATATATATATATATATATATATATATATTAAGAGCATTTGATATTTGTATATGTTACAATATAGTTAATATTACCAATCGGTTATGAAGGGTCATGACCTTATGTAGCATAAGCCACGTATGGTCATGGCTCTTCAAGACATGACTATTCAAAGGATATAAATGCATATTGATGGCTGGTGAAAAGATCAATCACAATGGTAATCTATTTCACTACAGCACTCATATATTCTCTATAGGATGATCTTGATTCAACAACATGGTATCAGAGCCTAACCTATAAGAGAATAAAATATATTCCGATAAATTGGCAGCAATATTAGTGATGAAATTCCATATATGTTCTCAGTCTGAACGTATGGTCGAATGTGTATGGTCGAGGATCATACGTAGATTGATAAGATCGAAGGTCAGGGAATACATACTGGTGCAGAACAAAGATAATAACATTGAAATAGTATATCATCTCGAAGGGAAGGAAAAGAAAGTCAAGGCGGAAACACTCATCGTGTGATCCGAATGCATAATATCTCATGAGGATATGAATCAGACATCTAAGGGAACATCTTTTGATAATCATCAATAGGAGTTTGTCTTGGCAACGACTCATTCAGAGAAGGAATCAAGTCACTAGGCCATTGGCAGTCAAGCAATTAGCATCGATTGGGAACATTATGAGCAATGGTGGAAGTTCATTACTATTGACATAGAATTTGTGGGATTGATTATAAATATTTTTTATGGATAATAATATTATGCAAAACCTTACGTACTGGTACTCATTGAAGATTTCTAATGGCACTAATTCTCCTATGGCACTTGGATATATTAGAAGGCAATTAAGTTATATTCTCTTCCCTATTATATTTGCTACTTATAATTATGGGTGATTCATTCATGGATTGATGTGAGTAAATATTTGATAGTTGAAACATTAGAATGGACCCGATTTGTCATTTGGAGTGATTGTCTGGAAAGGATATGTAATGGCACCGAAATATTTGTTTAGGATATACAGTCCCGTGTAAGAAGAAACCATATTCATTGCTGTTTGAAGAAGGAATGAACAGTGCCAGCTGAAGAAGGAATGATGCCAGTAGAAGAAGGGACTCAGCACTGTAATTTCATTGTAACTGCTGATTGAGTACCAATGAAACAATAAGAGCATTGGATTCAAGCCAGTCAATCACCAATTCCAACAAACATATTCATTGATCGCATTCAATCACGGAAGAAGCATGCACCAAATTAGTGATGAAAATACAAAGGATAGTGGCAAAAGGGAACAGGATATGGTGAAGGATAATAGAAGACAATTGGTTTATTCCCTAACATTGCAATTCACACTCACCACCGCAAGAAGATGGATTCATATGCTTATTGGGAGGAAAAGCGGCAATCCCAACATGTGTGATTAACAGTGAACCATGTATTCTTGCACGAAGGCATCGCAACTGTATACGTAAGCTATATTGAGCCAAGAATTGTTTCTGATTTGTTAATGTTGTGAGTGTGGCATAGCATTGTATTGTTGGTTTTGAGGAGTTGGCAGAGGTGATACAAAACAAACCGTATATTACATTCATTCCGGATTAGGAGGCATTGTGACAACACTTGGTGTCAATGTAGAAGTCTACTATCGGTATATCAACCGATTCATCTCAGGCACGCACTGTCATACCCTGAATTACTCATCGCCAATATTGGGTCAATTATAATTGAAATGCAGAATTCGGTGTTTAGTATACCACGAAGATGGATATTGGCTTTTGGCGAAATCTGCCCGATGAAATTGCATTGAATATCATAGTAAGGCTACTCCCATGAAAAAGTCTTTATAGATTGAGGAGTGTGTGGAAAGAATGGAATGAGATGCTATCCTCATATGATGCCATGCAGAGAATGTATCCAAACATACACCACTCTCAAACCTCCGCCTTCTTATTTCAATGCAATGTGAATAAGACTCGTACGGAACACACGTGGGTATTGGAAGGAGATGGAGATTTCTATCACGCCAGTGATGATTCCTATATAATAAAATTAGCATACAACAGAATGTTCTGTTTGCTTGACGATACCTACTATATTTGCCACGAAAAGAGCAGGGTACCATGGACAGAGATTTGTATAATAAGTGACAGCAAATTTAATGGAATAGGGTTTGATTTTTGCACCAAGCAATAACAATGAAAGAGAAGCAATAGAGAGGTCTGAGAATGATAGATGAAGACACCTGTCATAAAGAGCATGACTGAGAGCAGATCACAACAAACGTAGGTATGGAGGAAGGAGAAGTCCAAGAAATCATTCATTAGTATCATGAAGAATACTGATGTGCTTATGATTTGACAGTGAGATCCAGTGAACAAAATGATCATGTTATGCTAGAAACAGAGGTCTCCCTTATCACAACATTATGTGCAAAGACAGTGAGAGGGAAAAGTGGCTGAATCATATGGACAGTGCATGTTAGACAATGATATACAATGAAATGAATATCTCAGTAACAGTGGCAAGAGCAGTGATAGATTGTTGTAATGAATAACAAACAAGAAGATGTGAATACATAGTTGAGAACAGAGACATAAGTTACTGTCAAGAGGATCAGTAACAAAGGTACAAAATGGTGTAGTAAAGGGCAGCAGTCTAATGAAGCCAAGGACATTGTACTGAATTTAGATGACTGCCATTTCATTCTAAAGGCTTCACTTAGTTGGAGACAAAATGATTACATTGTAAAATCTCAACGTCATGACAAAGGGCAGAGATATTAATTCTGAACAACGCCAGCATTAAATATCACTCTTCATAACAGTCGGTAGTAATCATAAAGAGATGCGATTAGTAAAGAAGAAAATTAACATACGGATCAGAATGAAACTGATATGTTATGAAGACGATGGGTATGAGTATCATATTAAAGGGCTCACCTTATGAAAGGAAATACTTGAAAATATTTGAAATTTAAGATAAGTATTCCATGCTTTATTAATGCATATGAATTTTCAATTTGTAATTCATTAAATAATAAATCTTGTATGCTTCTATCATTTGTACGAGATAGTTTTGCTTTATAAACTATTTGTAATCTATCTCTGACATACTTTCAGGATAAAAGCATATGAAATTCAGGTTCAAAGAAAGTCTGACATTTTCAAGAGGTCAAGAAGTTGATGAACTTGAGCTTCAGAGGGAGCATATGGTTCAGTTAACTTGTGACAATCTCAATCGTATTGATTGAGAGGGAGTTCACTATTGAAGGCAAAACAATTATGAGATTATAGTAGTGGGAACTTGTGGATAGAATCACCGATGAGATGTACGTGGATAGAATCCCTGATTAAGGCATTCTATACTAGAAGTCTTTATTATCTTCCCTCAAGTCCAAGAGGGAGTGTTAATATGGTGGCCTTGGGAAAGATCAAAATGCATCTTATGCTACCCGATGTAACCTTATGACTACTCAGATTATTTGTATTGGTTCTTTCAAGAAGGAAGGTACGAAATGACATCCTGCAGTGACACTGAGTTGAGTATATAAACAAGGTATGCCTTCGTGACAGATGGAGAAGTTAAAGGATCTGCATCTGTGGACATTCGAGGATCTCGATTCAGAGGGAGTAGACCATGTTTTGTTGGTTCTCTAGTAATCAAGAAATTGTAGCAGAGAATTATGATCATTATCATGTGAGAAGGCTATATGTTAGAGGGAGAAGCTAGAAGATCAAATTAAGTTGGCACCCGAGGTTCTTGGTCATACAAATTCAGAGGAGTGTACCATGTCAAGATAGTGCATACATTGTAAGCTCAGAATTCACCAAGACTATGAGATAGTGCAAACAAATGCAATTTAGTGGAGGTACATCCTCACTAAAGAACAAACGACTGATATTCTTACCAAGCCTCTTGCTAGAAAGAAGATTGTGTACTTGCAGATAACCTTGGTATGTTGAGGAATAAAGCATTAGCTGAAAAGAAGTTTTCAGCTTCAGTGATCCATCATTTTGTATCGTAAATGATTCTTGTCCTTGATAAACAAGTCTAAGGTGGAAACCTTGGTTTCCACTCTCTAGGATGATCCATGGTGGATCCACCCTCTAAGAAGAGTCAAGGTGGATGTCATATGTGTGACTTTATGGGCTCATTCATTTTGTGTTATATTATGAAAGGTGACGATCTTTCATATGTGTTGGGTTACTATTGCTAGGTGACGACTTAGACAATAGCTTAACCTAGTGTTAGGTATGACTATGTATTGTAGTCACTATTCCTGACACTGAATTTTTGAGTTGTTAAATCCAATTCCGAATTGGTCGGGGATTAACAACATGTAAATCAAGTTTTGATTTGGATTGCGCTGAATATCTTGATTGTTATCGCTAAATCTAGTTCCGAATTGGTCGGGGATTGCGATAACTCTTCTATCAGGATGAGTACATCATGATGATGTTTCGAGTTGTGTTGGATATCTTGATACGAAGTTGTGTGTAAGTTATCATCTAATCCAGTTCCGAATTTAGTCGGGGATCATGATAACGAATGGTTCAAGTTTTGATTGGGCCGGATATCTTGACACCTATATTTATCATTAAATCCAGTTCCGAATTGGTCGGGGATTTTGATAAATTTCTTATCAGGTTGAGTTATGTTCCGGATTATGCCGGAAATCCTGATTCAAAGTGGTTATGTGTTATTTAAAAGAAATCTAGTTCCGAACTAAGTCGGGGATTTCAATAACACTCACTTCTTGTGAATATCAATCTCCTCTCACTAAGAGGGAGTGTTGAAATATAGCATCGAATTGATTGATATAATTATATTAATCTAATAGTCGAATATATATATATATATATATTAAGAGCATATGATATTTGTATATGTTACAATATAGTTAATATTACCAATCGGTTATGAAGGGTCATGACCTTATGTAGCATAAGCCACGTGTGGTCATGGCTCTTCAAGACATGACTATTCAAAGGATATAAATGCATATTGATGGCTGGTGAAAAGATCAATCACAATGGTAATCTATTTCACTACAGCACTCATATATTCTCTATAGGACGATCTTGATTTAACAACAATCATTTGCATATTCATACAGTGATATCTGAAACATCAATGTCCTTATATTGTCTGAGAGTTTGCAAGAAACTCCATAATGTCAAGTTGACAAGGTTTATATACTGCAGATCAGAATATAGTAGTCATATCAAAAGATATCATTTGCATATACATTGAATAGATATTTGATCGATATACATTGGTATTGATATAATCCTTTGATCTTGCATAATATAAGATTCGTAGAGATAGAATAATTCACATCCATCTTATACATCAGATTATAGTACATTCAATACATATCAGTTCAAAAGTTAGGACAATTGGTTGAGCTGATAGATCATCATCATTATACAAGTAATTGTCAACAATCTAATCCTTGCATAGTAATAAGATAATTAACTTTGCATTTGTCACTATCTGTATTAATTGTGAGTAAGGGTTTTTAACAGAAAGAAGTCTCTTGCAATTGAAATCTAAGAAAGTAGTCCCAAAACCCAAGAGATTAAATAAGGGGACATGACATCTCTGTGAACTGAAGTCAATTGCAGAAAACTAGTGTCATCATAGAAGTGCAAATTGTTAATGAGCAGGGCTTGTTATGATATGAGCAATATTCAAATTTGAAAATATCAGCTAACGGTGATTGCTAGTCTGAATTATATTTCTGTGTGTTGTCTGATTCTCTCGGTTCTAATTAATGAAGCTATTAATCAATATAGGTTGAAAAAATGTTTTGAAATAAGTTGATTTCATCTTGTTTATGGTTGCAGGAGCTGGTTATAAAAGTTTTAGATGCTTTCTATAGTGATAGACATTATGCGAGGTTCTATGTGTTGGAAACCATTGCAAGAGTACCTTACTTTGGTAATGTTCATGTGTGAATTTTTGTTCCATTTTTTTATAGCAGAGATTTTCTTTTCGATAATGTCAGTAAGAAGATACTACTTTGTTTTGCCTTCATCCAATTCAGACGCTGACTACTTATTTCTTGTCAAATGCCATATGGGACTATGTTAAGATCCAAGTCTTTGATATGCCATCTTTTCAAATTTGCAATTTTAGTTGGTTTTCTTGTGGCTTTTTTAACTCCTTATCAGAAATTGAATCAATTATTTGTCAGCATTTGTATCTGTGTTGCACATGTATGAAAGTTTTGGTTGGTGGAGAAGGGCTGACTATTTAAAAATCCATTTTGCGGAGAGTTGGAATGAGCTTCACCATTTACTTATTATGGAGGTAAGAATATTATGTTTTTATGCTTTCAATTCATTTAGATGTTGTCTCAATTGGTCGATCAATATATATATGTACACACACACACACACACACACACATGTATGTATGTGTATATATCTATATATATGTATGTAATATGTATACACACATACATAATCCATACATACATATCCCTTAGATTGGAATGTTACTATGATTTTTGATTTGTTTTCCAATTCAAATTTCTCATTCTCATGATAATCTGGACACTAATTTTGAGAGAGAGTTGCTTTTATTTCAACTTAAAACTCCATAAGAAGAATAA
Organism: Chamaecyparis obtusa; assembly: GCA_027943335.1. Lineage (NCBI taxonomy): Eukaryota > Viridiplantae > Streptophyta > Pinopsida > Cupressales > Cupressaceae > Chamaecyparis > Chamaecyparis obtusa. The sequence goes on from BSBK01005918.1 coordinate 1,287,192, forward strand.
GTATTATGTAAAAGCTTATATGTTGTAATGTTTCTTGGATTTTAGTCATTAATGAATCAGAACTAAGTCTCAAGAAGTTTCCTTGCTCTTCTTCATTTAGTTGTATACCCTCAAAATACAAGAAAGGATTGAAAAAAGAGATGACATTGATAACTAAGAAGTGCCATAGAACAAAAGAATATATTTTGAAAGTGATTTTATTTTTGCAAAGGAGTATTCGTAATCGTTGTCACCTAAATTTGTACCCTTGTTGAACCTACTTCAATATTTTAGAGACACAATGGAAATGATATGTCAAGTGTGGGACCTTGTTAAACTCGAGATCAGACCTCCAGAGAAGGCTGGTTCCTTTCTAAGCATAGGTACAGGTGTTGAGTCAAAGAACTATTGTTGCCTCAAATTACACCTTTGTAAAACTTAGTTCAATATTTCAAAGACACAATGGGAATGATCTCTCAACTGTGAGACCTTGCTAAACTTGAGATCAGACCTCCAAAGAAGGTTGGTTCCTTTTTGAGCCTAAGTGTGGGTGTTGAGTAAAAAAACTGTTGTGACCTGAAATTGCACCCTCATTGAACCTAGTTCAATATTTCAGAGACATAATGGGAATGATCTCTCAAGTGTGAAACCTTGCTAAACTTGAGATGAGAACTCTAAAGAAGGGCGGTTCCTTTCTAAGCCTAAGTGCCTTCTTTGGAGGTCTAATCTCAAGTTCATCAAGGTCGCACACTTGAGAGATCATTTGCATCATGTTTATGAAATATTGAAGTGGATCAACAGCTGAAAAGATATGGAGGTGTACAACAGATGTTCTTTCCTCATTTCTAGATTTGGAAGGAACATTCTTTGTAGAGGGCACTAATCAGAATGACGGCTAGGTTGTAGGCATATTCTCTACAACATACCCATGGTGGATAATGGGATTTATTGCAAATGTGGTGCCTTCCTCTAGGAGCATTAAGGACCCAGTACTCCATATTCAATAGTCAATTCTCAGCTCCAGCAAAAGTTAGACAGGAGAAAAAAACTGCTTTGTAATAAAAAAACTTGCTCAAGTTACCGATAAAGTAGATTTTCACCCTTTCTTGTCATTCTTGTATGTTGCATATTCTTTCATTGAACAACATGGTTTTGGATCCTTTTGCTTCTGTTGTAATTCTGGTTAGGTGTTCTTATGATTACATATGAATGATCTTTTGCTTCTTTTGTAGATGCATGTTGGGTATGCTTAGTTGCATGAGATATCTGTGTATTTCTAGTTCTCAAAGCCTATATCAAGGTCTATTATGGCTATCTCCCTCTCTCTTGTGCTTGGCTAACCCCTTACCTTCATAAATGCTTGCAGGAGTTAGTGAAAACAAAGATTTGTGTGATTGCAACCTCTAACAATTTTAATGTGTTAATATGAGCAAGGAGAAAACTCAATTAAGTCTTGTGCATCACCATCTTTTCCTTTTAGTTGTTTTCCTTTACCCTTTCCATGTGAATTATTAGAGTAGTTGGTATTTCTAATTTATGTTGAGTTGGATCCATATGTGCACTTAGGCTCAAAGATTTGTGTGATTGCAACCTCTAACAATTTTAATGTGTTAATATGAGCAAGGAGAAAACTCAATTAAGTCTTGTGCATCACCATCTTTTCCTTTTAGTTGTTTTCCTTTTCCCTTTCCATGTGAATTATTAGAGTAGTTGGTATTATTTTTAGTTTGTGTTGAGTTGGATCCATATGTGCACTTAGGCTTACAAAGGAACCAACCTTCTGATGGAGACCTGATTTTATAGTCTCCATTTGTGCACATTTCCCTATCCTTTTTTATCCCATATCTATAAAATATATTATTAGCATCTCTATTTCTTAGGATGAGTTCTAAATTTATTCATTTTCCTGCATATGACTACCAAAGATATGGGACATTTCCAGATGTTTTATGTTAGGAGTAAATAATTTTTTGAAAATTTACATTATTACTCCTGGTTTAGAGCAATGCAAATTCTTTTGTTTAACCTTTTTATTGTTTCCTGTTGGAATATAACAATGATAAGAGTTCGCATATCATATATTGGTGATTGTAAGGAATGCTGCGAATGAATGGAGCTGCAGAGAACCACGTTCTAAACCTTACAGAGCTTTAACTGGAAAAACCTATAACATTCATATGAAAGTTATGAGTATTAAGCATGAAATAAAAATTAAAGGCACGTGTCAATTACATAAGATATACTCACAGGATTCATCATCGGAATTGTTAAGTTTAAAATGGCATATTGCAAATGATTACACAATAGTGTATTGGGTATCAAATGATTAATTTCATATCCAGAGCCTATATCGTGATAAAATGCAGATATCATCTGACTCACCCGTTGGAGTCTACTTTTGAAATATGGACGGGAAATTAAGCATGCCCCAAATGCGATTGAAATAATGGATCAATCATAGGCATCAGGATTGAGTCTACTCAATAAAATCTCTTACGTCTGACACACCCTTGAACACGTTATTATCCAGTTATTAATATTTGATATTGTTTTTGCAGGGAGAAGACTTAAAATCCATCAAAAATGAGAGGACACATGACGTGAAAGAAGGGAGGCACGGAAATGAAAGAAGACACAGGAAACAATCTCGAGCCTGAGCGGAAGAAGTATAACAAGCACAGTTTCAATAAATAAGATGAAACCATATCATTTACAGGAGTTATATAATTGAAGCGACAACCTAGATGTTATATATGTCATTTATCGTATCGGCATGTATGCCTGTGTCCCGTATACGAAATAATTTAAAAAAAAAACTTAAAGTTCGGTTCTCTCATATCGAACTATATTATTAAATAACAAATATTAGTTATTTGTTAAGAAAAGGTGCGGTGCTTGGGAAAGCAACCGACACCCTTTAGATTACATATAAATGTAAGATAAAAAAATCAAATGAAAGAGGGACAAACACAACCGGTTATTAAAATATTGGCAAAATATTATACTGGATATTATATTTTTTCATTGGCAAAGGAAGGAATTTTTGAACTAAGCTGGTGAATTCCGGATTGTTGAGTAAATATTTTTACATGCGATTCTAGAGTCAAATTGTATTGGGTTGATCATCCGTAAGGAGTGTCTCTAGTGCAATCTTGTTTCAGGCAAAATTTGTAAGCGTATTTATTTTATTTGTGCGTATTAGAGTTTTTTAAATTATTATTAAGTTGTGTCCTTTATAAATATTTTATTGATTTCTATGAATATTTTAATATTCTGAAAAGTGGACTGGATCATTATTGCATTTTAAACTTGATAAACATAGATATTGTGAAGTATTTAAGTGTTCCCATATTTATGTCTAGTTTGTCTCCGCACTACAGGAGTTAAAATACATCCTAGATTAGTTTAAAGTTGCATTCATATAATTGATCCGTCGCGTCTGGATTATTAATTTATTTATAATTTTAATACTTTGAAGTTTTATAAAGTTGTATGTTTAAACTTATAATATTGACTCTGTATGCCCATTTAATTAGGCACTGGTTTTTATATTACTCTTTTATTCAGAATTTATATGTTGGCAATTATTTCATATCCTGCCTTTGAAGAAATATAGTATTCATTTATGTTTGAAGTTTACAATTACTTTTTACAATAAATTATTCATATATTTATATAATCGTTTATCCTTGTTTGTAAATACATAATTCACAAGCTTGATGCATTATTTTATATAGTTGTACGAATTGGCGTCATTTTAGCAATTTCTATATCGTTGTGCAAAATTGAAAGTCTCCTGTCATCTTGCCATTTAGGATTCTTTCATTGCATTAATATTTTAACCATTCTGCTATAAGCATCCTGGACTTGAGTGTTTTGGTTTAGGAACAGGTGCACCTGCCTTGGCCTTGTAGAGCCAGAAGTGCAGGGAACTTGGATTACACCTTTCAGTTCCGTCAAGTTGGTCATAGCCGGTTGGATATCCCAGCATCGAGTTGGCAAGACTCGTAGGATTCCAATCTGCGGTTTTGGGAACCAACACCTTCTTTCGAGGTTTGATCTCAAGTATAGCAAAGTCCCATGCTTGAGAGTTCATTTCCATTGTGTCTTTGAATTACTGAACTAGGCTCAATAAGGGTGCAATTCTAGTTGATAATAGTAACCAAGCTAGAAAAGATATATAGAATAAAGTACACAGATTGAAAAGAAACACTTGGCATTTTATTCATGTAACAAAGTATATGTAGTAATGTACACAAATGTACTGTCCTCATTTTATGAATATTGTTTTATGAGGTTTTAGCTGATTTTCGATTCTTTTCACAAGTTTTAATAAAAGATTTAAACTCATTAGTCAATACCAATATTATCATTACAATGATGAAAGGGTGAAGGCAATAGAGAGGACAATCGTACATTTAGAAATACATCATGAAGGGAAGACATGATGGAATCATGAATGAAACACCAAGAATCGATCACTATGATTTGCCATGAAGTTGCCGCACATGCTTACATAAGAGACTGACATGAAAGACATTTTAATTATTAACTATTATGAGCCAACCATTTGATGATGTCAGATTGAGGAGCCAAGCCATCTACGAAGATATCAAGGCTTGGAGAATGTCTTTGGTATGGACATAATACAAAACCCCAATATAATTCAGTAATAATAGAAGTCAGTAATAGCAGCAAGTAAAGATGTGATCTGCATTGAAAGGATATGATTGCCATGGTCGACACATTCCTGTAAATTGTCTTTTATGGGAACTCAGATACTTTCGAATGGAGGACAAACAAAGACAGCGATGAGATCAATAGCGCCATCCTCTTATAATGGCAGATGTCCCCATTCCTGCCTTGAAGACAGCTAGAAGCTATAAATGATTAAAATAAGTTTTAATTAAAGATTTAAACTTATTATTAAAGAGAACAATTAACTACTTGCACAATATCAAGGATTAACAAAGGATAAGGTCAAACATTGAGCAATCAGTATGTCCATAGCTTCGAAAGGTAAAATTGGATTCGATAAAGGGAGATGAAGGGACAAGAAAGATTAAAAGATATATAATACTTCATGGAGGTGCTTCAGATCAATACACTGAAGTTAGTAGTAATTGGCAATCTTATTGGGAGCCATCAAACATCATTCGACAAGTGGGGCAATATAACTCTTGGAATTGATTACAAGATATTTCTATTGGAACATCTCCATGATCGACATATTCTCCCAAGCGCTTAATTCATATGGAAGTCGGGAACTACTGAGCAAAGGGTGATAAGGATCTTTAAGGTAGTTAACACCAGCTAATGGTTAAAGTTCCTATAATCACCAACACAATGATAATCAATATATTAGAGTCCCCAAACATAATTGGAAGAGAGTGAAAGCAATATAACTAATGTCACATGATAAGCACCACAATATCTGGTATTGGAGAATGACTACATACAGAGCCATCTTGATAGGCATGAATAAAGGCAGCGATGTTACCTAATCTTCTTGTCTATTCTTCTCCGATACCTATTTTCTCCTCCAATTTTCTTGGCTCTTGGGCACACGATGGCTTCGGGCTAGGGTTTGCTTAGGATTCACAGCAAAGAGCGAGGATTCAGGGCAGACAACGGACATATACCAGTGCAGATAGTTGACAAAGTGGTTACAAGGACCCATCTTCTCTCTACTTTTAAGGTGTTTGTCGGGTCCACAGCAACTAAAAACGAGATAGGGGCTCCACATCAGTATTGTGCGATAGGGGCTACACTATCAACGAATTTGTTGTGTCACACCCTCCTCCTGCCCCTTTTCTATTTTATTCTATATCAATGCATTTGTCTTCTTTCCCATCCCAAAGTTCTCTAAAACAAATCTGTTACAAGCTAAAACAAAAATGGGTTAAACATAAACCGCATCTGGCACAACACTCAAAATCGGTTTAATCATAAACTACACCTAGTACTTTACACAATGGTGCCTTGTGGTATTGTCTATTGCAAGCAATAATATTACAGATTAGAGATGGCACCAAGGGATTACATATATTGAAGTCGTATATTAGAAACAACATCCATTGTCAAGTTGCAAGCATTCAAATATCAATCTGAAACAGCAACATATCGCTGTTAGCGATATCTATACATTTGCATAATCAAGTGATATCGCTGTTAGCAAACCATTCCTGAAAGAAATGTATCGATTGCATAGGCATATCGTACATCAGACATAGCATTATTTCTTTATCTCCATAAGTGATAAAGCAATCTCATTCATAGAATACCTCATAATTGTATATCAGACATTGCTATCATTTCTATATCAATCTTCCATACATTTATATCTATATATTAGAAATAGCAGCTGATAACTTGCATAATATCCATTACTTGGTTTAATTGCAATCAATCGATAGAGTAAGGAGGAGAAAGCTAGGTAATTCTCCTAACTTTCCAATTTAGCCAAAAAGGGAACATTACAATTGGTATCAGAGTTAATGAACTTGCCAGCCAGTAAGGGAAAATATTTCAGATTAAGAAAGATGGAAACAATTGAGGAACTAGTTTTGAGATTGATATAAAGCTTCGAGTATGGGAGAAAATGCACATATGAATCAATTCATGGAAGGTCAAGGAAGCACTCAAGCTAAATTAGCCAAATCATTGGGCATGCTTAGAACAAGCAAGCACTAATAACAACCACAAAGGCTATAAAGGAGATAATATCAATGGGAAAAAATCCATCGATAAGCAAACTCCTAAGAAGCATATACGTACACCGATAGTTCCATATAGAACTGAAAATCAAAGCAATGAACCAACAAGGGATCTACATGAGTGAATTAGTTAAGATTGGGTAAAAAGCGGATTACATCATGACATGTCCATAGAAGACTGCGCAGAATGAAGGGTTAAGTATTCACCTAAGGAACGTAGAAGTCATCACTTGGACCTGAAAAAGCAAAGTGGAAAGCATGACCACTCTAAGGAAAATGAAATGAATGATTGTAATACAATAATTGCATCAAGAGTCTCACACCTCCAATTCTCACAATAAATGTTATTAGAGGCATTGGAAGTGATTGCACCAAAAGAAGAAAGTGCAACTGCAAAACATGAAACCCTAAGAAAAAACAAAACTAGAGGTGATCATCAAGCAACATAAGGAACTCATAATGTACTCACCAAATATTTAAAGGGGCCTTTTAAATACAAGGAATAAATACGAGGTTGTTGATCCCTCATCTACCACAAATGAATTAAGTACATGGATCCATAAGGATGGTGAGGTTGACCTTGTTAAAGTATTGTTCGTTCGTGTTTAATAAACGACGAGAAATCATGATATGCATATAAATATAGATATATTTATATATATATATACTATATAATATAATTGAAAAGTAAGTATATATTAATATGCATGTGTATACTTATATATATATATATATATATATATATATATATATATATATATATATATATATATATATTATACAAAGTATGAATAAACTATTGGTTAAGATATGTTAACTAATAGTTATGTAATGAAGTGACATGACCATAAGTATATACGGTCATGTCTATTAATTACATGACTATTCAATATATACATATACCTTATTGTTATTGTAGAATCAATCAATAACGAAGGCAATTGTATTCTACAATATCACACTAGTATATATTATCTGTATAGGATGATCCAGTTTTCACAACATGGTATCAGAGCCTAACCTATAAGAGAGGATTATCACGATAGACTCCAGCATAAAAGAATAAAGGACATCGTCTACGAAGATCAAAAATTGAAATAGAATGAAGGATTGATAAGATAACACATACGCATACTCATCACGTCAAAGGTTCTAAGATTATCCAATATAATTGTATTGATTGGCAACATGAGATTTAATAAGAATATACATCGAACATTGCATTCAGAAAATGCAGAGACGGGACTTGACCAGCAACAGGAGGGAACATACAAGGATGAATAATAATTTACTTGTAATTTGGCAATCACCGTAATGGTTTGTGAGGACTGTATGTATATCTCGTCGGAGGCCATCAACAGAAGATTTGTATTAATGTTTACATTGCTGACCCTTCACACCATACGATCGAAAGACTATAGCACCATCCCATAGAGGCTTATCTTTGCAGCAACAAATCCTTATTTCTTTGCGACACCTAAAATTCATACCACTGTCGAATACACATCCACAGACAGGGTATGGGAATCGATAGTCTGTAGAGAACATTAGGATCAACAACATCCATGCATGGAACTCAGCGATGGGAAACAGCGACACAACACGTTAGTAGTTGACGCAGCACTGGGTGAATTTAACATGTGTTCAAATGATAAATACAGAGTTTGAGATCATATATACAGAACGAGCCAAAATTAATATTACTGGCAACCACATCGGAAGAGTGATATACACTCAGCATCATGAACATTCCAATCAGAATTGGTATTATGGATTCAACATGGGTAAAGGGAGGACACGAAAAAACAATTCTAGATATAAACACATCAAAGAGGACAGGAGGATATGAATACACGGGAGGTAGTCATAACAACTCTACCATCGACAATATAGCTTTGGAGTGAATATGAATTGGATACAATCATCCAAACTGATGCGATAAATAAGAAATGATCCCAATAGCCACAGTCAGCGTACAAACTTTAGTTCACATATATGGTTGACAACAATCCAAAAAACCACAAGACGGTAGCTAATTTCAAACAGAGGGGACAATGGACAAAACGTTTCATCGTGATGCACCCTTAGACTTTCAGTAATAGCATATTGAAGAGAAATCAGCATGTAAATATTGCTATGTGATTGATTGACTATGAAAGCAGCCACCATACTCATATTATCTCGTAAGAAGGAAAGATGGCATCTTTATTAAACACATTTTGTACGCAGCAATTAGTTTTGAGGAAGAGACAAATTTAATTTGTCTTATTCAGAAACTAGAGCAGCGATTGTATTTGGCTGAGGCAGCGAACTACAACATGGCACGATTTGCTAAGGAAAGGTGATTAAAATCATCGTAATCACAAAGATTAATACAGAGAAAACAGGGGCAACGACATATAGGACCTCCAATATATTTCAGACCTGATATTTCACGAGAGATTCATAGTTGTTGATCAGTTACACAAAGCGATTGATTATAAGATTTATATAGTCGGCAGGCATTTATCAAAAGGGAGTCATCCTCATTTTATACCTTCATATCACAATCATCATTGGAAATCCATTGCAACCTAGTTGTATGAAATGGTTTCAAAATCTTTAAGGATCTTAGAAGGGACATGTCAGATATGGTAGACCAGTTCAAGGCCATAATTCATTGATAGAACAATTGAGTATCATATTATTGATTGATAGGAGAACCACAATCATTGAAAGTAAGAATGACCAATCATAACAGTAGATTGCCAAGTGTCGAACAAAAGATGGAGAGAAGATAAAGAGGTCTTTGACAGAGGAAATTAAAGTCTGAGACTACGCCCTATATATGATGCCAACACATGGAGAATATCAACCCAACGGTATCATTAGACACCTAGCTGGAACGATTTATAGCCAGCAGTTATTTAAATATATGGCTGACCTGATTAAGGAGAGATCAATGACTTATCTACAGGGCCAAATAGACTAGCCAAGAATTATTATTTAGCCACCAAGAACACTTAAATAGACCATTTAACAAATATCTATTGCTGGTCGACCATATCAATAGCATACTAGTTGGAAATAATATGAAAAGTAGTGATTCCCTTTGAGGGCTGCATCTGTTCCTAAGAAAAGGTATAACCCCCACAGATTGTAAGTATAAAGAGAAAAGATAAGTGCAAAGTGAAGGAGGTTCTGAAATTATTTTAATAGCAGAAAATAAACAAATTATAAAGAGATGTGATTAGTAAAGAAGAAAATTAACATACAGATTAGAATAATACTGATATGTCATGAAGAAGGATGATGGGTATGAGTATCATATTAATGGGCTCACCTTACGAAAGGAAATACTTGAAAATATTTGAAATTTAAGATAAGTATTCATCTTTGAGTTAAATTTTTTTAATATTTTTGTAGTCATTTTCTTACATGTATTCATGTTTGTACTATAAGAGCTATTTGCCTTGATCTTTTCATTTGTCTCCAAGAATTTTCTTGTAGAAAAAGAAGAATGATGCAATCAAGGCATTATGCAGGGTTGTTCCGTACTATAATAAGTGCAGGATGATTCTTTGATCACAAGTACCTATGGAGTGCAGGGTCCGTTGCACATGTGGCACTGACAGGCTCTTACAACTACACTACTCTAGATTTTGATTACACTACGACAGTTAAATTTCGTAATAAGTACTCATGGATTTGTGTACAACCTTTGGACTATAGCGAGATAGATTCTTCAAAATATTTTTTTTATGGGCTCACCTTACGAAAGGGAATATAAAAGGATGGAAGCATGTGAAATTCAGATTACGAGGGAATCCCGACATCTTCAGAAAGTTTAAGAATTGATGAACTTGAGCTTCAGAGGGAGCAGATGATTCAGTCAACTTGTGACAAAATCGATCATATTGATTGAGAGAGAGATCATTGCTGAAGGTGAAACAATTCTGAGGCTATAGAAGTGGAAACTCGTGGATAGAATCACAGATGAGATACACATAGATAGGATCTCTGATTGAAGTAATTCATACATCTTGAACCTACAGTTCATTGAGATGAACATCATACTAGAGGTCTTTATTATCTTCCCTCAAGTCCAAGAGGGAGTGTTAATGTTGTGGCCTTGAAAAAGATCAAAATGCATCCTATGCTAGTCAATGTGAGTCGGCAACCTTATGTCTATTATTCATGAGACATCGATTCTCTCAGCAAGAAAGGTATGGAGTCACATCCTACAGTAACACTGAGATGAGCATATAAACAAGGTATGCCTCCGTGACAGAAGAGGAAGCAAAAGGATCTGCATCAATGGACATTCGAAGATCTTGATTCAGAGGGAGTAGACCATGTTTTGTTGGTTACCTAGTGATCAAGAAACTGTAGCAGAGAATTATGATGAATTACCATGTGAGAAGGCTATGCTTTCATGTTAGTGGGAGGCTAGAAGGTCAAATTAAGATGGCAACCCAGGATCGTGGTCATATTAATTTAGAGGAAGTATTCCTGATGTTGATTTTCAGCCTTAGTGATCTATCACTTTGTATCTTAAATGATTCTTGTCTTTGATAGACAAGTTTAAGGTGGAAGCCTTCCTCACTTGATAATAGTGAACCAAAGTGTCAAGATAGACTACTTAATTGTGTGTCCCGACTGTGCGGAGATCTTGACTCTTGTTATTACTGGATGTGTAATAACGAAACCATATCATGATAGACTACTTAATTGTGTGTCCCGACTGTGCGGAGATCATGATATTCAAGTCTATTTTCATGACGAGACTACATTAAATTGTGTGTCCCGAAGTGTCGGAAGTCATGGTAGACTTTATGGGCCTATTCATTTTGTGTTATGAAAGGTGACGATCTTTCACGTGTGTTGGGTTACTATTTCAAGGTGACGACCTTGAAAATAGTTAACCAGGCTTCAAGATTGACTCCCGAAAGGGACTGTCCCGGATGTGCCCGATATCTTGTTGCTTATGTTATTACTTGGTGTGTAATAACTTGTCAAGATTGACTCCCGAAAGGGTCTGTCCCTGATGTGTCGGATATCTTGACGCCTATCATGATCGACTCCCGAAAGGGTCTATCCCAGATGCGCCCGATATCATGATATGAAAAGATTCTACAAATTCTATTAAACTCTCTCAAGAGGGAGTGTTAAAGTATTGTTCGTTCGTGTTTAATAAATGACGAGAAATCATGATATGCATATAAATATAGATATATTTATATTTATATATATATATATACTATATAATATAATTGAAAAGTAAGTATATATTAATATGCATATGTGTATACTTATATATATATATATATATACTTATATATATATATATATATATATTATACAAAGTATGAATAAACTATTGGTTAAGATATGTTAACTAATAGTTATGTAATGAAGTGACATGACCATAAGTATATACGGTCATGTCTATTCATTACATGACTATTCAATATATACATATACCTTATTGTTATTGTAGAATCAATCAATAACGAAGGCAATTGTATTCTACAATATCACACTAGTATATATTATCTCTATAGGATGATCCAGTTTTCACAACAGACTTCACATCTGAAGAGCACACAATTATACTAAGAGGGGGGGGGGAATCAGTATAATGACTATTTTTCAATTAAAAACTTTTATCCAATAATAACTTCAAATACTCAAATAAACAATCATGCACATGAACACAATATTTACGTGGAAACCCAATATGGGAGAAAACCACAAAATAATTTGTTTTATATAAATTTGTTCTTTTACAAATAGTTTGTAGGCTCCAACCTACTAGAGGCTCCAACCGCTATGTTTATGAGCACTGACTCACTGGAAGCTCCAACTCCCACACTTCGCAGGCACCAACCTACTGGAAGCACCAACTCCCTCTGTCTGACTTTTGAGCACCAACTCACTGTACACAAATATTTCTTCCACTTTGTTAATGTTGCTATCTTCAACTGATGATGGACACTTTAGTATCTTTTAATTTCAGCACATACTCTTAATCCAAAGTCAGCCTTTACTAAATATAATATTTATTTTAGTAAAGATATGTAATTTTCTTTGTTGCCACCATATTGTAAATTTATATATATCAGATTTTATTCTGATTATATATATATTTTCAATCAATTTTCATTCTTTCCTTAATATCCAAATTGCTCTTTTAAATATTCCTTCTCTTCTTTTTCACCGCTGACTTCATCTTTTTCAAATGATGGATTTAATATTTATATATTCCCACATTAAATGAAATGATGTGTCTTTGAGACATGCCTCTTCACCGCACCTTTAAGTTTCAATTAATGTTTTAATTATTATTATTTATAAATTCAATCTTCTTTTTTAATAATAATAAAAATGCCTTTTCTTTCTATTTATCGATAATATCCATACTTCCCTTTTTTTATTGCTGCCTTTTATTTATCGATAATAATCATACCCTTTTTTTATCGCTGACTTGCATATGCTATAGCGTTTCGTATTCACTGGTTGCATGCTGTATACGTATGCTATGCTATGTTGTAGACATTATAGCAGACGTTATTCATGTATACGCTGTAGATGGTAGATGTTATTTGTTTGCATATGCTGTAGACGGTATACGTATCCTTCTTTATACGTCATCATTGCCGTATACGTATCGTTCTGTATATGGTACATGCTGTGTATGCTGTATCATATATGCCTTTACTTATCTTCGTATATCTCATATGCTTGTTCTGTTCGTATCTTAGTATGCTGTTCTGTTCGTATATCACCTTCACATTTATGCTGTATATCTGTTTATGCTGTTTACATTCATATTCATTAATGCTGGATATGTTTATGTTCATTGCTGTATATGTATGCTGTATATAAAGTATCTCATGTGCTGTATATCGCTGTCTTCATCGCTGACTCAGTAAACTTGTATGCATATGTGTTCATACTGCTGCTGTTCATAATTCATAACATATGCTGTGATAGACTTTTTTGTCAATAGCATATTAACTTCTTTATTGCATAGCATATTAACTTCTTTATTTGTCAATAGATTAATGCCTTTATTATGTCATCGATCTCTGATTTTGACATCAATGACAATATGTCCATCAATCTGCCCCTTTGTCATTGATGGCAATTTCTCAGATATATAGTATTGATTGTGCGAGGCTCCCCCTTAGTTCGCTGTTCCCCTCATCTTCAATCTCTCCCCCTTTGTCATCAATGACAAAGGGTCTCCAGGGCTAGAGACTAGCTCCCCCTAAACACATGCTTCTCATGAAACCTTTAATGGATGGATGAGAGTGACACTACTCCCAATTTCTCCCTTAGGTACTCAAAAGTTTCCTTTGGAAGTGGTTTTGTGAAGATATCCGCTATTTGCTCCTTTGTATTAATGTATTCCAACTTGACTTGCTTCTCAAGTACTTGTTCTCTCAGGAAGTGGTATTTGATTGAAATATGCTTTGTTTTGGAATGCATAACTGGATTCTTTGATATGGTGATTGCACTTGTATTGTCACAAAAGATGGGAATAGGATTCTCAAAATCAATCTTGATATCTTTTAGAGTTTGCTTCATCCAAAGCACTTGTGTACAGCTTGCAACTGCTGCAACATACTCAGATTCTGCGGTAGATAAAGTTACCGACCCTTGTTTCTTGCTTAACCAAGATACTAGATTGTTACCAAGGAAGAATGCTCCTCCACTTGTATTTCTTCTATCATCAATATTGCCTCCCAAATCTGCATCTGTATAGGCTGTGAGTGAAAAGTCTTTTCCTCTCGGATACCATAAACCAAGATCCATAGTGCCTTTTAGGTACTTAATTATTCTTTTAACTGCTAGAACATGAGTTTCTTTTGGCATTGCTTGGAATCGAGCTACAACTACAACTGCTTGCAAGATGTCAGGTCTTGTGGCAGTTAGGTACAACAACCTTCCAATCATAGATCTATATTGAGTTTGATTTAGATCGGGGGATTCATCCTTTTTGCTAAGTTTGCATCCTGTAATCATGGGAGTGCTGACTGGATTACAATCTTCCATCCCAAACTCTTTTAATATTTCTTTGATATACTTGCTTTGAGAAATGAATATTGCTTTATTTGTTTGCTCAATTTGGAATCCAAGAAAGAAAGATAATTCTCCAAGCATGGACATCTCAAATTCTTGTTGCATATTCATGGAAATTTTTTTACACATTTTGTCACTACCTCCAAATATTATGTCATCCACATATACTACTACTACCAAAAGTTTGTCATTTTCAGATTTAATGTATAGATTACTATCTACCATCCCTCTTTTGAAACCTTTATCTAGAAGATACTTGTCCAATCTTGAGTACCAAGCTTTTGGAGCTTGTTTTAGCCCATAAAGTGCTTTTCTTAGTCTACACACATGATCTTCCTTTTCCGAATATGTAAATCCTTCAGGTAATCCAACATACACTTCCTCTTCTAAGTCTCCATTTAGGAAAGCTGATTTTACATCCATTTGGTAAACCTTGAATGCTTTATGACTTGCAAATGCTAAGAACATCTAGATTGCTTCTAGTCTTGCAACTGGGGCAAATGTCTCTTCAAAATCCACTCCTACTTGAGCATAGCCTTTACAAACAAGTCTAGCTTTGTTTCTTGTGACTTCTCCATTTTTATTCATTTTATTCCGAAACACCCATTTAGTTCCAATGACATTTTTGTCTTTTGGTCTTGGAACAATTTCCCAAGTATTATTCTTTTTGATTTGGTTCAATTCTTCCTCCATTGCTTTTACCCAAAGCTTGTCTTCACTTGCTTCTTTGAAGTTCTTTGGTTCTATTTTAGATAAAAGACAAAAGTGTGCATGCTTAGTAGTGTTGACAAATTTTCTTCTTGTTTGGACTTCCTTATCTGGGTCTCCAATTATCAAGTCTTCAGGATGATTTCTTTGAACAAATTTTGATGGAGTCTTTGCTGGTGTCTTCAAGGGAGTTTTTGCTTTTAAAGGAGTTTTGGAACCTTCTTGCTCTAGTTCCTTTTCTTCATCTTTTGGATCTTCTGCTTCTTCACATATGCTTGGAATTTCAGCATTTGCTTTTACCTTTTCAAATGGCTTTCCTTCATCAATCTTTACATTTGCACTTTCTACAATTTTGTGGTCTTTTGTTGTAACATCTATATGCTTTACTCTTGGAGGAATATCCAAGAAAGATTCCTTCATCTGCTCTAGCTTCAAATTTTCTCAAGTCATCTTCATCCTTTCTTATATAGCATGTGCTTCCAAAAATTCTGAAATACTTGACTGATGTTGGTCTTCCTTTCCATAGCTCATAAGGTGTCTTATCATGACTTACTCTTATTTGTGCATGGTTCAAAATGTGGACTGCTGCATGTACTGCCTTCTTCCAAAAGGAATCAGCTATCTTTGATTCATTTAGCATTGCCCTTACCATTTCTTGAACAGTTCTATTCTTTCGTTCTACAACTCCATTTTGTTGGAGAGTTCTAGGTGCTGAAAGTTGTCTTTTTATACCATTCTTTTCACAATATTCATCAAATTCATGGGAAGTAAACTCTCCACCTCTATCCGTTCTAAGACATTTTATTTTTGTATCCATTTCATTTTCAACTAATTCCTTGAAAGCTTTAAATTTGTCAAGAGCTTCAGATTTGTCTTTTAGGAAAGCTACCCAAGTCATCCAGAGTAGTCATCAATAAATAGTATGAAGTATTTTTCTCCTTGTAAGCTTTTTGTCCTGGTTGGTCCACAAAGGTTTGAATGAATGAGTTCAAGTGGTTTTGATGTAGAGTATTCCTTGGTTTTGAATGTACTTCTTGTTTGCTTCCCTAGTTGGCATTGTTTGCAAATGATATTTGTAGGTTTTGATAAGTTTGGTATATAATGTTGTCAAATTTTAAGTGCTCCAATCTTTTGTGCCATAGCCAATTTTCATCTTCTTGTACAAAGAAACATTTTTCATCATTCATTTCTTGTAATACATACAAATTGTTTGCAGTCCTACAAGCATTAGCTATTAATTTTCCATCTTTTTTAATTTCACAACCTTTAGGATAAAATGTTACATTATGCCCTTGATCACAAAGCTGACTTACACTTAGTAAGTTTTCTTTTAGCCCTTTTACATACCACACATCTGTTGTTTTTATTTTTCCATGATCTAGACTAAGAGTTCCTTTTCCTTTTATATATTGTTTTGAGTTGTCACCAAATCTTACTGATCCTCCATTAGCTGGTTCAAAAGAGATGAATTTGCTCGTCTCCTGTCATGTGTCTAGAACATCCACTATCAACATACCACCAATCTTTCTTATTTTGAGCGTGTAAAGCTATTTGAACAAATAGCGATTTTTCTTTCTTTTTCCAAATCTTCTTTTTAGGGGGATCTTTCTTTGCTTGATTTGTAGGAAAGATTGTTCTACATTTGTGAGCTGCATGTCCAAAATTGTTACACTTTGAACATAGAATATCAAAATTAACCAATGCAGCAAAAAGATTTTGAGTTCTGAAATTTTGAGTGTTCTTTTCTTTGCTTCTGCAGTTTAGTGCTTTATGACCGAACTTGTTGTAGGAGTAGCAATATCCATTGAACGTGTAAGAGAAATGTTGTCTATGATATGGCCTTTTCCATTCATTCATATTTTGTTTTGCTATTCTACATTCTAGTGCTTTGTGACCAAAACAATTGCAAGAGTAGCAGTAGCCACAAAAATTATGAACGGACTTATGAACATAATTCTCTTCATTCTTTTTGTAGTCCTTATATCGTTTAAGCCTGTCCTCTTTTGATAGTTCATTTACGACTATGTTGCTTCCCTCTTTTATGAAACCTTTGAATGTATTGTTACTATTTGAGTTTCTTTCAAAACCAACCCCTGTTTTGCTGGAAGAGGGCTTTTGACTATCAATGATATCAGTTAGGATTTTTGAACTCTTTTCAAACTTGAGACTATTGCGCAGTTTGATAGTGCTTTCCTCCAACTCTCCTTTTAATTTCTCAATTTCTAATTTTAGATCAGTTTCAACTTGTTTGGTTTCTTCTAATTGGATCTTTAGATCTTCAATTGTTTGTTTTGATTTCTTTACTGCTTCTAGAGTCTCCATAGCTTCTTCTTTAAGTTTCACTAATTTTCTTTTCAATTTTTCATTTTGTTTGTATGCATAATGAAGTTCTTCTTTAAGATCAACATCCTCTTCCTCATTGCATGATTCGTCTTCTTCTTCCTCATAACTATCACTTGTGTCCGCTTCAGCCATAAATAGAATTTCATCCTCCTCATCACTTGCGCATTCCTCGCTACTTTCATCCGAAGAGCTGTCCTTTTTGGAATAAAAACTCTTTTTATTTTTGTTTTGATATTTTTTCTTTTTATTAAATTTATTATTATTCTTCCATTTTTCCTTAGTGTATGCTTTCTTTTCATCTTCACTTGAATCATCATCATTTTGGGGACATTTTGAAGCATAGTGTCCTACCTTTCCACAATTAAAGCATTTGAAAGGGAATTTCCCCTTATATTTTCTACTTCCCTTTTTCAATTTTCTTAAGAAATGAGCTTCAGCTTAATCAGTTTCGCTGCTTGAGCTATCACTTGAGATTTGTTTTTTTCTTTTACCCTTTTTAGATACTTTGAATGATATTTCCTTTTTTGGTTCCTTGCCTCCAACCCTCATTTCATAAGCGGTAAGAATTCCATGTAACTCATCTTTTGTAAGTTTGTCCAGATCTTTCCTGTCCTCGATTGCTGACACTTTAGAATCAAATCTAATGGGTAGGGATCTCAAGATCTTTTCAACCACAAGCTGTTCTTCTACATCTTCACCGAGGACTTTTATTGAATTGACTACTTCATCAACACGAGAGAGAAATGAAGCTATGTCTTCATCTTCCTTCATTTTCAGGCTTTCGAATGTGCTTCAATGAGTTTGAAGTTTGGCCTTCTTTACATTGTCGGTCCCTTCATATATATTTTTCAAATTGTCCCATATCTCCTTTGTAGATTTACAATGCATAACTTTTGTGAATTCTGAGTCGGCTAGATTACATAGAATAGCATGTTTTGCTTTGGCATTATTTTCACTTCTCCTCTTTTTGACTGCATCTGTTGGTGGGGTCACTGGTGGTGTATAACCATCTAGTACTGATTGCCAAACATCGAATCCAATAGCATTTAAATATGCTTCCATTTTTATACTCCAAAATGCATAGTTTGTCCCATCAAAAATTGGTGTCTTGTTTTGAAAACGTTTAGCCATTTGTGTTTTTTAGATCTACCTTCAAGCGGTTAGGCTATATAGAAGGAACCCGCTCTGATACCAATTGAAAAGCACACAATTATACTGAGAGGGGGGGTGAATCAGTATAATGACTATTTTTCAATTAAAAACTTTTATCCAATAATAACTTCAAATACTCAAATAAACAATCAAGCACATGAACACAATATTTACGTGGAAACCCAATATGGGAGAAAACCACAAAATAATTTGTTTTATATAAATTTGTTCTTTTACAAATAGTTTGTAGGCTCCAACCTACTAGAGGCTCCAACCCCTATGTTTATGAGCACCGACTCACTGGAAGCTCCAACTCCCACACTTCGCAGGCACTGACCTATTGGAAGCACCAACTCCCTTTGTCTGACTTCTGAGCACCAACTCCCTCTGTCTGACTTCTGAGCACCAACTCACTGTACACAAATTTTTCTTCCACCTTGTTAATGTTGCTATCTTCAACTGATGATGGACACTTTAGTATCTTTTAATTTCAGCACATACTCTTAAATTCTTAATCCAAAGCCAGCCTTTACTAAATATAGTATTTATTTTAGTAAAGATATGTGATTTTCTTTGTTGCCACCATATTGTAAATTTATATATATCAGATTTTATTCTGATTATATATATATTTTCAATGAATTTTCATTCTTTCCTTAATATCCAAACTGCTCTTTTAAATATTCCTTCTCTTCTTTCTCACTGCTGACTTCATCTTTTTCAAATGATGGATTTAATATTTATATATTCCCACATTAAATGAAATGATATGTCTCTTTGAGACATGCCTCTTCACCGCACCTTTTAGTTTCAATTAATGTTTTAATTATTATTATTTATAAATTCAATCTTCTTTTTTAATAATAATAAAAATGCCTTTTCTTTTTATTTATCGATAATATCCATACTTCCCTTTTTTTATCGCTGCCTTTTATTTATCGATAATAATCATACCCTTTTTTTTATCGCTGACTTGCATATGCTATAGCGTTTCGTATTCACTGGTTGCATTCTGTATACGTATGCTATGCTATGCTGTAGACATTATTGCAGACGTTATTCATGTATATGCTGTAGATGGTAGATGTTATTTGTTTGCATATGCTGTAGATGGTATACGTATCCTTCTTTATACATCATCAGTGCCGCATACGTATCCTTCTGTATATGGTACATGCTGTGTATGCTGTATCATATATGCTTTTACTTATCTTCGTATATCTCATATGCTTGTTCTGTTCGTATCTCAGTATGCTGTTCTGTTCGTATATCACCTTCACATTTATGCTGTATATCTGTTTATGCTGTTTACATTCATATTCATTAATGCTGGATATGTTTATGTTCATCGCTGTATATGTATGCTGTATATAAAGTATCCCATGTGCTGTATATCGCTGTCTTCATCGCTGACTCAGTAAACTTGTATGCATATGTGTTCATACTGCTGTTGTTCATAATTCATAACATATGCTGTGATAGATTTATTACCTTTTTTGTCAATAGCATATTAACTTCTTTATTGCATAACATACTAACTTCTTTATTTGTCAATAGATTAATGCCTTTATTATGTCATCGATCTCTGATTTTGACATCAATGACAATATGTCCATCAACATCATCTCAAAGAGCATGCCTAGAGGCTAATAGAGATTGAAGCAAGGGATCATAATTCAGAATTTTTTAAGGATGGTGTTGATGTGAGTTTTGTGACCACTCAACGTGCAAGATAATATACTAGGTATTCAACCCTCTCTTGAACAAGGAAACCCCAAATGCTAAACAATGCAGAATATTGTGTGATGAAGTGAAGTGATCCCAAGGTTTACAATGCATACATGTGACTTTTTGTTGGACAACTCAATTTTATGATGTGATTGTTGGTAATCACAAAGTGACTTATGCTATTCATTCATGGACATCTATCAACCTTTCAAATGACAAATGTGAAATATTTTTTTCTTTGGTCTTTGAAAACTTATGCAATATTCATTTGTTTGTTGAAATGAAATTGATCCACAACAATGTTTGAATTACTACTTCCCCCATTGCTCCAAAAATGACCTTTCCATTAAAATAATGATAATTTGATAGGTCCTTGTTTTATGTGTCCAAGATTTTCACTATTCATCACGGTTCTAATGAGCTATAACACTAAGGTTCTCATTAGACAATTTTCATTAAAATAGCAACCTTAGTAAATTTAATTAAATTATAGCCAATAGTACACCCGACTTGTGAAAATGAACAAAAATCATCGGAATTGAAATTTGAGAGCACAAGAGTGATTTCAATGATGAAAGATGATAAACGAGCCTAATTGGGTGACTTACCAAAAATAGACGCTCTCTCCAAGAATCGTGGAGCCCAAACTAGAAGTCGAAAATAACATCTGAAAGCATCAATTAACTCCCCTAAACCACCCGAGCTCATTGGAAATATCAAAACACCATTTGAATCACATTGACACAAGCTTAGAATGTTAGCAACAACTGTACTGCTAGAGGACCCAAGAAGCGGGGACATTACAATGAACTTAATTCTGTAATTTCAACGGTTAATGAAACATAACCACACAATTTTGTTTGTAGTCAAGAAAATCTGTAATTTGAGTGAAGTGCAAGTTATTTTGTAAACCGATCAAGTTGGTATTAGAGTAGTTTAATAGGAAATTGCAAGCGGTGGGTGTTAACGGGGTTGAAATTAAAGTGACGAGAAGGTATACTTTGTAATATCCCCTAGGCAATCCATAGGTCTTGGACAAAAAATAAATCTTATGATTCAAATTGTCGGGGACTTCTTGTTATTAGTAATTTGTATACAACTCTTTTAATATCTGCTAACAATCTATGGAATGGGATACACAAGTGCATATATAGTCAATATCCTTATTTGAGGATTTAAGACAATGGTCTTCTATCTGAAAATTATACAAGAATTATAATGCCCAAAATATTTATTTTGATATAATTCTATGTTGACATATTTAAGTTGTCATTGGTTAAGTTAGATGCAAACATCATTCCCACGGGTAAACTGGTAGACTACTCATGCTCCCTAATAGGCACCGGTAGACCTAACAGAGTATATGTATCGGTAGACCAACCAAAGTGTCTACAACCGGTGTTATAGAACATACAGGGGATGATGAACAACTGGGTATAAGATTGATACCGGTTGACTGCATGATAATTCGATAATCCGCATCGGATTATGTGGAGCTGTTTCAGTTAAAACTGGATTATATGGAGCATTCACAGCTAGAACTGGAGTTAGCTTTATTTTTACGTGGATGTTTCAAGGTAAACTCAAGATCATTTCGCAAAGCATTTTTTGCTACATGATTTGTTGGTGAGTTTACAGCTTGGCGGTACTAGAGTTGAGCTTTCATTAAGATTAATTTGTTATAAATATAGGTCATAGGACACAAAAGAAGTGTTGTTGAATATTTAGAGTAGGAGAGAGATATCTTCTAAGAGAAGCTATGGTCACAAGAGGTGAAAGCCAGAGAGGTTCATCAGCCAAGCAGAGTGAAAAGGGTATCAGGTATGATTTAATCAGACATAAAGTGTCAATTCCGATCATTGCTTTTACATTGTTAACGCATATTCAAATCCCTCTATCTATTAGGATGAACCCTAATATGTTCGTTATATAAATCCCCTAACCGGGTAACATCTTAATTGGTGTTTAAAGTCCTTTTGTAAGGAGACTCTTAACAGAGTCAAGATCTTAATAGGTCTTCAACCAAATCGCTTTACAGGGTAGCACTCTTACAAGTGCTTTGTAAGCTCTTAACATGACACCTTTATTATTGCAGTAGTGAAGTTGTGAGCACTGTCTCACCGTGGTTTTTTTCCTTCTAACCGAGGGTTTCCACGTATATACTGTGTTGATCTGAGTATTTCTATTTCTTTTTATGAATGGTTAATTACATTCTGTTTATTCTGCAAGAGTCTATATACAAGGTTTAATTGAGATAGAAATAGTATTTATTGATTCACCCCCCCGTCTCAGTAACTGGTTAGGAATAACAATTGGTATCAGAGATTCTTGGTTCTCAAAGATATAAAGGTTAACCGCTTGAGTAAAAGATCATGGAGTGTTACAGGTATCAGAAGCAGCTTGAGGAAGCCAATGACATCATTGCCTCTCTTGAGAATAGGCTAAGAAGATCCCTTGCTAAGAGAAAGGAGTTGGCTTTGCAGTTGAGGGAGAGCAATGAAACAATTGAGGAACTCTCTGGGCAAAGTGGATCAGATGAAGCTGAGGAGGCAGTCTCTGAGGTTATGGAGAAGAATCAGATCCTAACCGATCAGATCTCCAACCTGAAAAAGGAGCAGGAAGATAATGCCCTAAGAATGACTGAATTAATTGAAAAAAAGAGGAAAGCTGAAGATGAAAGAAACACTGCAGTGAAATCACTAGCAGCCTCTGAGAGAGCAAGAAATCTGGCATATGAATTAGTAAGAGAAAGTGATCTTGTTGTTCTGCAACTTCAAGAAGACATGCAGATAGTCACTCAAGAAAATGCAAACATGCAAAAGAATTGGGATGATAAAGATGATGCATGCAAGAAGCTTGCAATTGAACTGTATCAGCAAATAAAAGAACTCGAGGAAAGAAATGAGACACCCCAAAGATACAAGAAAGTTTAGAAAAGCTTGATGAGTAACTAAGAGCTCAAAGAAAGCACAAGGATCCCACAGGACTTGGGTTCACCGGTCAAAAGACCAAGGAAACCAGTGAGCCATCTGGAGTCAAGAAAGGCAAGAAGGAAAAGAAGAAATCGGTAGAACAAACGGGTAAGAAGTCCTTTAATACTTCTTGCAATCATTGTGGCAAACTAGGCCATAAAACAAGTGACTGCAGAAATGCACTGGTAAAGCCAACTAACAGTTACTGCAAAAACTGATACGAGTATGGCCACAAGACCACTGAATGTAGGTCTCGTCCCATGAATGTGTGCAGTGGAAGAAGGGGAAGCTTCAAGGGCTATTGCTACGTATGCAACAAGTTTGGACACAAGGCTGATGAATGCAGATCCAAAACAATGGCATTCAGATCCCCACCGAGCCCGATATTCCCTGAGAGGAATGAGAACTGGAGCACAACCAATTGTGCTAACTGTGGCATGCACAACCATAATGACTCCCAGTGTCATTCACCCATGAAAAGAAGGGTAAATCCATGGAAGGCAACCGGGATAGTCTGTTACACCTGCAACAAAGTTGGACATCTGGCCAAAGATTGTAGGAACCGACTAGTGAATAAAAGAAGAGGATCGGTCAAACCGGTGAAGAAGACCTTGTCTCCCAATCAAAAGGACAACAAGGGAAAAGAGACCGAGAAAGAAGTCAAGAAGATTTGGTTCAAGAAGGAAACAAAGAGCTCTGCTGAGGAGAAGATAGAGGGAAGATCATCTGCTGATGGTGATATCTCTTTAGCAAACTGAGCCTATAAGGCTTAGAGGGAACCGGTAGCCCATCTACTCTTCTCGGTAAGACTAGTGAGCAATAAACTCACTCAGTTAGTAAGTAAAACCGGAAGAGGTTACTGGTCTATCATTTGAACCGGACAGGTGAGTGTTGATCAACCGGGGTTTGTTCAACAGGTAAAAGCCCGAATACTGGTTGGCGAAAAAGGAAAGAAAGATTAGGTAAGGTAATTAATACTATAGCCATTAACAAATAGTTACCGTTAGACCCTAAATCTATATAAAGGAAGGAGGATTACTCATATCACTTTACTTTGCGATTTGTGATTTATGATTTCTTATGTTTGAGTAATTTTCTCGTGCTTTGATTCAAGATCACTGTTAAGTCATTTTCTTAAGGACGATCAAGTGATTTTCTGAGTAAACCGGTCCATAGTAGTGGCATCATCATCTTTTGTTGTCAAACTGATCAAAGGAAATCTTGTCGACCTACCTATTTACGATATTATGGCAGAACAAAATAGGGAGAACGACATGTCTTGTGCACTGTCATCTGTGCCAAATGGAGTTCTCATGACTGAAGATGTCACAGCCTTTATTCATGCTAAGCAAGAAGAACTGGGTGAAACCTTCATCCAGAGCGAGTACCTCTCGCTGTGCAAAGACGGAAGGCTTCAGGATAAATATGTGAAGCTGGTATCTTCAGGGCTGATAAACAGAGTTTGCTATCCAATGGTGTTTTGACCAGATTGGATACGATTGGTTCTCAGTCGCATGCATGAACTTGGTTTCTGGCTTGTGAAAGGCGCATGCACTCAAATCACTAAGGAGGATCTGCACATAGTGACCGGGTACTACTACAAAGGGGAAGCCCTCACCCTCAAAACCATCTCCAATGCCGTTGTCGCTAAATTGACAAAATCAAAATCTGATAGTTGGCTGATGACCGTTAGTGATATTGAAAATGAGGGAGTTCGGTTCGCATCTGTAGTGATAGGTTATAAAATCTATTAATCAAGCAACCTTAACAGTGTACCAGGAGGAGCCATTCACGCCGCTCACCGGATTATGCATGACAATGTGCAGTATGACCTCTGCAGCATGCTTCGAGGGTAGATCTTTGAAAATCTAAAGAAGCTCGGTATTGTGAAGAAGTTCCTGAAATATGGAACCCTTTTGGTATGCTTATTCTTTTATTATTCAAACTACTTTCTGTGAATAGGCAAGGTGACTTGGGAAACCGATAGACCGGTAATGATTGAGATCAATTACATGGCCAACAAACTGGGAAACCAGTTTAGTAAAGTCATGAATGACTATTTTGAGGCATTCCAACTGAGGATGCACGCTAGGGAAAGGATTCCCTCAACTATCATTGAATCTTACAAAGATGAGGTGTGTTTCCTAGTAACCACCGATCACTGCATCATTCAGACTGTAGAACCAAAAATCGAGTATGCACCGGAGCTCAGTTATGAGATCTCCTCTAAGACAGCCAAGGTATATGCAAATGCCTTACAAGAGGGTGACCTAGATCTCTCTGCATACCGGTTCGGAACATATGAGGAGATAATGGAAAATCTAAAGAAGTCTTCAGTGAAAGAATCTAAGAAGGTATATGTAAAAAGGTCTCCCACACTGAAGAAGAAACCGGCAGCAGATCAACCCAAAGTTCAAAAGAAGAGAGCACAACAAGCGACCAACGCTAAAGGGGAAGAACATTAGAGAACAAAGACTGAAGACACAACTCTTCTTCAAAGAAGGAAATCTGCTAAACCGGTGAAGGAAGATGCACCAAGAGGAAGAAAACCCACAATTGATGAATTTGTGACAGGGTTAAAAAATACAGGTGGTATGGCATCAGTTGCAAGGAGGTATGATCTGGCTAATAAAGAAGATAGGAGGAAAATAGAAGTTGTGGTATATTGTATTCATAAGTTCAATCTTACTCCTACTGAACTTCATAAAACAATACCTAACGATCTTTGTGAGATTATTGAAGCAAGATGGAAAACTTCTATGGAAAGAGAAAAGGAGCTAAGAGTTAGGGCTCTGCTTGAAGTTTATAACCATTTGACTTTGGACGAGGCAACTCATCAAGCTGAATTGCACAAGCAAAATTTCTTGATAAGAAAGAGGATAAGTCAAATGCTTGTTGGAGAAGTTAACAAGATGCACAGAGAAGGTGTTGCTACATGGACAAAACTTTTTCAGACCCAACAACAGGCAGAAGAAGAATGCCAGAAGAACATTGAGCCACCGATCAAAGATACCGGTAAAGGAAAGGGGATACTAGGAGCTGAGGCTCCGGGCATAGCAAAAGTGTCAACTGGACCGGTCATCGTCGATATCACCGACGACATAGGTGGCAATCTGCATCCACCAACCATATTGGCATCCCCAATAAAAGGTAAGGCTCGTACAATGACTGTAAATGATATTGTAGATGAAGTCATGGATTTTGGTGAAGTAGCCAATGCAGCTAAATGGTTTAGTGTGTTAGGAGAGGAAGATAAACAAGCAATAATAGTGGCTCTATTGGAAACCTTCTTGGATTTCAACAGAAGTCCAAGAGACTATAGGTCTAAATTTTCTCCTGAATTGCATACTAGACTTATGAATATATGGAGAACCAGTCTAGGCTCCAACAATAGAATTGTTAAGGAGACATTGTCACAAGTAAAACCTGGTCCCAGTGAAGAAACTATTAAACTTCTAATGGAGGAAGTATTCATGAATCTGGATACAAAGAATAGAGTTGCCAAGATAGTAAATGGTTATGAGAAGGAAGTCTATCAAGAGACACTAGATTTTTGGCAACAATATGACTTTAATGTTCTCAAGGCAACAGGTGCATAGGAAGAACCTGAGACAGTACAGGAACCACCGGTTGAATTCACTGCTCATGAACCAACAAGTGAGCAACAAGAAGTTCCAATAGAGATGGTCACAACTAGTGAACAACTGAATCTTGGAGAACAAGCACTACGAGATGAACAAGTATTGGGAGAGTCATCGGTCAAGAGACTACAGATAAAGGGTCAAATGAGGCAGTGATCACTATGGATAAGCAACAGGAAGTTGAGGAGCAGCACACAGAGGAAGCCGCACCAAAAGAACAAGCTCAACAATAAGGAGATGCACGCCCAAAAGAAGAGGTACTACCAGAAGGGGAAGTACAACAAGAAGTGGCAAGACCAGAAGAAGAGGTCCTACCAAAAAAGCAGGTACAATCGGAAGAGGCAGTACAACCAGGAGGGGAAGAAAATCAAGAATAGCAGAACAAACAGGAACAAGAGTTACCTGTACACATTGAATAGGAAACGCTTGCAGAAGAACAATCGATACTGGAACCAAAGCAAAAGGAACAGGTTGATGTTCCAAGCTCATCCTCATCTAAGCGGAAGTTAACTTTTGCGGCAAAAATTGAAGCCAAGAAGAGGAAAGTTAGCGAAACTGTAGTAGACATAAGCAAGATGTCAACTAGGAAACTAAAGGAGCTCATAAAGAGGAAACATGACATGATCCTCAGAAGTGTAAGGAACATCCTGCACAACTTTGTACTAGATGCAGATATTGATGAAGAAGAGCTTGCTATTGATCAATTGGAGATTTTGGCAGAACCAATCGAAGAAGATGTCACCGATCTAGAGACAGTTGCCATTCATCATTATGAGAAGAAAATAATAGAAATTCTCCATAAACAAGTTGAAGAGATAAAAGTAACAGTATCTACAAACACCAGGGTACTCCAGCAACAACTATAGGTTGCAAGAAGTCTAATGACAAGGTCTTCAAACTTCGATGTTTTTGTTCAGGATATCACAGAGAAGTCATCTAAGACTTCAGAAGATATAAGAGTTCTTTCTTCTCAATTTGATATAAAGAACTCCTCTGCAACAGAGTATAGGAGGCAGATGACTAGTCTTTCTCTAATTTTGAGAAAAGCTTTAGAAGAGAAGATGAAGAGAATCCAAGATCTCATTTTATTCAAATTATTTCTGGCCCCAACATTTGATTTAATGCAACGGACTGCAACAACGGCCGAAACCTTGATCAAGGAACCGGATTACAAGACTGTAGAAGACATGGAGCATATAATTGTATCATTGCTAGCAGCACAAAAAAATTTAGAACGTCACTGGTCAGTGGAATCCTTTTCTTAAAACAACGAAAAAAATTTACAAGGATATCTTCACTTACAGATATAATCTAGAGGCATTATCCTTTGTCCTATGGAGGCAAAAGGGGGAAGAAGATCACGACGGAGAGATCAGAATATCCTCAAGATGGACTGGAAGAAGATCAAAAAGAGAAGGTCAGAATACAGAGCAGAAGCACAAGCACAGGGGAAGTCTACATGACAGGGAATTAAAAATGATGTTTTGCCACCAATGCCAAAGGGGAAGATTGTTGACATAATTAAGTTGTCATTGGTTAAGTTAGATGCAAACATCATTCCCACTGGTAAACAGGTAGACCACTCATACTCCCTAATAGGCACCGGTAGACCTAACAGAGTATATGTACCGGTAAACCAAATAGAGTGTCTACAACCGGTCTTATAGAATATACAGGGGATGTATGAACAACTGGGTATAAGATTGATACCAGTTGACTGCATGATAATCCACACCGGATTATGCAGAGCTGTTTCAGTTAAAACTGGATTATACAGAGCATTCACAGTTAAAATTGAAGTTAGCTTTTTGACTGGATTTAGCTTTATTTTTACGCGGATGTTTCAAGGTAAACTCAAGATCATTTCACAAAGCTTTTTTTACTGCATGATTTATGGGTGAGTTTACAGCTTGGTGGTACTATGAGTTGAGCTTTCATTAAGATTAATTTCTTATAAATACAGGTCATAGGACACAAAAGAAGTGTTGTTGAATATTTAGAGCAGGAGAGAGATATCATCTGAGAGAAGCTACAATCACAAGAGGTGAAAGGCAGAGAGGTTCAACAGCCAAGCAGAGTGAAAAGGGTATCAGGTATGATCTAATCAGATAGAAAGTGTCAATTTAGATCATTGCTTTTACATTGTTAAGGCATATTCAAATCCCTCTATCTATCAGGGTGAACCCTAATAGGTTCGTTGTATAAATCCCTTAACCGGGTAACATCTTAATTGGTGTTTAAAGTCCTTTTGTAAGGCGACTCCTAACAGAGTCAAGATCTTAATAGGTCCTCTACCAAATCCCTTTACCGGGAGCCACTCTTACAAGTGCTTTGTAAGCTCTTAATAGGGCACCTTTATTACTGCAGTAGTGAAGTTGTGAGCACTATCTCACTGTGGTTTTTTTCCTTCTAACCGAGGGTTTCCACGTAGATATGCTGTGTTGATCTGAGTATTTCTATTTTTGTTTATGAATGGTTAATTACATTCTGTTTATTTTGCAAGAATCTATATACAAGGTTTAATTGAGATAGAAATAGTATTTACTAATTCACGCCCCCCTCTCAGTAACCGGTTAGGAATAACATTCTAAAGTGGATTGAAATAGTGATAAGGTAATCTTTCTATTTCAGGTTCTCTATGCAAGATAACTATTATTATAATAGATGCCCAACTGT
Organism: Chamaecyparis obtusa; assembly: GCA_027943335.1. Taxonomy (NCBI): domain Eukaryota; kingdom Viridiplantae; phylum Streptophyta; class Pinopsida; order Cupressales; family Cupressaceae; genus Chamaecyparis; species Chamaecyparis obtusa. The sequence goes on from BSBK01005918.1 coordinate 1,317,174, forward strand.
TGAATGAAATAACTTCTAATTTCTTACTAGCTGAATACAACATATAATGCTGTATTTCCAACTCTTTGATATTGTATTTATAATCTCCTCAACAGATCTGTCTAAATGAATCATATATTTATTCTCTTTGTAGATCTTGTTAATCTAAATATCTTAAGAAAAAACCCTGTGTATATTATCTTGTTGTTAGAATTAGTTGTTGATTGTGCTAAGCTTTTACTTTTGATTTGTAACCCCTCCTTGTTCGTATTTGGTTACTCCCGCTATTGCCAACAGTAACTGGTGCCAGATCGTTTCATCATATCTCTAGCAACCCGTCAAACATGTAGAGATGGCCACTAATGGTTCACGTCCAGCTGGAGATGTTTCACTTTCGGTATAATTCCCTTGAGGAAAACATTGTTAATATCCAAATCGACCACAACATTAGTAATTCTTTGCAGATGCCCTTTCTTTATATCTTACTGTATATTCCTTTCTAACTATTATTGTTGGGGCTTTTTTTTCTTCTTGCCGTCAAAACAATTACATGGATATCTCCCCTTCCTTCCTTCCAATGGTGATTGTGAATGACTTTCTTATATCACATGCTGGGAATGAAAAGACACGTGGGTGAGGCATGTCTCTTTGCACCTATTCACATTATTGCTTTTGACTTTACCATAATCGCAGCTTATTGATTGTGTCATCGTAAGCCATCATGGACATCGCTATAATGGATTAATAAGTTTGTATTCATATTTATGTTGTCTATATTTTTATATTTCGATATATATATATATAATAATAATAATAATAATAATAATAATAATATTCATACATTTAATATGTAATAATATATATAATATTACATATTTTCCATTTTATATTTTGACTTATAATATATATTATGTTTTGATTACGTAAAAACAGGTTTTGAAAGGACCCGAAACCTTGTACAATAGGAGAACAGAATATGCATTAAAGCAACAGGAGAACAAGTGCAACAGCACCAAAAAACACCACACAAACTAGTCTTTAAACAAAAAGAACAGCCAAAAGACAAAGGACAACAAAAGGAAAGCAAGACAGCAAGATGCTGTCTAAACACATTTCATCAGTTCTGCTGCCTGATCAGCAAGAATCTGCATGTTTGCAGCAGACAACTTCAGATCATCCATGTCGTTCTTGTTGCCATCCTCCATCTTCTTGAACCTGGACATTGTACGCCTGCTAGGGCCCTGATCATCTTTAGTGTTCGTAACCTCATGGTTTCCTTTCCCATTGTCGAGTTTGTCCGCCAGGATCTTCACATGCTCATTTGATGCTTTTAGGATAGCATAGCTCTGCTCAGCAATATTTCCCACGGTCTTCTCCAGCTTGTCAATTCTCTTTTCCATAATTTCAATTTTCCTTGTCATACCGTTACTGTTTTCAAATTTGACCTCCATGGCAGTGAGTCTGTCATTGAAAACAGAAAGACCCTCAGCCCTGGCGACAGTATCAGTGAGCTCATCAATGGTCTGGCCCATCGTTTTCTCCCCCAGGTGCATCCTTTTAAGAACCTCCGTCTCTTTTTGCAACTAGTGAATATGGGTCTTCATCGCAGTGATATCATTCTTCATAATATTGAGGGTAGTCAGAAAAGCCAAACATCCCAGATTTTCAAAATCCATATTCCCTCCCTCCGTATTCTTAGAACCCTTATTCCCTTCCTCCATTTTCTCCTTAGAGCTCTCCACATTCTCCTTCTCCATGTTAACCTTATCCTTCTCATACCCATCTTTCCCAATGTCATTTACAGCCTGAGCGACCTCCCTCATGCAAGATATTCTCCTCCACCCACATATTTTTTTCAGTTTCCACACTCTCCTCCACAGCAGGGTTGGTGTCCACACGGTCATCCTGATTACTCTTTTCCTGAGAGGAAGAGCCCTCATTAGAGGATAAAACAACCCTTTTCGCAATTTTCTTCTTCTCTTTTTTGGCTTTGGTACATTTGCCGATGGGCTCCATTCTTTTTTCCCCCTGTTTCTTAGAGCTTTCCTCCCTGCTCGCATCATCCATAATATATATTATGTTACATTAATTATGTCTTATATTATTATTGATTTATATTATAACATATAATATAGTTATATTAGCAATAAATTTATTATGAGTTTATTTATCATTTATATTATAATTATGTTTCTTATTATATAATATTAATATATTATATTTTATTAATTTAATAATAAATTATATTGTAATTTATTATTATTTATTCATTTGTTTTTATTATTATTTATTAAACTATCTTCTAGAAAGGGGACATTACATACTTGAGGAGATTAATGCAAAGATCGGATTGAGGCGTGTTACTCGAAGACAAGTCATGGAGCAACCGGAAGAAGGAAATCTTCTCAGTTCTAAAATCCCAAAAGAAGGGAAACCTTCTAGCCCTAAACTTTTTGATTATGAAGAACAATTTCAAAGAATTCTTAGACATGGAGAAGATGGTGGAAGAGCTGTACAATGACAAGAAGAAGAAAAATGAAGGCACAAATAGAATGGAGGAGGAAGTGGATTCCTGTTCAAAATATGATGAGGTAAAGGAGTAGGAGGTGGTAGTAACCCTCTTGAACCTCCATCCCGATCTTCTTCATCTTCTTCATCCTCTTCATTTTCATTGTCTACTTTTTAATAGAAGAAACAAACTGTACATTAGGTCACACGCAAAAAGTAGTAATGAATTGGCAATCAATAAGGCAAGAGAAAGGACAAAGTTTACAGGAATATACATAGGAATTTAGGAAAATAGCTTTAATTTTGGGCATTCCATTATAAAGACAAGAAACTTTGTTAAAGTATATAGGTGGATTATGTGAAAATTTGAGGCATACAATACTTATGTATGATCCATTTAACCTTGACAAAGTTAGTGTGCAAGCCATTCATCTTGAAACAGGAAAGAGGAATAGCTACGACAGTCTCTTAATGGAATCCGTTAAGCACAAAGGGAGCAAGAAAGGGAAGGAGAAAATGCAGCGAACAACCTTTGTAGAGAAAGAGGAGGGTAAGCCTTATTGCTCACATTGCAAAAAACAAGGGCAGGAAGATGCAAAATTGTTGGAAATTGCATCGTGATTAGAAACCAGAGTGGTTGAAGGATCAAAAGTGTAAGCAAAAGACCGCAATTGTCATGCAAGACCTCAAATCAGTTTTCGATGATGAAACCAAAAGAATAGTTGTGGGTATAAAGTGTTTCGTCTCTGTTTCTATTACTTATTCCCATGCTTCTTCTGTTAAGTGTAATGAGAACCGTGTTGAAAGTAAGAGAAATATATTGTTTCATATAAGGACTATTGCAAAACAAAGTAGAATTGATACACTCATAGATAGTGGATCACAAGTAAGCTTGATCTCTAAACAAGTTGTTAAGCAATTGGAATTAAAAACAACACCTCATCCTAAACCGTATCCATTGGGTTGGGTGCATGATAATGCTCGGTTAAATGTATCAAGACAATGTAAACTTAGATTTGCAATCACATCCAAGTTTGTAGATGAGGTAGGGTTAGATGTAATTCTGCTTGACATTTGCGGGATGGTTTTAGGAAGTCCTTATTTGTATGACAAAAAGGCCATTTTCAAAAGGGAACATAATAGGTATCATTTTTTTTAAAGATGGAATTGAATTCATTGTGAACGCTCATCACACGAAAAATGATTGATTTGTTGTAAACATTTGGCATTTCAAGATGATTGTAAATGCACGCAATATATTAATGTTACCTGATGTCTATAACAACTAGTGCTACTAAGCATGGAAATGAAATAAACGCATGTAAGGTATCACAAACAACACATTGCGAGGATTAGTTGCAAGCACATTTAAGCCTTCAACCAAAGGTGGTAAAAGAGGGTTTGAAAGGTTCATTTTCTAATGATGTTCTTGTTCAAGAGATCAAGCACGTTGATACTTTTTCTTTCACATCAGTGTATTTAGTATTGTTGCTCATTATTCTACTAGTTAGTTCTCTGTGGATGATGGATGTGACAATGAATATTGATGAGTATATAGTCGATTATATATTGGCAATGCTATCTCATTTTTCATCTTGTTTGTGATGGGCTAGATGAACAAAATTCCAACATGGTAGACATATGACATTGGACAAGTGAGGTGACAATGCCCTCACTTAAATTTTGCATAAAACCATACTTTTGGTGGTCCAAAAGCTTCTCAATTAGGAGGAATGATCCAGGAGGATCCAAAATACCTAAAAATTTTATAGTTTCAAAGTCCAATGAAATTAATGCCATTGCATAGAGCTTGCTAATCCGATCTTCACACAACTTGAATTGCGTCAAAAGGAGCTCGTTTGCGAAAGTTATGGCCGGTCAAAGATGGCACACAAAAAGGTTGACCAAGTATGGATGTTGATGTCATGCTGACATCAGCATAATGACATGGCAAACACAATTGGTAGGTGATGTAGCAGTTTGCTGATGTGGATAGATGTCAGAGCGCCATGTGTCGTCATTGGTTGACTTGGCACAGTTATTGATGCAGGCCAATAGTAGGCTGACATGTGTCACTATGGCAAAGAAATGATGCCATGTAGGCCATTGGACTGGTGCCACATGGCACCCTGTGGATTTCTCAAGTTTGCTTGGTTGGTCAAAAGTTGGTTAAGGGAATCAAACTTGTAACGTCACACCTCTAAAATTACCTCGTTACGCCACGAGATTTGCTTTAAGATAATTCTAGTGTGAGCTTTATTTAAACAATATCAAGGATCGTGGAAGCCAAATGGGGAGGCCGGCAACTCGAATCGCTGACATCTTGTATATCACTTTTTACTTGTGGCCAATACACCCATGTAAAATTTGTGGTAAGAAATGGCAATTTTTTTTATCCTTGGCATTTTGTAGTGGACCAAGAAATGAGGGCTTGGCCCAAGCCCCTCCCTCAATAAAAACACTTTAATGGTATTATAGTAAAGTGCTAAGGTTTTGAATTAAGGAGAATCCATATCCATTAATATAAGCCCGATTATTCAAGATTTTGAAGATCAAGGGCTCTATTTAGTTGATATGGGAAATATATTGTTTAACCCGTTAAATAGAATAGGAAAGTGTATATAAGGGGGAGTTTTTGGCTTGTAATGAGGGAATCAATTCTCTTGGGAGAAAATTAGGCATATTGGACAAACGATGAAAAACTTAGAGATTTTTGTAAGCATAAAGACATTGTCAATTTGTATTAGTCTTTAGTGTAATTGGGTTTTGAAGGCAATTGAAGCTTAACCATTGAATGCAAGAGAAGAGTACAAGAGTGTCTTTAGGTGTTGAGAGAGACTGTGAGAGAAATTGTAATGCAAGTCTAAAGATTGGATGATGTAATAAGGTGATTAATGCTTGGCGTGATAAATAAAGCGGTCCTACATTGAGAAGCAGACCCAGAGACGTAGCCAGAACACATGGATGAACTCCGTTATCAAACTTCTTATTGCCTCTTTATTCTCTCCTATTTCTTTTCAGCTTTAATTCCTTATTTAAGTTATTAGCTAATGTTATTAAGTTGTGTAAGGGATTAAGTGAACTCAATTCTCTAATTTCAACGGTTAATGTACATAACCACTCAATTCTGTATGCGGTCTGGAAGATTTGTAATTTGAGTTAATTGCAAGTTATTTTGTAAACCTTTAATTATAGGTGAAGTCTTTACCCTTCTGTCAGACTCCCTGTCAATTGCAAGTGGAATTTCATCATAGTGTTTGGAATTTCGCCCAAGGGAGGTTGGATTTCTGACCTTGGTTGGACTTTGTTATTACTAACCGGTTACTGAGAGGGCGGGGGGGGGGGGCGAATCAGTAAATACTATTTCTATTTCCAGTTAAACCTTGTATAAAGATTCTTGCAAGATAAACAGAATGTAAATAATCATTCATAAACAGAAATAGAGATACTTAGATCAATACATCATATATACGTGGAAACCCTTGGTTAGAAGGAAAAAAACCATGGTTAGACAGAGCTCACAACTTCACTACTACAGTAATAAAGATGCCCTGTTAGGAGCTTACAAAGCACTTGGAAAGGTGCTACCCGGTAAAGGGATTTAGTAGAAGATCGGTTAAGATCTTAACTCTTTTAGGAGTCGCCTTGTTAGAGGACTTTCAACATCAATCAAGATGTTACCTGGCTAGAGGATTTTTACAAAGAACCTATTAGGGTTCACCCTGATAGAGGGATTTCAATATGCTCTCACAACTTATAAAAGCAATGATCTTACTTGACACTGTTTGTCTGATTATATCATACTTGTTGATCTTTCCCGGTCTGCCTCACTGTTGAATCTTTTTGTCTTTCTGCCTTTCACCTCTAGTGACTGTAATCTCTCTGAGAAGATATCTCTCTTCTTCTTTGTATATTCAACAACTCTTTTCTTGCGTTCTATAACTTGTATTTATAAGAAATTAGTCTTATTAAAACCTAACTCATAGAACCGCCAGGTTGTAAACTCGACCATAAATCATGCAGCAAAAAGCTTTGCAAGATGATCTTAAATTTACCTTGAAACATTCATGTAGAAATAAAACTAACTCTTGTTAAAAAGCTAACTCCAGTTCTAAATGGTGGATGCTCCGAATATTCCGGTTTTAATTTAAACAGCTCCGCATTCACCAGTGTGGATTGACGTGCTGTTGATCGGTATCTATATCATACCCGGTTCATCTCCTGTATGCACTATAAGACTGGTACAATGTACTCTGTTCAGTCTACCGGTGCATATACTCTGTTTTAATCTACTGGTGCCTATAAGGCAAAGTGAGTGATCTACCGGTGTACCTTATACCGGTGGGAATGGTGTTTGCATCTATCTTCACTAATGACAACTTAAATTTGCTAACAGGCTCTACATTGAGGCCAAGTCATAAATCGTGTTGGAAGTTTATCACGAACAACCCATATCTGCCTTGTGTCAAGATATTTCTTTTGCTCAACTGAGTTTGAAATCACATGGTTGGGATTGTGCACTTGTTAAGATTTAGCCCTGCATATCTAGTTTGGGATTTCAACACTTGTTGAGCAGAAATTTGCATGTTAGGATAATTTCACCAAGCAGATTGGAGATCTGGTCTAATATTAGACATCTACGAAAAACACTCGGAGATTTCATTGTTTGCCAAAACTCTCTTCATCATGGTGGGTGGAAATCTCACATGCCATAGGAATTCTTCCTCAAAGAAGATAAAAAATTAGGCAAGCACGAGGATTTTTTGGTTTTCCACGCTTGGAACTGCTATCTCTCCTAAATATTTTCATTCCTAACCTTAGAGTCTTCACACTTTTCATGCTTTCATTGTTCAAATGCTCAATCCTTTATCGCTTGCATCCACAAGTTGCCTAAGTCTCAAACCACATCAACACTTGAGACTTCAAAGTTGTTGCCAAACTAAGGCGAAACTAAACAAACTACCAAACTGCCAAGAAAAATAGTGGGGGTCCTCATTTGCAATGGAGTGTGTGTTTTCAACACAATGAATGACAAACAAAAATCTCTTTGGGCTTCTGAAGAATACTTATCATCTATGGTTGTAAATAAGAGGAGTAATGCTTCTAGTGTAAGAAAATCCGAAGTCACTTGTTCTATCCAATCTAATATAATACGAACAGAAAGAGAATTATACATCTAAAGTATGGGGAGATGAGATACAAAAGTTAGTGGACAAGGACAAGAAAATGACTAGATATCATGAAACCCTAAACCAATACAAGCAAAAGTTAATAGATGATCATGTCAGCGGTTTAGAAGATAGGGGAATAAATAATTGACTAAAAGAACTAGATGAGGAGGCACATGATGAAAGATCAGATATAGATAAGTTTGATTTTAGAAGCAAAGACAATCTTCAACTTATTCATAACCCCTTGTTTGAAGTTGAAGTAGACAAAACTTAGGGTAATCCACTCCTTGAAGTGAATGAGGAGACTAGTTTGAAATCACACAAAGGTGAAGATGAAAACAAATTTGGGATCCTTTTGCATCTTCAATCAAGGAAGTATTGAGACCACCTTGGAATGATATGATATGCACTAACAATGCTATCACTGAACACCCTACATTTAATCTAGAAAAGGATGATGCTCGGAAAAGGATTCCTTCTTTGGAGTGAATTTCGATGAAATGAGCTTACACCCACCTCCCTTTTTGCAATTTTCATCCTTTTAGGTGCACTTGAGTAGGGATGAAGCATAGGTGCATGGAGGATAGGTGCAAGGAGATGAAACCTTAGGACTTTCCTTGTTATGAGTTCATCCTTGCCTTGAAGGTTGGTGCAAAAGAGATTTGGGGGTCCTTATCTACAATGGGGCGTGTGTGCAATGCGCAAAAAATGTTGACTCTGCAGGGCAATGTTCCTGAACATTTATAAGATAAACGTTTGACTGGAACACAAAATCTTGGCTTAATCACCCCAACCAACCTGAATGACGAATAACATACTGATAACAAAATGAATCTACCAAATGCATTAAGGTATGCATACTTGATTAGGTGTGTGCAAGTGAGTTCATTCTAGCTTGGGAAAAGGTGTGATGCCTAAGTTTATTTATAACAAGCTACATGATAGAGTACTACTCCAAAAGCAACATAGACATTACCTTGCTGCTAGTCAGGCATCCATAGCCTCGACGACATTATTGCCTACAATCCTTGTCAACATTATTCTATTGCCAGTGGGCGTCCAGACCCCCGGTAGAATTGTTCATCTCTTCCCTTTCGTCCATTTTTTGAGTATTTTTCTTTTAAAGCTTTTTAACTATTATAATCACTTTTCCTTCTTTGCCTTTGATCCTTTTAGACATAAGAAATGACGCTTATTGAGGATGTGAGGATTGTAGTTGTCGCTGAAGTAGGATGAGGAATTTTTGCTAGGCATAATGCCTCTTCGATAACAATACTTAACCCAAGCAAAAGTTTAAATGTGAATAGTGATAATCAAGATATTTGCAACAAAATGCAAAAAGTAATTACATTTTGAGACAATTATTTCACCTAATCAAACAAGGCAGTGAAGTGAACCAACCAACAGTTTAGTTTTCGATCTAGATCTTTATCAACAAAATGAGCTAGATAATGGTTAGCAAAGGTGACCACAATTGTACAATATAGACAAGCCTTTTCATAATAACAAGGAGTCCCCATCTCTCAAGGCAAACCCAAACTATGGGAAAGTAAACCAACACAAGACAAACAAACTAAGCTAAAACAAACCTCAAATTGGAAAGCGGATCTAAACTCACGCTGAAAGAAAACTAATCTATTCTAAAACCTATTCTTCTTATGTTCAAAGGAACTTAAATGAATGGGCCTATGCTTCTTATGTACAAAGGAACTTAATGAATGGGCGTTAGACATCCTACAAGAACACCAAGCCCTTCATGACTTTTTAGGTTATCATGTGAGGCCCACCTTCGGCCCACATAGTGATCCTGTGTTATGCATATCAGCCTATCATTTTGATTATGTTTCTTTCAGAGATTCTTGGACTCTGTCGACTACTGTTATATTATGTTTGACTTGTTGGACTGTTCTTTTGATGATTCTGCATATGGGATCCATGATGTGTAGATTTGGTTTATGTTTTTATATGATGTTTTGTGAACCTGATGATCTTGATGATATTTAAATTACGTTATGGAATTTCATTTGAAATATGCAATCAAATCTTGAATATTACATGCAATTGAAGTATGAGTTGAATTATGCAATTTAATGATTAAATTTCGCTATATCATATATGTTTATTTTAATGGTTTTCTTCCTTGAATTACTGATGCTGCATTTAGGTATTGCAGGTGGAAGGACCATGGAAACACATTCGGGGAAATCACATTGAACGTAGGGTAACCAGTTAAACCAAGGCCCCGTCTATTAAGAGACCTGAGGCCTCGTTGTTAAGTAATTTATTTCGTAACAGTAATTTGAATGTTTGTGTGTTTTAATGTTATGTGTTGTGATATTGGACGTACCGTGTGTGAAATGTTATTTTGTAAAGTGTCGCTTGACACTATTGTTAATGTTATCAAGGTACGTCGTGTGTTGTGTGAGAGCACTTGCTAGGAGTGTTAGGGAAATCTTAGCACACCTTTTTGCCATAGGAATCTTTATGCAGTCTCATTCCCCATTTCTGATGTTATTTCTCGACATGGGTTTAGAGGGTTTATTATGGCCTTAGGAGATAGTTTTATGCAAAATTTGTTAACCCATTCCATGTACCCATGGGTTAGGGGTATTTTCACCTCTTTAGAAGCCAAAAAGTGACTTTAGGACCCTTTTAAAAATTCATTTTCCTTCTTGAGCGAAATTGCAACTTGCATGTTTGAACCTCATTTATGAGGTTAGGTGTAGAAGCCCTATTTAGAGGAATTTTTGGCTAAGGATGATTCATTCACCCATTCTCTATTTTTAGAGAGTTTCCAGAAAGTTAGAGGAGAAAGCTTGAAGCTTGGATTAGGGCTCAACAAAATTCTTCCATAGCTTTGGACTGGAGGTAGGAAATCATGTGCTCTCTTTGTTTGTATGAGATGTTTGTTAATAGTGATCATGTTCTTGGCTTCCCATGGTTGGTCATGGTGGAAGCTTGTATTGTTTTGTGTTGTGTTTTAGCTCCCCATGGTTGGTCATGGTGAGAGCAAGCATGCAAATGTGTTATTCTTGTAATTGGATTTTGGGTTGTTTACTCTTGGATTCACTCACCCTTGGGAGGGAAGAGGAATCAAGAGGGGGTGTGGGAATGGAGGCAACTCCATGTGTAGAGTCTCCTCCATGTGTGGGGAAAGATGAACTTGGGTGAGTGATTTTCCCCAAGAAACCTTGCATTTAGCCCTTGTGGCAATGGGGGGCATAAGGAGGGAAAATTGGCCATGTGTGCCTTGTATGTAATTGAGAAATATGGGTCCATGTGTGGCCTTGTTTTGTTATGCAATGGTTATCTCCATGGTTTGTCTACCCACACCCTACAAAGGAAATCTCATGGGAATTCCTTAGTTTTCTGCTTGAGGGAATTTGGGATTTTTCCAATGTTTATAATCTTGTTGTGTTTGTGTGTGTGTGATTGTATCCTGTTCATTGTGATCTCCCCAAGCTCGGGGGTGGTCTCATGAGAGACCTTGGATGGGAGGTGAGCAGAAAAAAAAAAAAATAAAAAAAAAATAAAAAAAAAATAAAAAAAATAAAAAAAATTGAACTAGAAGTGCTTAAAAAAAAATTAGCACTCTACAGCAAATTTTTAAGAGAGCAAAATTGCTCTCTGGATTTTGTATGGGATAGAAATCCCATACAAAAATCCTTACCACAGTCTTATTAAAATATAAAACAAGACACCTAATTTCATAACTAATATAAAAACTAATATAATATCCAATAAAATATCTCTCCAAACTTAACTACCCCTTACCTCATTAATTTCCCCTTATCTCTTTGTCTACTCTTAAACCCACGCAGAGGATGATGATGTTTCTAATAATATAAACAAAAAATATATATTTTAAAATACCTATTAAATCCTTAACCCCACGTTGGACTTTGGGAAGTTTGTAAGTGGAGGCATTTCAAAGAGGATGAGTCATTGTTTGTAAGGACAAGGCTGTTAAAAAAATCTGCACCATACTTTATTAGATGTTGGAATTTATGGTGGAAGTTGACCACCACTTCCAAGCCCAAACTCACGCAACCTTGGGGAAAGTTTAAAACTTTAAACATTTTCCTTCCCCCTCTTAAAGCTGCGTACCCTTTCCTTGTCATAGTGTGGGGAAGTGTGAATGGGGGGATGTGATGGGTTTTAGGGAGCTAGGAGTAGGGAAAAAAGGCTAGTTTAGTAAAGTTAGTTCAGTTAGTAGTTAATTTAGATGTTTAGATAGTTATTAAGTTAGTTTAGTGGATAATAAAGTTATGAATTATTTTATGATATTTTGTTATTTTTGCATATATGGATTTATTATTAGTGTAGAAAGATAATATGTTATGCAATGTAATTTTTATAGTAATTGGTTATTCCATTTTGTTCAATATTGTTAATTTTAAGCATGTATTATTTATTAGTTAATATATTATAATTTATTAATTAAATAATAACTATATTACTTAATTAATATTTTATAATTATTAATTAATATTATATAATAATTAAATATAATTATTGATTCAGATCTATAGTTTATATTTCCCAATTTATTAATTCGTTTAATAAATAAATTCATGTATATTCTATAATTTCGGAAACGGACAGTTTAAACTCCTTTATCGAATTGGACTTAATTTAGTTATTTTGAAAGTTGATTGACCTATTAATGGAATGACGTAAACTTTAGTCAACCATTTCCTCTTAGTCAACTTATGAATTTTCTAGTTCGTCAAACGACAATCTCGATCGACAAGTTGTTCGTCGATCTTCTCCTTATTGATTCTCAGCTAGTATCTTATGGAAACAACATTGTTGAGGTTATTCACCTGATTCTTTTGAAGCCTCGTCATAGACTTTCTTAACCGCATCATGAACGTAGGAAACTTTATCACCTTTTTAAAAAAAAATTTGTTGGTTGTGTTTTGACCCTACTTTTGGGCATCACATTTTGGTATCAGAGCCAAGTTCAACTCTAGGAACCTTTGTGCCATTACGCTTTTCAAGGAAAGTATTCGTTTATGCATAAGTAACCCTTTTGAGTTATGTATATGAGGAGCATGTGTGAGTACATTATGGAATGGTCATAACAACATCATCGTGTGTGGGTGCCCTAGGATGGCTATGGGAATACCTCGAAGAAACCAGACCCTTATAACATTGGAGTGATGTAGAAACTAGGTAGAATGGCCTAACCATTTCAGTATGGGGTGGAAAAGTGTTCTATACCCTTGCAAGATTTATATTATTAAGTTATAGTGGGGCCCATGCCATGATGTAAATATTTTTATTATATATACGATGGAAACACTCCAGGATCATTGACAATTTCTCCTTGTATAGACTAGGACCTTCTCGAAGTATTGGGAACTTACGATGCAGCTTGGGAAGGCTAATTAATCATAGGAGATGGACGATGGTAACCTATGTTATGAAAAGCATTGTAGTACCGGGGTAAGGTGAAGGAGACTCGTTTATTTATTGCTTCAGACAATGAAAGTATGGTGCCCTAGTCGAGGCATAGATTGTAGCACCTATGGATATGTAAGTTATAGGTTGAAATTCCTCAGTATTCTATGGTGGGTACTCCTTTTGAATTTGGTGTCAGTTGATTCAATTTTCTTATGGACTTCTTGAGTTGTTTGTCTTCTTGGTGGAACTTTCCACGTATTGGACTGGTACTTTTATTTGTTTCTCTTTCTTTGATTGAGTTTTGTCACCAACTGTATAGTTCTTATCTTGGCAGTTGCCACCATTGATTTTTTTAATTGAAATGAGCTCACTTTTATTTTTTGTATTCGAAGTTGAAGCAAATAGATTTCTTTTTGAGAATTATTTGTATCTATTTTTGGGTGACTATTATGAGCATTCCCTTTTGCTGCCAGTCCTATGTCATTTGTACTCATTTGGGTTTTAAAGAGTCCCACCAATCATGTGTATATGAGGTAACACCTACAAAGAGATATTATCCCATGTCGGAAGGTACTATAGGATCGATAGATCAAATCCATGCTCTTCTATGAGGAATAATAGAAATGATTGGTTTCCTTGTAGTGGGAGTAGGTGAAAGTTGGTGTTTTGGCAAACCATGGTGATGTATATATATATATTTTTTTTAAGACATATAGCTTTGTAAGTGGCTTTGCATGGGTGTTAGTATTATGAAGTTCATCCTTTGGGTAATCATGTACCCTAATAGGAAAGATCTATGATGTCATGATTGACCTTAAGAGATCAATGATTATTGAATGTTCTAAACTACCCTATTAGGGGAGTTGACCACTTCAATAGACCTTAGGATTACCCCGTTGGGATCATATGATGTAGTACTTGGCATGGATTGGCCGTATGCCCACAGAGCCAAGCTAGATTGCCGCCAGAAGAAGATAGAATGTTTGGATGATGACGGCATGGCTACAGTTATTTCAGGGGTTCAGAGACCAGTATCTCTTCGCATGATATCCGCTATGCAACTTAAGCGGTGTATGCGGAAGGGTTGTCAGTTGTTTTCTATCTCTATCATTGATAGAGGGGATGAGGACGAGAGTGAGACTTCTCTTGATGATCGTCCCATTCTCCAGGAATTTGCAGATGTTTTTCCATCAGAGTTACCTGGTATGCCTCCTCGCAGAGCAGTTGACTTTCACATAGACCTTGTGCCAGGAGCTGAGCCAGTATCTAGAGCGCCCTATAGGATGACCACGAATGAGCTTAATGAGCTCAAGATTCAGCTTGAGGAGTTGCTTGAGAAGGGACACATTCGTCCTAGTGTTTCTCCATGGGGTGCGCCAGTGATCTTCGTTAAGAAGAAAGATGGGTCACTTAGGTTGTGCATGGATTACCGACAGTTGAACAAGGTTACCATTAAGAATCGGTATCCACTTCCTAGGATTGATGACTTATTTGATCAGTTGCAGGGTGTCCGAGTATTCTCCAAGATAGATCTTAAGTCAGGGTACCATCAGTTGCGGATAGTAGACAGTGACATTTATAAGACCCCATTTTGCACTAGGTACGGCCACTATGAGTTTATAGTGGTACCTTTCGGTCTTACGAATGCCCCAGCTGTATTCATGAGCCTTATGAATGGTGTATTCCGCACCTTCTTAGATAAGTTTGTTATAATCTTCCTTGATGACATCCTGATTTATTCTAAGGATGAGAAGGAGCACGAAGAGCACCTGAGACAGGTTTTGCAGTGTTTGAGAGATAATCAGTTGTTTGGCAGCTTGTTGAAGTGTTCCTTCTTCAAAAGAGAGGTTAAGTATTTGGGGCATGTCATATCTGGTGATGGGATCTCAGTAGACCCATCAAAGATTGAGGCCATTATGAATTGGCCAGCACCTACCACAGTGACTGAGGTCAGAAGTTTCATGGGACTTGCCGGTTATTACAGACATTTCGTTGAAGGATTTTCTAGAGTGGCACATCCTATCACTTCCCTTCAGCGGAAGGGGAAGAAGTTTGAGTGGACAGAGAAGTGTGAGAGGGCTTTTCAGGAGCTCAAGCGAGCACTCACCAGTGCACCAATTCTTGCAGTGCCAGATCCTTCAGCAGAATTTGTGGTGTGCACTGATGCTTCATTAGATGGATTAGGGGCAGTCCTTATGCAGGGAGGGCGAGCCATTGCTTACGAGTCTAGGAAGCTTAAGACTCATGAGCTCAATTACCCCACGCACGATTTAGAGCTTGCAGCAGTGGTGCATGCCTTAGTACGTTGGCGTCACTTCCTCTTAGGTCACCGTTTTGAGCTTCATTCAGACCATCAGAGTCTTCAGTATATATTCACCCAGCCGAACCTTAATGCTCGGCAGAGGCGATGGATGGAGTTCTTATGTGAGTATGACTTTGATGTTCACTACATCAAGGGGAAGGAGAACGTGGTTGCAGATGCCTTGAGCAGGAGACGACATGATATTTATTCTATGACTGCAGGCACAGATTTGAGAGGTCGAATCCTCTATCATCTTCAGGAAGATGAGTGGTATTCCGAGGTATGTGAGATGATTCAGTCTCAGAGACCCTTGGAAGGGAAGTATGTTGGTTATACCTTAGAGTCTGATGGACTTTTACGTCATCGAGACCGTATTTATGTACCTTCTACCGGAGATTTACGTGCATTCATTATACTAGAGGCTCACAGAGCACCTTATGCAGCACATCCCGGGGTTAAGAAGCTACATGCAGATTTGAGGCAGCTGTATCATTGGCCTGGCATGAGATTGTAGATTGCTGAGATAGTGGCCAGGTGTCTTGAGTGTCAGTGGGTTAAGGCGGAGCACCGCCATCCTGGTGGACTCCTGCAGCCGCATGAGATTCCAGTATGGAAGTGGGAGGTTATATCCATGGATTTTATAGTTGGTCTTCCAATGTCTTCCCGACGTCATGATGCTATTATGGTGACGGTGGACCGGTTGACTAAGGTAGCTCACTTTTCTCCAGTTCATACTACCTTCACAGCACCCGCAGTAGCCCAGGTGTTCTTACGAGATATTGTCAGACTTCATGGCATACCTCATAAGATCATCTCGGATAGAGATTCTCTTTTCACTTCATCCTTTTGGAGAGAGCTTCAGGCAGCATTGGGCACTAGGCTCAATTTCAGTACAGCCTATCACCCTGAGACAGATGGGCAGACCGAGAGGGTCAATCAGATTTTAGAAGACATGCTTCGCATGTATGTTATGGATCATCATGAAACCCTAAACCAATACAAGCAAAAGTTAATAGATGATCATGTCAGCGGTTTAGAAGATAGGGGAATAAATAATTGACTAAAAGAACTAGATGAGGAGGCACATGATGAAAGATCAGATATAGATAAGTTTGATTTTAGAAGCAAAGACAATCTTCAACTTATTCATAACCCCTTGTTTGAAGTTGAAGTAGACAAAACTTAGGGTAATCCACTCCTTGAAGTGAATGAGGAGACTAGTTTGAAATCACACAAAGGTGAAGATGAAAACAAATTTGGGATCCTTTTGCATCTTCAATCAAGGAAGTATTGAGACCACCTTGGAATGATATGATATGCACTAACAATGCTATCACTGAACACCCTACATTTAATCTAGAAAAGGATGATGCTCGGAAAAGGATTCCTTCTTTGGAGTGAATTTCGATGAAATGAGCTTACACCCACCTCCCTTTTTGCAATTTTCATCCTTTTAGGTGCACTTGAGTAGGGATGAAGCATAGGTGCATGGAGGATAGGTGCAAGGAGATGAAACCTTAGGACTTTCCTTGTTATGAGTTCATCCTTGCCTTGAAGGTTGGTGCAAAAGAGATTTGGGGGTCCTTATCTACAATGGGGCGTGTGTGCAATGCGCAAAAAATGTTGACTCTGCAGGGCAATGTTCCTGAACATTTATAAGATAAACGTTTGACTGGAACACAAAATCTTGGCTTAATCACCCCAACCAACCTGAATGACGAATAACATACTGATAACAAAATGAATCTACCAAATGCATTAAGGTATGCATACTTGATTAGGTGTGTGCAAGTGAGTTCATTCTAGCTTGGGAAAAGGTGTGATGCCTAAGTTTATTTATAACAAGCTACATGATAGAGTACTACTCCAAAAGCAACATAGACATTACCTTGCTGCTAGTCAGGCATCCATAGCCTCGACGACATTATTGCCTACAATCCTTGTCAACATTATTCTATTGCCAGTGGGCGTCCAGACCCCCGGTAGAATTGTTCATCTCTTCCCTTTCGTCCATTTTTTGAGTATTTTTCTTTTAAAGCTTTTTAACTATTATAATCACTTTTCCTTCTTTTCCTTTGATCCTTTTAGACATAAGAAATGACGCTTATTGAGGATGTGAGGATTGTAGTTGTCGCTGAAGTAGGATGAGGAATTTTTGCTAGGCATAATGCCTCTTCGATAACAATACTTAACCCAAGCAAAAGTTTAAATGTGAATAGTGATAATCAAGATATTTGCAACAAAATGCAAAAAGTAATTACATTTTGAGACAATTATTTCACCTAATCAAACAAGGCAGTGAAGTGAACCAACCAACAGTTTAGTTTTCGATCTAGATCTTTATCAACAAAATGAGCTAGATAATGGTTAGCAAAGGTGACCACAATTGTACAATATAGACAAGCCTTTTCATAATAACAAGGAGTCCCCATCTCTCAAGGCAAACCCAAACTATGGGAAAGTAAACCAACACAAGACAAACAAACTAAGCTAAAACAAACCTCAAATTGGAAAGCGGATCTAAACTCACGCTGAAAGAAAACTAATCTATTCTAAAACCTATTCTTCTTATGTTCAAAGGAACTTAAATGAATGGGCCTATGCTTCTTATGTACAAAGGAACTTAATGAATGGGCGTTAGACATCCTACAAGAACACCAAGCCCTTCATGACTTTTTAGGTTATCATGTGAGGCCCACCTTCGGCCCACATAGTGATCCTGTGTTATGCATATCAGCCTATCATTTTGATTATGTTTCTTTCAGAGATTCTTGGACTCTGTCGACTACTGTTATATTATGTTTGACTTGTTGGACTGTTCTTTTGATGATTCTGCATATGGGATCCATGATGTGTAGATTTGGTTTATGTTTTTATATGATGTTTTGTGAACCTGATGATCTTGATGATATTTAAATTACGTTATGGAATTTCATTTGAAATATGCAATCAAATCTTGAATATTACATGCAATTGAAGTATGAGTTGAATTATGCAATTTAATGATTAAATTTCGCTATATCATATATGTTTATTTTAATGGTTTTCTTCCTTGAATTACTGATGCTGCATTTAGGTATTGCAGGTGGAAGGACCATGGAAACACATTCGGGGAAATCACATTGAACGTAGGGTAACCAGTTAAACCAAGGCCCCGTCTATTAAGAGACCTGAGGCCTCGTTGTTAAGTAATTTATTTCGTAACAGTAATTTGAATGTTTGTGTGTTTTAATGTTATGTGTTGTGATATTGGACGTACCGTGTGTGAAATGTTATTTTGTAAAGTGTCGCTTGACACTATTGTTAATGTTATCAAGGTACGTCGTGTGTTGTGTGAGAGCACTTGCTAGGAGTGTTAGGGAAATCTTAGCACACCTTTTTGCCATAGGAATCTTTATGCAGTCTCATTCCCCATTTCTGATGTTATTTCTCGACATGGGTTTAGAGGGTTTATTATGGCCTTAGGAGATAGTTTTATGCAAAATTTGTTAACCCATTCCATGTACCCATGGGTTAGGGGTATTTTCACCTCTTTAGAAGCCAAAAAGTGACTTTAGGACCCTTTTAAAAATTCATTTTCCTTCTTGAGCGAAATTGCAACTTGCATGTTTGAACCTCATTTATGAGGTTAGGTGTAGAAGCCCTATTTAGAGGAATTTTTGGCTAAGGATGATTCATTCACCCATTCTCTATTTTTAGAGAGTTTCCAGAAAGTTAGAGGAGAAAGCTTGAAGCTTGGATTAGGGCTCAACAAAATTCTTCCATAGCTTTGGACTGGAGGTAGGAAATCATGTGCTCTCTTTGTTTGTATGAGATGTTTGTTAATAGTGATCATGTTCTTGGCTTCCCATGGTTGGTCATGGTGGAAGCTTGTATTGTTTTGTGTTGTGTTTTAGCTCCCCATGGTTGGTCATGGTGAGAGCAAGCATGCAAATGTGTTATTCTTGTAATTGGATTTTGGGTTGTTTACTCTTGGATTCACTCACCCTTGGGAGGGAAGAGGAATCAAGAGGGGGTGTGGGAATGGAGGCAACTCCATGTGTAGAGTCTCCTCCATGTGTGGGGAAAGATGAACTTGGGTGAGTGATTTTCCCCAAGAAACCTTGCATTTAGCCCTTGTGGCAATGGGGGGCATAAGGAGGGAAAATTGGCCATGTGTGCCTTGTATGTAATTGAGAAATATGGGTCCATGTGTGGCCTTGTTTTGTTATGCAATGGTTATCTCCATGGTTTGTCTACCCACACCCTACAAAGGAAATCTCATGGGAATTCCTTAGTTTTCTGCTTGAGGGAATTTGGGATTTTTCCAATGTTTATAATCTTGTTGTGTTTGTGTGTGTGTGATTGTATCCTGTTCATTGTGATCTCCCCAAGCTCGGGGGTGGTCTCATGAGAGACCTTGGATGGGAGGTGAGCAGAAAAAAAAAAAAAAAAAAAAAAAAAATAAAAAAAATAAAAAAAATAAAAAAAATTGAACTAGAAGTGCTTAAAAAAAAATTAGCACTCTACAGCAAATTTTTAAGAGAGCAAAATTGCTCTCTGGATTTTGTATGGGATAGAAATCCCATACAAAAATCCTTACCACAGTCTTATTAAAATATAAAACAAGACACCTAATTTCATAACTAATATAAAAACTAATATAATATCCAATAAAATATCTCTCCAAACTTAACTACCCCTTACCTCATTAATTTCCCCTTATCTCTTTGTCTACTCTTAAACCCACGCAGAGGATGATGATGTTTCTAATAATATAAACAAAAAATATATATTTTAAAATACCTATTAAATCCTTAACCCCACGTTGGACTTTGGGAAGTTTGTAAGTGGAGGCATTTCAAAGAGGATGAGTCATTGTTTGTAAGGACAAGGCTGTTAAAAAAATCTGCACCATACTTTATTAGATGTTGGAATTTATGGTGGAAGTTGACCACCACTTCCAAGCCCAAACTCACGCAACCTTGGGGAAAGTTTAAAACTTTAAACATTTTCCTTCCCCCTCTTAAAGCTGCGTACCCTTTCCTTGTCATAGTGTGGGGAAGTGTGAATGGGGGGATGTGATGGGTTTTAGGGAGCTAGGAGTAGGGAAAAAAGGCTAGTTTAGTAAAGTTAGTTCAGTTAGTAGTTAATTTAGATGTTTAGATAGTTATTAAGTTAGTTTAGTGGATAATAAAGTTATGAATTATTTTATGATATTTTGTTATTTTTGCATATATGGATTTATTATTAGTGTAGAAAGATAATATGTTATGCAATGTAATTTTTATAGTAATTGGTTATTCCATTTTGTTCAATATTGTTAATTTTAAGCATGTATTATTTATTAGTTAATATATTATAATTTATTAATTAAATAATAACTATATTACTTAATTAATATTTTATAATTATTAATTAATATTATATAATAATTAAATATAATTATTGATTCAGATCTATAGTTTATATTTCCCAATTTATTAATTCGTTTAATAAATAAATTCATGTATATTCTATAATTTCGGAAACGGACAGTTTAAACTCCTTTATCGAATTGGACTTAATTTAGTTATTTTGAAAGTTGATTGACCTATTAATGGAATGACGTAAACTTTAGTCAACCATTTCCTCTTAGTCAACTTATGAATTTTCTAGTTCGTCAAACGACAATCTCGATCGACAAGTTGTTCGTCGATCTTCTCCTTATTGATTCTCAGCTAGTATCTTATGGAAACAACATTGTTGAGGTTATTCACCTGATTCTTTTGAAGCCTCGTCATAGACTTTCTTAACCGCATCATGAACGTAGGAAACTTTATCACCTTTTTAAAAAAAAATTTGTTGGTTGTGTTTTGACCCTACTTTTGGGCATCACATTATCTAATAGTAGTAGGGTGCAAGTTATGGTATAGAGTCTAGCATGTATGTCTTTATACTCAGAGAAAATTTTCATTACCCTACCCTTGTATTCAGGAAGAGATCATGCAAAATCAAGAATTGAGGTAACTAAGTGGGCCCATGATGATCCATATACATGTTTTCCCTAAAGATCCATAATCAAAATAATAAATTTCAGAATTCACTTTTCTTTCTTTTCCTTTGATCCTGTTAGACTTATTAGAAATGACGCTTATTGAGGGTGTTAGGATTGTTGTAAGAACCCCCTGTCGGTTCTAACTCTGACAAACAATGGAGTTGTTTCAATTTTGGATGTTTGACATTTTGTGAAACACTTGTCATGAAACCTCTATCTCGCTGTCTTTCTTTGCAGATTTGTTTTTGCTAGCTTAGAATGGTTTTAAATGAAGTTTAAATGCTTGCAAATGATTAATAAGATATCTAGGCAAAGAAGTAAAATGCAAATGCATTGCCTTTTGTCTTTTTGAATGCATAAATATGATTTCTACATGTAAAATGTGCACCTACAGCCAATGAACATTATCACAAACACTTGGCATGCATCCTTTCAATTCCCAAATGCAAATCTTTATGCAAATTAGTCACAACAATAAAGAATTTTTACAAACAAATGGCATGCGATCCTATATTAACTTCATTTATATGCTAAACCAAAAATAAGTTGTTATGCCTCACAATCCAAATTGCCATTACAAAATCTGATATAAAATGTGCATCTTCATTTATTCAATTGTAAAACTATGGAACTTGGAGCTAATTTGTGTGCAGTCATAGACAACCAAAATAATATCGCAGCCCTTTGTTAATGGTCTTAAGTGACGTCACAGCATGCAATTCAGTTTGGTCACATTCAATAGCACAAACATGCCCCAAATCATGCGTAAGCTGCCCAAAATTTTAGAACGCTGCCCCTTGATTAATGGCCGCTTCCTACAAGTGAAGAGCGCCTGCCTTAAACTCCCAACACTGACCTCTAATGACAGCAATCTGCATTAAATAACATTCACAGCTGTAATATCCCGAATGGATATTATACCCAAATTTTAACACAAAAATTCAAACAAAAATTTTGCGTGCAGTTGATTTTCGAATGGAAATGTAATAATGAATGCATAGACTTCTGGTGAACCAAAGGCACCTGTACATGTTCAACTTATCTTCCAATCTTTGTCCAAAGTTTCAAGATTCCAGTGAGTGCGGCTGCCTAGAAGGGTCATGGACACCCATCAATGTTAATGAAAGAGCCCAACTGTGAATTCCCAGAAGCAATGCCAATGATCACCTCAGTCCCAAACGCAAGCATACAGCCAGTCGCAGCCCTATAAAATTGTAATGCTTGTTAATCCTAATTGGTTACTGAGAGGGGGGGTGAATCAGTAAATACAATTTCTACTTCAATTTATCCTTTTATATATATTCATGCAAATTTAAAAGAATATAACAACACTCATAAACAGAAATTGAAATGCAGAGGTCAACACAACATATATACGTGGCAACCCTTGGTTAGGAGAAAACCACGGTGGGACATAACCCACAACTTTACTACTGCAGCAATAAAGATGCCTTGTTAGAGGCTTACAGAGCACTAGTAAGAGTGGGCACCGTCTATGCAGCCGACAAATCCTACTTGACAAGATCATTAAGTTGCATTTATTTATTAAATTGAATACAAAAAACAACTGTTAAGTGAATTTAAATTTAATAAATAAATACAACTTAATGGTCTTGTTAGGTAGGATTTGTCGGCTGCATAGACGCAGGCGTAAGAGTGCTACCCGGTTAAGGGATTTGGTAGAAGACCTGCTAGGATCTTGACCCCGTTAAGAGGACTTTCAACACTAACAAAGATGTTACCCGGTAAAGGGATTTATACAAAGAACTTGTTAGGGTTCACCCTGATTAAGGGATTTGAATATGCTTCACAATCTAAAGCAATGATCTTATGATGACACTTTCTGTCTAATCAGATCATACTTGTTCCCCTTTTCTCTGCTTGGCTGTTGAAGCTTTCTCTGTCTTTCACCTCTCGTGACTATAGCTCCTCTCAAAAGATATCGCTCTCCTGCTCTAGATATTCAACAACACTTCTTTCATGTCCTATGACCTGTATTTATAAGAGATCTGATGAAGGGTGCTCCCCTTAATATCACAAACACATAACAGAAAAAGAGAAACAACAACAATATGCAAGAATAGAAAATGGACTTCTTATTATCTCCACAAATGTGGAATTACAAACTTTCAGAATTATAATATGCAAAGCCACATGGGCATTCCATTACAATATTCTGTAGGACAAAGCCTTGAATCAATACCTAGATCTACTACCCAGAACTGCCCCGACAACACTACGGGCCTTCGTTATATAGGCAATTTTCACCGCCCGAGAAGGTTCTAGAAATTTAGCCCTTAAGGCCGACTATACATAGAATTATTTTATTTTCACAATTTTTACAATAGGGTCGGCTCAAAAGAAATACAAAATATGCTTTTAGGTAGCCCAACTTCCGGAGGCCATAACTTTTTAACCATAGCTCCGTTTTTCTATTGTAACCACTTTTTGGAAACACCATGACGAAATCTAAAGTGCTTGACGGGCGCCGGGGGTCGATCGCGATCTGGAGCCTCTAAGGCCTTCAAAATTGACCTGAAAGATTTTGTACCCAAAAATTTCAATAACTTCACCAATACTGATGATGTGGCAATGAAACTCAACTGGTAGGCTGAAATGACTGAGATGAACCTCCACTTGTGAAATCATAACATTCCGAGATTGTATGACCAACTTACTAAAAATAGTAAGTTTTCATAAATAGCAGCTCTGCACAAGATAGCCTTTATTGAAAACAAAAACCAGAAATATTTTTGGGTGATGCAAGATTGCTCTTACACCCAGGATGCTCCTGCATCAGACACCCGGGGTAATTTGAGAAGTGACCTTGTCACGACTCAGGTGTGCAGAGGAAAACCAAGATGGTTAACCTCCTCCTTTGTTAGCCATGATGAATCTTCAACAGGTCGTCCTTTCAATTTGACCAAATACTCTTCATATGTCTTATTCTTTGTGCTTCTGCCAACATGACTATCTAGTATGTCTTCAATCTTCTTGATATCTGAATTGGTTGGTGGAATACTCCACTGTGCTACTGTAACCTCATCTTCAACATGACGGAGCCTTCATTTTTACAAATTAGGGCCTCCATTTGAGAAAAAATGTTGGAGGCTTGACAAAGTATTGTCATTGATGTATATAAAGAAATGGCATGTCAAAATGAAGATAATTGAAACATGAGTATAATATATAACAGTGATACATTGAATTGATTGTGATTATAAACATCACCAAGAGAAATGGCTATAAAGATGACAATGAAATTGTTGATAATACACAACAGTCCTAACAACAACAGTAATATTATGGTTGAATTTGAAAGAGAGATTGACTGCCGTTAAGGAGTTATGTGAGTGCAAACAAAAACAATTATCTACCTAATGAAAGCTATGAAGTTTGGGGTGTTGTTGAACTTACTATTGAAGACTATTGGTTCTAACAAATAAGAGGTGTAGAAAATATGCACAGAATCGAATGGAAATACCAATATCCATCAAACGATGCAAAGATATGTTCTCAACAGCGGAGTATGTGCTATCAGACTAGTACATAAGAATAAGAAGTGGTGTCAATAGCAAGGAAACAAATCAATACCGTGAAGTAAATACATGGAAACGACAACCCCTTGCAACGTCACACTGTAATAGCGCAGCTTGTCTTATTTGGAAAGTAAATGAAATGCAGCGATAATCAAGTCTGAAGATATATTGAATATCTAGTACTTACTATATGTAGAGATAATTGCGTTAGCCTTATGATATATTAAGACAGCGATAATTTTGTAATGATATATGTTCAGTGGTTGTGACGGAAGTCTTGGTAGTCAGCAGCGATGAAAAGACTAGGAGAGTCAAATAGCAATAGAAGCCGACAAATAAATTGAAGTATTGTGATGAAATGGACTCCGCACACTTAAACCAGTATGAAAGATGGAACTATAGCATAACGACACAGGAAAAAGCGCCAGCACATCAAAGGACATTTGGAGTATCCGACGTGGGTTAAAGAATATCGAGCTCTTCATTTTAAGTGCCATCTATAGAAGTATCCCGCGCAAGATAGTGTTGTCGATTTCTAAATTAATGAAAGAAAGCTATGCTATCGATAATAAATCTATTACCATATCCAATGATCATTAAGACTTATATTAGGAGTTGCGATTATGGTAAAAGGGGATTATTTAAATGAAAAGATGCGATAAGGTTATAAGAGATGTCTCTTTTACCAAAAGACATAGCTCTTTGAAATTAAAAGATATATATAGACGGGTATTTGTTTGAAGGAAAGGGGGAGACATTACGAAACAAGCCTATATATATAATTGTATGGAGGCATAAGAGTAATAATATGACTTTGTAATATAAATTCAATTATTTTATTATTATTCAATTATTTTATTTTAATAATAAAATAAAATGTTCTTTGTTTATTATTAAAGGTGTGGAGAATTAAACTGCAGGTGAACAATCCTTTGTAATTATTTTTTGATTTTTGTATGCAATTTAAATGTCAGATAAGTGGACATGGTCATTTAGCATCTTAAACTCGATCATCGCAGATATCGTGAAATATTTAATTGTTTCCGAATTTGTGTCCAGTTTGTCTTCGAGGAGTTAAAGTTCAATCTGGACTAATTTAAGATTGCATAAATATTTGATCTGTCGCATCTTGATTATTTAATTGATTGGCAGTATAAGTGAATGAACGTTATAAAGTTGTACGTAATCTTCATTGAAGTTGACTCTATCGCCCGAATGAGCAGAGGCACTGGTCTTTTTATTTCTGAAGTATTGGGTTTATATGTGAAGTTAGAAAATCTATCAATTCCTTCCTACAAACCTCAAATCCATTATTAACAATCTTTACACAAAATATTTAATTCAAACATTCAGCATTCAATTTCATATTGATCGAGTTCAAGGAATTTGCCAGCCGGAAAACTCACAAGCTTAAATCCGCTATAGAAAAACTTTGAAGAAAGTGATCAGGTTCGAGGTGAAGGTTTACCCGCCTAGGTGTAGTGAAGCCTAAAGTGTAGGGGAATTTGGATTATTCCCGTTTGTTGGCCAGAATTGATTTGCAATCCTATTGGAGAATTGGCAAGCTCTTGGATTTCCAATCTGTGGTTTTGGGAACCAACACAACACCTCCTTCATGATACTCTGTTAGATCTGAAACATTAAACACTGGTGAAATGTTCAGCTCAGTAGGCAACTCGACGTCATATGCATTTCCTGAATCATGCTTCTTTAGTATCTTACATGGCCCAAACTTCTTCATTTTCAGCTTGTTATATGTACAAATTGGAAATCGCTCATTCCGCAAATGAACCATGACTTCATCTCCAACCTGAAATTCCTTATGCCTCCTTTTCTCATCTGCCTTAACACCTTATACTGCACATTCATCTTGGTAATGTGCTTCCTAACCTCCTCATGGATGTTCTTCAAATGTTCTGCAAAATCCTCAACTTCAACACTACTTATTTCTCCTTTATCTATCTTTCTCAACTCAGATGCATTTCTTGGAGTACTCCCATATACAATCTGGAATGGTGATTTACCAGTGCTCCTGTTGACAGAGTTATTGTATGCAAATTCTGCTTGTGGTAAAATCAAATCCCATCTTGTTGGCTTATCTCCAACCAAACATCTCAACAAATTTCCCAAACTCGTATTCACCACCTCTATCTGTCCATCAGTCTGTGGATGATGTGATGAATTGAATTTCAAATCTGTCTTCAACTTCTTCCACAATGTACGTCAGAAATATCCAACGAACTTAGTGTCCTTATCTGAAACTATACTTTGGCAAACTATGTAGTCCCACCACTTCTCTGAAAAATAATTCTGCTACATGAGCAACTTCGTTAGTCTTCTTCCAAGGAATAAAATGTGCTATCTTCAAAAATCTGTCAACTACCACAAAAATTGAATCATGTCCCCGCTGAGTCCTTGGCAAACCAAGAACAAAATCTATACTGATATCCTCCCATGGCTTCTCTGGTACAGGTAATGGGTGATACAACCCTGTATTCAGCTTCACTCTTTTTGCCATCTGACATACTCTGCAACTGTGGCCAATAATAATTCTCACTAACCAAAGCAAGGTTTTTGTCAAGACCAAAATGTCCAGCCAATCCTCCGCTATGCTTCTCTTTGATGAGATTCTCCCTCATAGAACTTCTTGGAATGCACAACTGACTCTCTCTGAATAACATTTCATCTTGGATGATGAAATCCAACCACTTCATTCTGTCTAGAGTAACAGGTTCTTTACAAGCTTTCCAAGCTTCACCAAAATCAGGATCTTCTGGATACAAATTCTTGAGTTCGTTGAACCCAACTACCTCAATCTGCATCTCTGTCAGCAATAGTTGCCTTCTGCTAAGCGCATCTGCAATCCTGTTAGACTTTCCACTTCTGTGTTTCAAAAAAAATGTATAACTCTGCAAAAACTCAAGCCATTTCAAATGCTTTTGATTCAACTTTCCTTGACTATTCAAATATTGCAAAGCTTGACGATCAGTATACAAAACAAACTCCTTAGGAAGTAGATAGTGTCTCCACTTCTTCAATGCTTGAAATATAGCATAAAATTCCTGAACTATAGCATAAAATTCCTGATCATAAACATAATATTTTCTCTTAGCATCATTTAACTTCTCACTCAAATAAGCAATAGGTTTACCTTCTTGGCTCATAACGGCTCCTATTGCAGTACCACTAGCATCACAATCTACTTGAAACACCTTATTAAAATCTAGAAGTGCTAAAACAGGTTGTTCTGTAACTTTTTGTTTGAACAATTTAAAACTCTTATTTGCCCCATTAGTTCACTTGAACTCTTTTCTATCCTCTCTCATTGTTTCAGTCAAGGGTCTACAAATACTGCTAAAATTTTTGATAAACTTTCTGTAAAAGCTAGCTAAACCATGAAAAGACTTTACCTTAGTAGCACTCCTTGGAGTAGGCCATTCAAGGATAGCCTGTACTTTCTCTGGGTCCATTTTCAGACCTTCTGCTGAAATTACAAATCCTAAATACACTAACTCCTTCACAAAACTGCACTTCTTCAAATTAATCAACAATTTCTCATCTCTTAACTTCTCAAACACCATACAAATATGCATCATATGTTCCTCCAATGTCTTGCTAAATATCATGTAGGTAAACAATGACAAACTTACCCAGAAATTCTTTCAGAACCTCGTTCATGAGCCACATGAAAGTGCTCGGTGCATTGGTTAGCCCAAAAGACATGACTAACCACTCTTACAGTCGTTCCTTTGTCTTGAAGGCAGTCTTCCATTCATCTCCTTCTCTGATCCGAATCTGGTGATATCCACTTTTCAGATCTATCTTTGAAAAATACACGACTCCACTCAAACAATCCATAATATCATCCATTTGTGGCAATGGAAACTGGTACTTGATTGTGATCTTGTTTATTGCTCTGGAATCTGTACACATCCTCCATTCTCCATTATTCTTTGGTGCTGATACCGTTGGTACAGCACAGGGACCAGACTCTCTCGAATCAACCCCTTCTGCAATAACTCATGTACTTGTCTGTTCAGTTCTTAACTTTCTGCTGGTGTCATTTTGTGTGCTGTCTTGTTTGGAAAACTAGCTCTTGGAATCAAATCCATCTGATGACTAATCTTCCTTACCGGTGGTAATCCATCAGGAACATTATCGGACACAATATCCTGAAACTCATTCAACAAATCTGCAACCTCTATAGGAACATTCTCTACTAACTCTTTACCAACTTTTGGAATTAAAGCAAAACACACATGCTCATGTCTCATACCATATAGGAATTTTCTTCCATCAACAAAAGTTATTCTTGCATTACCACATATCTTTTCTTCGGTCTCCTTCAATGGCTTTAGCTTATGTCGCACTCCATCCTTTGTCAGGGAATAGGTATTCGCACGACCATCGTGTATAGCACACCTGTCAAACTGCCATGGCCTATCCAACAACATGTCACATGCATCCATAGCTATGATATCACATAGTACCTCATCATGGTACCCGCCAATCTTGAACTTTACTAGGCACTGTTCACTGACCATGACCTTGTGGTCATCCTGTACCCAGGCAATTCGATATGGATGTGGGTGTTTCTATCTCTTGAGCTTCAACTTTGTCACCATCTCTTCTGACACCAAATTGTCAGTGCTTCCACTATCAATAATCACATCACAACATTTACCCTCACACTTGCATCTAGTGAGAAACAGGCTCCTCCTTTGTTCAGGTTCATTCTCACCACTCAGCAGGACTTTTCTGTTAATCAACGTTTCTCCTCTTTCAGCATCTTCAGAATTTGAGGTTCTGACATCTTCATTTACATGTGCCACTCTGACTTGGCCTTCATTCCTCCTATCCGTCCTCTCTTGGCATTGAGGACATTCAAATGCCCTATGACCTTCTCCACAGTGAAAACATGTTCCATGGAAGCCTCCTCTTCCTGAACCTTGTCCTCTTCCTCTTCCTCTCTGATCTCTATTGTTCTGATCTTGGAAACGATTGGAATTGTTTCCTCTCTGATTTTGACTGTTACTGGCCTCATCCTTCTTTTTCGGATCTTCATTTCAGCCTCCATATGACCACTTAGCAGGACTCTTCTGTTAATCAATGTTTCTCCTTTTTCAGCATCTTCAGAATTTGAGGTTCTGGCATCTTCATCTACATGTGCCACTCTAGCCTGGCCTTCATTCCTCCTATCCGTCCTCTCTTGGCATTGAGGACATTCAAATGCCCTATGACCTTCTCCACAGTGAAAACATGTTCCACGGAAGCCTCCTCTTCCTGAACCTTGTCCTCTTCCTCTTCTCTCTGATCTCTATTGTTCTGGTCTTAGAAACGATTGGAATTGTTTCCTCTCTGATTTTGACTGTTACTGGCCTCATCCTTATTTTTCAGATCTTCATTTTAGCCTCCATATGACTGTCTACCAGATCGTCCACCGCGACCTCATCCGTTTTGTCTGCTCTCGAACTTCTTGTTCAACTTTTCCTCTACTTTTAGGGCAAACTGGTATGCCTCTTCAATACTGTTCATTCGAACCAGATTCAGCTCCTCTTGAATGCTTGGCCTCAACCCATTAAGGTAACGGGCAACTTTCTCCTTATCAGCTTCCGTATGACCTGTTTTCATGAGGATTCGATAAAACTCCTCTGTATACTCCTAAACAGATCTTCCTGCTTGCTTCAAACTTTGCATCTTCTTCAGTAGGTCAAGCTCATAATCAATAGGAATGAACTGCCGCTTCAATTTATCCACCATTCGATCCCATCTTGTGATTTTATCTTTCCCTCTTCTATTTCGCTCCAATTGAATCTTTTGCCACCAGATCTTCGCATGACCTTTCAGTCTGGCTTTCGCGAATTTGACCCTATCAGGATCCTCAATATCTTCATACTCAAAATATTCTTCACATTCATTGATCCAGTCGATGAACTCCTCTGGGTTAAGATTTCCTGAAAATTTACAAACCTCAAATTTAAGTCTTTTCCAGATCGTGGAAATGGCCCGAAAAAGTTTTTCTTCCTCTTGGTTCACAATTTCAACTTTTCCTTGATTTTCTTCTTCGGCTTCATTCTCGCTTTCGTCTTTGACATTAAGATTCATTCCTCTGTAAATCTCTTCTTGCAAAGCTCGCACTTGTCTTTGGAGTGCTCTAACCTCTCTTTTGCCACGTTCCGTTCTTGGAGGCATTTTCGCGATGTGCGTTGAAACCCTAACCACGGTCCTGGTGCAAACTGCCTCACAGTCGGCGATCTGTTTACACACTCAGGAACTCTTACTCTGATACCACTTGATGAAGGGTGCTCCCCTTAATACGACAAACACATAACAGAAACAGAGAAACAACAAGAATATGCAAGAACAGAAAATGGGGTTCTTATTATCTCCACAAATGTGGAATTACAAATTTTCAGAATTACAATATGGAAAGCCACATGGGCATTCCCTTAGAATATTCTGTAGGACAAAGCCTCGAATCAATACCCAGATCTACTACCCGGAGCTGCCCCGACAACACTACGGGCTTTCGTTATATAGGCAATTTCCACCGCCTGAGAAGGTTCCAGAAATTTAGCTTTTAAGGTCGACTATACATAGAATTATTTTATTTTCACAATTTTTACAATAGGTTCGGCTCAAAAGAAATACAAAATATGCTTTTAGGTAGCCCAACTTCCGGAGGCCATAACTTTTTAACTGTAACTCCGTTTTTCTATTGTAACCATTTTTCGGAAACGCCATGACGAGATCTACAGTGTTTGATAGGTGCAAGCGCTAGTCAGCAAGGGATCGATCGCGATTTGGAGCCTCTAAGACTTTCAAAATTGACTTCAAAGATTTCATACCAAAAAACTTCAATAACTTCACCAATACTGATGATGTGGCAATGAAACTCAACTAGTAGGCTGAAATGACTGAGATGAACCTCCACCTGGGAAATCATAACATTCCGAGATTGTATGACGAACTTAGTAAAAATAGTAAGTTTCCATAAAAAGCAGTTCTGCACAAGATAGCCCTTATTGAAAACAAAAATCAGAAATATTTTTGGGTGATGCAAGATTGCTCTTACACCCAGGATGCTCCTGCATCAAGATCAATGTTATAAAAATTACATCGTCATAGATCCGCCAAGCTGTAAACTCTTTCATAAATCACGCATGCGAAACCTTAGAATAAAAAGTTTGCAAACTGATCCCGAGTTTACCTTCAAACACTCGTAGATAGAACAAATCTAACTCCAGTTCCACTGAAAAAGCTAACTCTAGTTTTACTAAAAGTGCTCTTTAATCCGGTTCGGATTATCATGTGTTGGCATTAAGGGATGGTAATCGGTAAGATTGCAACTGGTACATGGCAAAAAAGGTATTGTCATTGATTGGCAAAGAGTTGTTTACATTTTTGAGTAAGGACACTAGTGTTGGATCTGTGAAGCAAAGATAGGTACAGTTGATAACAAGTGCGAGGATAGACTGGTTTGGCAACCGGTGACATTGTGTAAGAAAGAAGAGACTATATTGGATCATTAGAGCAACCGGACACCAAGGGAGATGCAACCGGTAACCACCAACAAAAACCGTGGAAAGGATGCAACCAGTATAGCCAGAGGAAGGGAAGGTGACAAGTCAAAGCTCATACCTGTGCACAACTTAAGGATCTTTACCGATCAAGTGAAGACTTTATCATGATAGATGAACGGGGGAAAGTCATAGTCAACAAACAATTATCTAACTCTTTGACCAAGATTTACTGCTCTAAATCTAGTAGACTTTGAGTTATCAAGACAATCGGTATGAGGCGTGATTGAAGGTTTTTAATGCCGGAGTTTGTGACATTAAATAATGGAGATATCTCTTGTAAAGAAAAGCTTTTGACATGCATCTGCCGTTTTCCTTCATAAAGCAGATAAAGCATAGCATGCATCAAATGTTTCCTCAGTGAATTAATACTCCACTAGATGATTGATTCGAAGGTGATCTTTAACCAGGTCGTGCATGAGAAAAGAAAATAGGGCAAGAAGTCTATATATTCCTCTGCCTGACAAGAATATAGTTTGCCCTCATTCTGCCAAAGTAAAGAGTGAACCTATATGTTGAAGCAGCTAAGGTGAAGAGAGAAGAGAAGAAAGAAGAGTGTGTAGAGGAGCACAACAGCAAAGGAGAACATACGTGCAGTGACCGGTGATGTTTCTTAGTTGAGTATAATAGAGATCTTATCAAGTGAAACAAAGACATTTTTAAAAGGTCAAATTCTCTATTGTTCTCTAACAGTTACAATAGCAAAGTCCCAGTATTTTCGGTGGACATTAACAGGTCCCTTGTACTAAATCCCTTAACCGGGTGACATTTGTTCAAGTATTCTAAGTCCTCTAACCAGGCAGGCACTAACAGGCCTTACTGTATCAAGTCCCTTAACCGGGTCGCATCTAACAGTGCGCTTGTAATCCTTTAATAGGGAAGGCTCCTAACAGGGCACACTTTAGGAGAGTGTAGAATTTGTGAGGTTTTCTTACACCGTGGTTTTCTCCCAATTTGGGTTTCCACGTGATACATCTGGTGTTGCTTATTGATTGATTGTTTGATATTATTTTTATGCTAGAATCTGTTTTGCGTACAGTTTCGGTATACTACATCAAATTTGTTTTGAAGTTTTTATAGGTGCTGATTCACCCCTCCCCTCTCAACACCACTTAGGACTGTCATCATGCACTTAACTAGTAAAGAACTTGTATCCTGCTAGTTGTCTCTTCCCTGTGTGTTTCCTATGACCGGTTGGAATAACCTAGAGCAATATAAGCGTGACCGGCAAAGTACACCACATACTTGTTTAGTCTACCGGTTCATAATGAAGAGTACTGGTGTGATGTACTGGTGTTCTGGTGGGTTTGATGTTTGCTAATGACTTTACCAATTACAACTTAGTTATTTTAACAATCTTCCCCTTTGGGATTGGTGGCAAAACATCACCTGTCTTGTAGACTTCTTCTGTTGATCTCCTTGTCTACTTGTAACACACTGTCTATTATCCCTTTCTCTTTTTCTTCAACTCTTTCATCTGATACTTTCATTTGCGCTGATTTCATCTGATACTGATCTTCCCTGTATCGGAGATCTTTTTCCTTTTTTGTATCTGATCTTCTTCTTCCTCCGTATCTTATCTTCTTTCCCTTCTTGCCTCCACAGGTCAAAGGGTTGTTACATCTTAAATGTTTTCATTTCATATTTGTAAATTATTGAAGATATCCTTATATATTTTCTTTGCAGAATCAAGGAATGGCTTCTATATACCTATTACATGATCTAAGTTCTTCTTTGCTGTTTGAAGTGAGACAATTATGTTTTCCATGTCTTCGACTGTTTTTTAATCAGGTTATCTGCATTGGTTACTGTTGTTTGCATCAGATCAAAAGTTGGGGCTAGGAACAACTGGAATCCAATAAGATCTTGAATTCGCTTTGTCTTCTCTTCAGATGCCTTTCTTAGGATGAGAGCGAGACTTGTCATTTCCCTGCTGTACTCAGTTGTAGAATAGTTCTTTGCATCAAACTTGGATGAAAGAACATTTATCTCTTCTGTCGTATTGGATGTTCTCTTAGATATATCTTGGACAAAATCTTCAATGTTTGAAGTCCTTGATATCGATCTTCCTGCATCCTGTATCTTATGCATTAGCTCCGCGGTACTTGTAGATACGGTGATCTTCAGTTCTTCAACTTGTTTGTGAAGAATTTCAATTCGCTTCTTCTCATAGTCATCAATTGCAATTGGCTTCGGGTCGGTGACATCTTCCCCAATTGCTTGTGCAAGAATCTCTAATTGATCTATAACATGTTGTGCAAGATCTAATTCATCCTCATCTATATTTGTATCCGGTACAAAGTTGTGCAAGATGTTTCTTACACTAGAGAGAACCATATCTTGTTTTCTCTTAGTGAGCTCTTTTATTTGTCTCGTTGACATCTTGCTTATGTCAACCACTGTATCACTAACTTTACTTTTCTTTGCTTCAAAATCTGTTGCAAAAGTTAGTTTTCTCTTAAATGAAGATGTGCTAGGAACATCTACCGGTTGCTCCTGTTTATTCTCTTGTGCACATTGTTCGTCTGCAAGCTTCTCTTGTTCTATATTAACAGGTAACTCCTGTTGTTGAGGTATCTCATCTTGTTGTACCTCCTGTTCATTTTGCACTTCCCCTCTTGGTTGTACTTCTTCCTCCGGATGGACTTCCTCTTCCGGTGGTTGCTCTGTTTGTTACTCCTCAGCAACCTGTTGTTCATTCAAAGTAGTTTCCTCTTTATCTGTTCCTTTTTTAGTAGTCATCTTTTCTGATGACTCTCCTTGAACTAGATCTTCTGGCTGAACTTGTTCGCCCAGATTTTTTTGTTGACTAGATGAACGGTTTAGGTGGAACTTCCTTCTCACCGGTTTAAGATTGTTCACAAGCTGTGAACTTACTAGTGGTACCAATACTCTTTCAGGTTCACCTTGAGAGATTTCTAGTGGACTTATTGTTTTTAGATTACGGAATTGATATTTTTGCCTGAATTCTAGTGTATCTTTTATATACATCTTTTTCTAGTCTGTTGATAACCTTTGCAACCCTGTTCTTTGTGTCCAAATTTAGTGACACTGCTTCCATCAGAAGTTTAGGTGTCTTATCACTAAGACCTGGTGTTACTTGTGTCAATGTCTCCCTTACAATCTTATTGTTTGCCGCTAAACCGGTTCTCCATTTTGCCATTATTCTTTGATTCAATTCGGGAGGAAATTGAGCCATATAGTCTCTAGGACTTTTGTTGAAATCTAAAAAGGTTTCCAACAGAGCAGTCTCTATTTTCTGCTTATCCTCTTCTACTAAAACACTAAACCATTTAGCTGCGTTTGACACTTCACCAAAACCCATAACTTCATCAACTATATTATCTAGAGTTAAAGTTCTAGCTTTACCTTTAACTAGGGAAGGAAGTAGGGTTGGTGGAGTTAGATCACCAACTTGGTCTTCGGTGATATCAACAATGACCGGTTCTGTTGAAATCTTTTTCTTGACCGGAGTCTCAACTCCCAGAATGCCTTTTCCTTTTCCAGTGTCAATCACCGGTGGCTCTATGGTCTTCTGGCATTCTACCTTTGCTTGTTGTTGTTGTTGAAGAAGGTTCGTCCATGTAGTAACTCCTTCCTCATGCACTTTGCCCACCTCTCCAATCAGCACCTGACTTATTCTCTTTCTTATCATGAAACACTGTTTATGTAGGTCAGCTTGTTGGGTTTCTTCTTCTAGAGTAAGATGATTGTGAACTTCAAGTAGAGCCTTTATCCTCCACTCTCTTTCTTTATCTGTTGAAGACTTCCAACCTTCTATTATTTCCAGTAGATCATCCGATATTACTTTGTGAAATTCAGTGGGAGTATGATTGAACTTGTAAAGACTGTAAACTACAACTTCTTCTATTCTTCTTTTATCCTCTTCGTTACTTAGTTCATCTCCTTCCAACTGTTCCCAATCCACCTTTTTCTTTTATTCCTTCAACCACTTCATCAATGGTTGGTTTCCTTCCTCTTGGTGCATCCTCTTTCACTGGTTTCCCAGTCTTTTTCTTTCAGTGAAGAGTAGTTGTTTCTTCAATTTTAGTTTCTTCTTGTTCTTCCTCTTGTGCACTGGACACCTGTTGTGTCCTTTTCCTTTGAACCTTGGGTTCTTCTGCTACAATTTTCTTCTTCCTAGGTGTAGGAGTCCTTTTTACATATACATTTTTCGGTTCCTTTACTGATGTCTGTTTCTTCAAATTTGCTAGAATCTCTTCATAGGTGCCAAACCGGTATGCAAAGA
Organism: Chamaecyparis obtusa; assembly: GCA_027943335.1. Lineage (NCBI taxonomy): Eukaryota > Viridiplantae > Streptophyta > Pinopsida > Cupressales > Cupressaceae > Chamaecyparis > Chamaecyparis obtusa. The sequence continues at coordinate 1,353,927 of BSBK01005918.1, forward strand.
GGTCTAGGTAACTATGTTGCAATGCATCAGCATATGCCTTTGCTACCTTGGTAGAGATTTCATACCCGAGTTCCGGTGCATACTTTGTTCTACGTTGCATAGCCTGGATTATACAGTGATCAGTGCTAACCAGAAAGCGCACCTCATCCTTGTATTGTTCAACAATTGCCGAGGGAATTCTTTCCTTGGCGTGCATTCTAAGCTAGAAGGCTTCAAAATAATTGGTCATTATTTTTATGGAACTGATTTTCTAGGCTATTTGCCATTTCTCCTTTTTGAATCATAACCGGTTTATCTACTTGCCAAGAAACTTTTCCTATGCCTGGAAAGAAATTCTGATAATAGAAGAACAAACATACCAGCAAAGTTCCAGATTTGAGAAACTTCTTCACCAGACCGAGCTTCTTCAGGTTTTCAAAGAGTTGACCTCTCAACATAGCACAAATATCATATTGTGCATTATCATGCATGATCCTGTGTGTGGCGTGTATAGCTCCTCTTGGTACACTATTAAGGTTGCTCGACTGATAGATTTTGTAGCCGATGACCGCTGATGCAAACCGAACGCCCTCATCTTCGATGTCGTTAACAGTCATGAACCGACTGTTAGACTTTGACTTTGTTAACCTTGCGACTTCTGCATTGGCTATCGTTCTTAGGCTGAGAGCTTTCCCTTTATCATTATATCCAGTAACCCTTCGCAGATCTTCTTTGGTTATTGTTGTGACTGCGCCCTTCGCAAGCCACATTCCTGGTTCGTGAACCCTACTTAGAACCAGTCTTATCCAATCCAGTCGAAACACTAACACTGGTGGATACCTTACTCCATAAGCAAACCTGAAGTCTCAAGCTTCGCATACTTGGCTTGAAGCTTTCCGTCCTCGCAGAGTGAAAATATTCGCTTTGGATGAACGTTTCATCCAGTTCTTCCTGTTTGGAGTCGATGAACACCGTTATGTCTTCAGTCAACAAAACTCCTTCAGACATCGACAATAGAGCACCCGCCATATCGTTCTCTCGGTTCTGTACTGTCATTAGGTCATAAACTGGTTTATCAAATTGATTACCTTCAGTTAGGTTAACCACAGAAGATGATGATGCCATCGTATTGGACCGGTTTACACAAAGAGTTCTTGATAGGATTTACGGAGTTCACTTAGCAAAGAATGTAAATCAAAGCAAGACAAGCTTACTCAAGCTTAAGAAATCAAAAATCATAGTTCGCAATGTAAAGTGAAATGAGTAATCATCCTTCCCTTAAATAGACTTAAGTCATAACGGTAATTATCAAACGGTAACAATTGTTAACGGCTACAGGATTAATTACCCTTACCTAATCTTTCTTACAACAATCGGTTGCCATACATTTACCTCTTAATCAATCCTCGATTGCAATGTCAACACTTGCCTGTCCGGTTTACCTGATAGACCGGAGACTTCTTCTCGGTTGCACTTCTTGACTGTGTGAGATCAATAATCACCAGTTCCACTGGGAACAGTAGGCAGACTACTGATACCCTTTAAGCCCTTAGGCTCAGTTTTCTAAAGAGATATCACCATCAACAGATGATGACCTAACCTTTGTTTTCTCCTCAGCAGAGCTCTTTGATTCCTTTTTTAACCAAATCTTCTTGATTTTCCTTTCAACCTCTTTTACCTTGTTATCCTTTTGGTCAGGAGTCAAGTTTTTCTTGACCTGTTTAGCAGCTCCTCTTTTCTTGTTCAATGGCTGGTTTTTGCATTCCTTGGCCAGATGTCCAATCTTATTGCAATTGTAACAAGCCATTCCGGTTGCCCTCCATGGATTGACCCTACTTTCCCTACTCTTGGGTGAGTGACATTGAGAGTTGCTATGGCCCAATGGTCCACAACTAGCACAATTGGTTGTGCTTCGGTTTATATTCCTATTAGTGAATATCGGTCTTGGTGGAGATTTGAATGCCATTGTTTTGGACCTGCATTCTTCAGCCTTGTGTCCAAACTTGTTGCATGTATAGCAGTAACCCTTGAAACTTCCCTTGCTCTCGTTGGACACATTGTTGGAGCGAGACCTACATTCAAATGTCGTGTGACAATATTTGTAATAGTTGCTGCAGTAACTATTAGAAGTGAGTGGTTTCACTGGTGCATTTGTGCAGCCATTTGTTTTATGATCCAGTTTACCGCAATGATTGCAAGAGGTTTTGAAGGTCTTTTTACCTTTTTCTTCTATCGGTTTCTTCTTTTCCTTCTTGCCCTGCTTGACTTTAGAGGATTCACCGGTTTCTTTGCTGCTTTGACCGATGTACCCAAGTCCTGTGGGATCCTTGTGCTTTCTTTGAGCCCTCAATTGCTCATTAAGCTTTTCTGAGATTTCATTGTACCTTCTAAGTGTCTCATTTCTCTCTTCAAGAGTTTTCATCTGTTCCTTCAGTTGATACAATTTAATAGCCAGCCTTTTGCATGCATCATCTTTATCATGCAAGTTCTTGTGCATAATTACATTCTCTTGAGTTATGATCTGCATGTCTTCTTGAAGTTGTAATATAAGAACATCACTTGCTCTTACCGCATCCTCTGCTAGATTTCTTGCTCTTTCAAAGGTCACTAGTGATTTTACGGCACTATTCCTTTCATTTGCAACTTTCCTTTTGTCTTCAACGATTTCAGTCATTCTCAAAGCATTTATTTCCTGCTCCCTTGTCAGATTGGAGAATTGATCGGTTAGACTCTGATTTTTCTCCATAAGATCAGAGACTGCCTCTTCTTCTTCATCAGATCCACTTTGCCCAGAGATTTCCTCAATTGTTTCATTGCTTTCAGTCAATTGCAGAGCCAGCTCTTTTCTCTTTGCAAATTTCCTGCTCCCTTGTCAGATTGGAGAATTGATCGGTTAGACTCTGATTTTTCTCCATAAGATCAGAGACTGCCTCTTCTTCTTCATCAGATCCACTTTGCCCAGAGATTTCCTCAATTGTTTCATTGCTTTCAGTCAATTGCAGAGCCAGCTCTTTTCTCTTTGCAAGAGACCTCCTCAATCTATTCTCAAGAGAGACAATTATGTCATTGGCTTCCTCAAGCTTCTTTTGATACTTGTATCTGTCCACGATCTTTACTCAAGCAGTTAATCTTTATAATTTTCAGAACTAAAGGCTATGATACCAATTGTTAATCCTAACCGTTTAATGAGAGGGGGGGGGCTGAATCAGTAAATACAATTTCTACTTCAATTTATCGTTTTATATATATTCTTGCAAATTTAAAAGAATATAACAACACCCATAAACAGAAATTGAAATGCACAGGTCAACACAACATATATATGCGGAAACCCTTGGTTAGAAGGAGAAAACCACGGTGGGACAAAACTCACAACTTTACTACTGCATTAATAAAGATGCCATGTTAGAGGCTTACAAAGCACTAGTAAGAGTGCTTTCCGGTTAAGGGATTTGGTAGAAGACTGTTAGGATCTTGATCCTGTTAGGAGTCACCTTGTAAGAGGACTTTCAACACCAACAAAGATGTTACTCGGTAAAGAGATTTATACAAAGAACCTGTTAGGGTTCACCCTGATTAAGGGATTTGAATATGCTTCACAATCTAAAGCAATGATCTTATGATGACACTTTTTGTCTAATCAGATCATACCTGCTCCCCTTTTCTCTGTTTGGTTGTTGAAGCTTTCTCTGTCTTTCACCTCTCATGACTGTAGCTCCTCTTAGAAGATATCGCTCTCTTGCTCTAGATATTCAACAACACTTCTTTCACGTCCTATGACCTGTATTTATAAGAGATCAATCTTATAAAAATTACATCTCATAGATCCGGCAAGTTGTAAACTCTCATAAATCATGCATGCAAAACCCTAGAATAAGAAGCTTGCAAACTGATCTTGAGTTTACTGTGAAACACTTGTAGATAAAACAAAGCTAACTCCAATTCCATTGAAAAAGCTAAGTCCAGTTTTACTAAAAGCGCTCCTTATAATCCGGTTTGGATTATCATGCACTTAACCGTTAAAGAACTTGTATCCGGTTAGTCATCTCTTCCCTGTGTGTTTCCTATGACCGGTTGGAATAACCTAGACCGGTATAAGCGCGACCGACAAAGTACACCACTTGTTTAGTGTACCGGTTCATAATGAAGAGTACCGATTTGATGTACCTATGTTCCGGTGGGTTTGATGTTTGCCAATAACTTTACCAATGACAACTCAGTTATGTCAACAATCTTCCCCTTTGGCATTGGTGGCAAAACATCACTTGTCTTGTAGACTTCTTCTGTAGATCTCCTGTCCTATGACTTGTAACACACACTGTCTGTTATCTCTTTCTCTTTTTCTTCAACTCTTTCATCTGCCTGATTTCATCTAATACTGATCGTCTCTGTATTTGAGATCTTCTTCCTTCTCTGTATCTGATCTTCTTCTTCCTTTTTATCTAATCTTCTTCTTCCTCTATATTTGATCTTCTTCCCCTTTTTGCCTCCACAGGTCAAAGGGTTGTTATATCTTAAATGTTTTCATTTCATATCTCTAACTTGTTGAAGCTATCCTTGTATATTTTCTTTTTAGAGTCAAGGAATGACTTCCATATACCTCTTACATGATCTAAGTTCTTTTCTTCTTGCAGCGAGACAATTATGTTTTCCATGTCTTCCACTATTTTGTAATCAGGTTCCTTGATCAGGCTATTTGCATCGGTTGTTGTTGTCTACATCAGATCAAAAGTTGGGGCTAGGAACAACTGGAATCCAATAAGATCTTGAATTCGCTTTGTCTTCTCTTCAGATGCCTTTCTTAGGATGAGAGCAAGACTTGTCAATTCCCTGTTGTACTCAGTTGCATAAGAGTTCTTTGCATCAAACTTGGAGGAAATAACCTTTATCTCTTTTGTCGTCTTGGATGTTCTTTCAGTTATATCTTGGACAAAATCTTCAAAGTTTGAAGTCCTTGATATTAATCTTCCCGCATCCTGTATTTGGTGCATTAGCTCCCTGGTACTTGTAGATATAGTGATCTTTAGTTCTTCAACTTGTTTGTGAAGAATTTCAATTTGCTTCCGACAGTCCCAACTGGTGCTGAGAGGGGAGGGGTGAATCAACACCTTTTCAAACTCTAAAACAAATCTGATGTAGTATACTACAACTATAAGTAGAACAGATTCGAGCATAACATATAGCATGAAGCAATCAACAATAAGCCACACTAGATTTATCACGTGGAAACCCAATTTGGGAGAAAACCACGGTGTGAGATCTCACAAATTTTGCACTTTTTTGAAGTGCACCTTGTTAGGAGCCTTCCCTGTTAAAGGTTTACAAATGCACTGTTAGATGCGACTGGTTTAAGAGATTTGATACAATAAAGCCTGTTAGAGCCTGTCTAGTTAGAGGACTTAGAACACCTGAAAAGATGTCACCCGGTTAAGGGATTTAGTACAAGGGACCTGTTAATGTCCACCCAAAATACTGAGATTTTGGTTATTGTAATTGTTAGAAAACAATAGAGGATTTGACCTTTTAGAAATGTCTTTGCTTATCTTGATAAGATATCTGTTATACTTAACTGAGAAACATCATTGGTCACTGCAGATGTGTTCTCCTTTGCTATTGTCCTCCTCTACACACCCTTCTTTCTTCTCTTGTCTCTTCACCTTAGCTTCTTCAGCATACAGGTTCACTCTTTACTTTTGCAGAATGAGGGCAAACTATATACTTGTCAGGCAGAGGAATATATAGACTTCTTGCCCTATTTTCTTTTTTCATGCACGACCTGTTTAAAGATTGCCTTCAGATCCATCACCCAGTGGAGTATTAGTTTACTTAGGAAAACATCCGATGCATGTTATGCTTTATCTACTTTATGAAAGAAAACGACAGATGTGTGTCAGAAGCTTTTCTTCACAAGAGATATCTCCATGATCTAATGTCACAAACTCCGACATTAAAACCTTCAATTGTGCCTCATACCGATCGCCTTGATAACTCAAAGTCTACTAGATTTAGTGCAGTAAATCCCAGTGAAAGAGTTAGATAATTGTTTGTTGACTATGACTTTCCCCGGTTCATCTATCATGATGAAGTCTTTACTTGATCAGTAAAGATCCTTAAGTTGTGCACAGGTAAGAGCTTTGACCTGTCACCTTCCCTTCCTCTGGCTATACCGGTTGCATCCTTTCCTCCGTGACCGGTTACTGGTTGCATCTCCCTTGGTGACCAGTTGCTTTGATGAACAGATATAGTCTCTTCTTTTTTGCACAGTGCCACCGGTTACCAAACCAGTCTCTCCTCGCACTTGTTGTCAGTTGTACCTGTCTTTGCTTTACAGATCCAACATTGGTGTCCTTAGTCACAAATGTCAACACCTCTTTGCCAATAAATGACAATACCTGTTTTGTCATGTATCGGTTGCAATCTTACCGGTTACCATCCCTTAATGCCAACAACTTCTCATAGTTATCATTGCAATTGTCTATGGGTCGGTGACATCTTCCCCAATTGCTTGTGCAAGAATCTCCAATTGATCTATAACAGGTTCATCCTCATCTATATCTGTATCCGGTACAAAGTTGTGCAAGATGTTTCTTACACTAGAGAGAACCATATCTTGTTTTCTCTTAGTGAGCTCTTTTAGTTGTCTCGTTGACATCTTGCTTATGTCAACCACTGTATCACTAACTTTACTTTTCTTTTCTTTAGAATCTGTTGCAAAAGTTTGTGTTACCCAAATTTTCCTGCCCCATACAAATTTGGCCACTGGTTGGGAGGTCCAATATTCTGCAAACCCTGCCAAGCACCTGAAATTTTTTTATGGTTTTCTGCTTGCTCTCCTGGTCTCTACAAATCTCCAACTCTCTGGTTTGCAAGCTTTAATTCAAAAGGTGACCGTTGGACCCTTAAAACCCTCTAAAACCCTAGGCCTGTTCTAATTTGCCGTTACCTTTTTCGGCCACTTAAAAGTTCTTTTCCCATGTGCGCTTTAATCTTTCTTCAGTCGCGGAATCTCTTATTTCTGGCAGTTTAGCCCTTAACACGCAGCGATCTGATGAGCGGTTACGGTTTGGTTAGCAGTCTCAGCTCAACGGTTAAATTCAGGAATCTAGATCTACGGTTGGCGCATGATCGCATAGGCCAAGAATATTTCTTGCGATCATGCGATGGCCGTCTATCTTCACTGTCTGCAGAGTTCGGTTGTTAGTGGGTCTGATGCCAGGTCATGCCGATGTGCAAGCTTCTGATTGGTCAAGGCTAGTGATGTGGAATTCTGTCAGCGGGCGCAGTGGGTTGTCAGTCGACGATGATCTAACGATTGTCATATGATTGCATGGAATATTGCAAGCCCATGCGATCATACGCCAGCCTTTGATTCTACCTTTTGGCAGGGCTCTGTTAAGTGGGTCCTTGGGGTTTGACGTGCTCGAACTTTATTGGTTGGCCGGACGACAGTTGGGCTCTGTCAGTGGGACCGTGTCGGAGGATTTGCAGGGATGTCAGTAGAATTTAGATCTACGGTTGTCGCTTGATTGTAAGGGATCTTTTGAGCCCATGCGATCTTGCAACAACCATCAGATGAGAATCTCAGTGGGTCATGGGTCCGTGTTGCTAGAAGGCACTAATGTGCTTGTTTCTGATTGGCTTGAGCTGGATGCTGACGGAGATTTGTCAATGGGTCCAAATTTCTTAAGTGAGGTGGCAGTCAACGATGATCTACCGTTGTCGCATGATCGCACGGAATCTTCTGAGCCCATGCGATCATGCGCCCACCGTCCGATGCAAAATAAGATTCTTGCTGTCTTCCGATGTCAATGGTTGCCAAGGTGTCTGCTGATGAGGCGGTTAAAAGCGAATAAAAGAAAGACAAGTGGCATGGATGGGCCTAGATTTATGTACTCGGTCGGGTGATCACTTAAACAAAAAGGGGATATTCTTTCTATTCAGCGATTCAGAGAAACAAGTGTGTTCGCTTGTTTGCTGAAAGGAGCTTGAGTTAAGGAATTCATTTCGCGAGTGAGTGAGGTAGTTGATCGCTAGTTCTTCTAAATGTGAGCTAGGGTTAACTGTTCATTAAGAGATTCAGCGACCGAGAGAGAAAAGGAAAACCTAAGGTTAAGGCTGGGTTAAGGTTAAGAGATGTAAGGAGTACCCGGTAAAAAATAGAGAATTTGACGGCTACGTTTTAAAGTAAGATTGAAATTTGAATATTGGCCGTGGATGAAGAAATTTAGTGCCACTTGTGATCGTTTAAATCATTTTTTAAATTCAAATATCTAAAGAGTACCAGATTGGAATAGTTATGGCGAGCCCGGGTTGCAGGAAGGTAGATAGATCAAGGCGGCTCGAAATTTGCAGACAATTGGTGATGGAAATTGCATTCAAGGCACGTATTTGATCGATCAAGATATTTCAAGATGCAATTATGACCAGAATTGATAGAATTAGGGTTGCTGATTATTTTATGTCAAATTATATGTAACCCTAATTAGGTTTTGACTCCTGACTACGTGCAAAGGGAGATGTATATATTGTTTTTGGAGCTTTTTAGAAGCTCAGAGTTGACAATTGTAAAGGAGGATTTTTCTTTCTCAGAATTTATCTGTGGCATTCTTTCTGCCCTCTGATTTCTGCAGTTTGTAACTTTCATTGATTGTTCAGATATTGCAAAGGTACTTTGTGACATTTTCTCTATCCCTATACCTTCTATGTCTGCATTTTCTCTTATTGAATTGGGTATATGTATGTTTTCAGTGATATCTTAGGGTTCTTGATCCCTCTTTCTTTCTGCAGTTTATGTGTATGCCTGTGAATGATTTGATTTGAATGCTCTTGTGGGTATACTTCCACCCCTGGCAATCTGTATCATTCCTATACCCAATTGTAGAGGTGAATGTTTGTTTGTAGGTTATAGTTTGTGTCTAAGTTTTTAGGAGTGCTATTGTCTTGTGAAATTTTCTCTTTCCTTGCATAGCATCTCTCTATTGTAGACCCTTCTATGAAATATTGATGCAAGCCTATTTAGTGAGTTGTGATTTCATAGACCTAAGATTGTGTGCTGAGTTCATCCTTTATATTGCAATTCATACCATATTTTCGATGTATCACCTAGTAGGTAGTTTGCTTTTCAGTCATTTCCCTTTCAACATTCCTTCTATTCCTTTCTCCTCAAAGATTTACTTTCCTATCAAGAAGCAAACTAAGGTGATTATCCAAGAGGAACCAGCCTAGAACCTGGAGGTCTCATCTCAGATAGCATAGGTCCCACAACCTGGAGATGATTCCCATGTTATACTAGGTTATCAAGACCAAGAGAGCTTGAAACAAGGGTGCAAACTTAGTGTATAACAGTTTGTTTTCTCTTTAATGAAGATGTGCTAGGAACATCTACCAGTTCATCCTTTCTATTCTCCTGTGTAGGTTGTTCCTCTGCAGGCTTCTCCTGTTCTATATTAAAAGGTAACTCCTGTTGTTTAGGTATCTCATCTTGATACCTCCTGTTCTTTTTGCACTTCCCCTCCTGGTTGTACTTCTTCCTCTAGATGGACTCCCTCTTCCGGTGGTTGCTCTGTTTGTTGCTCCTCAACAACCTGTTGTTCATTCAAAGCACTTTCCTCTTTTTTTGTTCCTTTTTCAGTACTCATCTTTTCTGATGACTCTCCCTGTACTAGATCTTTTGGTTGAACTTGTTCGCCCCGATTTACCTGTTGACTGGATGTGAACGGTTCGGGTGGAACTTCCTTTTCACCAGTTTAAGATTGTTCACAAGCTGTGAACTGTACCAGTGGTACCAATACTCTTTCAGGTTCACCTTGAGAGATTTCTGGTGGACTTGTTGTTTTTAGAGTACGCAAGTCATATTTCTACCAGAATTCTAGTGTATCTTTATATACGTCTTTTTCCAGTCCTTTAACAATCTTTGCAACCTTGTTCTTTGTGTCCAAATTTAGTGACACTGCTTCCATCAGAAGTTTAGTTGTCTCATCACTGAGACTTGGTCTTACTTGTGTCAATGTCTCGCTTACAATCTTATTGTTTGCTGCTAAAACGGTTGTCCATTTAGCCATTATTCTTTGATTCAATTCGGGAGGAAATTGAGTCCTATAGTATTTAGGACTTTTGTTGAAATCTAAAAGTGTTTCCAAAAGAGCAGTCTCTATTTTCTGCTTATCCTCTTCTACTAAAACACTGAACCATTTAGCTGTGTTTGACACTTCACCAAAATCCATAACTTTATCAACTATATTTTCTAGAGCTAAAGTTCTAGCTTTACCTATAATTGGGGAAGCAAGTAGGGTTGGTGGAGTTAGATCACCAGCTTTGTCTTCAGTGATATCAACAATGACCGGTTCTGTTGGAATCTTTTCCTTGATCGGAGTCTCAACTCCCAGTATGTCTTTTCATTTTCTAGTGTCAATCACCGGTGGCTCTGTGGTCTGCTGGCATTCTGCCTTTGCTTGTTGTTGTTTTTGAAGAAGATTTGCCCATGTAGTAACTCCTTCCTCATGCACTTTGTCCACCTCTGCAATCAGCACCTGACTTATTCTCTTTCTTATCGTGAAACTCTGTTTATGCAGGTTAGCTTGTTGGGTTGCTTCTTCCAGAGTGATTTTGAACTTCAAGTAGAGCCTATATCCTCAGCTCTCTTTCTTTATCTATCGAAGACTTCCATCTACCTTCTATTATCTACATTTTCACAAATCCTCTTTTGAAAGAGTCCTTTGAGTGCTTGAGAGACAAATTGGGAGTGATTTTAGTGTCGTCCATTCACTAAGTTCTCATGAAAAGCATGTGCATGTTCAGGGGAGCTGCTCATTGCCTTATTCAATTAGCCCCAGATTCCCTTTGTCCTTGATGTCAAAAGGGGCGACGTTGAGTGAGGTTGTTCATTACAGTCCACTAGTTGCACTTTGAAGACTATTTTTTATAAGGTTTCCATCAATGACAAAGGGAAAGAAGTTTAGAGAGGGAGTGCATTATAGTCAGGGAGAGTATTACAGTCAGCTAGTTGCTCTCAAAAGATTATTTTCTACATAGTTGCCATCAATGACAAAGGGGGAGATTCTTGAATTAATTGTCATTGATGTCAAGTGACAAATTAGTGGCATGAAGATCTTAACATTTGCTAAATTTATGGCACCCTAATCAAGATCCAATGATGAAAAATTAATATGTTCAACTTTTGAATGAATCTTCCTAAAGAGCTGACCATTAATATTTAAACAAAATTAAATTTCATTTTGGCTATTTCTGGGTCCCTAAGAGGGTTGACCCCTGGAGGATATGGTTCCCATGTTTGGCAATAAAAATAGATTAAAAACAAGTTCTTTGGTAGCTGACCGATGTGATCCAAGGGTTACAACCGTTAGGGTGAAAAGATTTATGCTTTATATATCTATTCATTGAATATCATTCAAATGCAAAAAGCAGATCTGAAGAGCAGAATTAAAGGCAAATTCACAGCAGATCTAAAAGAAGACATAAGGACCTTTTGTGAGCAGATTTTTAAAATTTTATTTCATAGTGAGGAGAATTATTTCAGTTTTCATGAGCAGTTAATTTCAAATTTTATGAGCAGAAATCAGACACATATTTGGAGCAGATTTTTGGGCAGCTCTTATTGAATATTTTAAACGGATCTAGGACAGATTTAATAAACTTATGTTCATCTTGTCTTCTCTTGTTAGATCTTAATTGTGTTAATTCTTTGTTCATTGCTTTGAGATTACAAAAATTGAAAACTGAGAAAGTTGATCTTATACTGATTCACCCCCCCTCTCAATATAAGTTTGTGTGTGTGTTTGTTTGTTTCTTCACCCTCGAGGATGAAAACCCTCAAATACTGAATTGAGGATAGAAGCTCTCCAATCCATTGAATGAATTTTACATAGAGGTCACATTTGGGCTAAGTATTGTTGTTGAATAACTTTATATAATTTTCTCAGATTGATTTAATGAGTTATTGCTGGTCATATTTGTGCATTTGGTTAGTTTGTTCTTCATTAAGCTGGCCACAACACTTTTGAGGATTTGTATCAATATTTTTTGTTTTTATGTTGGTTGTAGTTTTCATATTATCAGTTGTATCAGTCCAATTGCAACCATAGAAGATATTTTCCATTGAGCGCATAGGAAGGAAAGGGCATTTGGGAATTTGTGGACATTGTAGTGGATTTGTGCAACAAATGTAGGAGTGTAATAGATTTCTATCAGGCCCCTCTTCCAATATCAATCTTTATGGCCATTAAGGTTATAGATTATGCATGTCTCCTATAAGTTGGGGTTTGGAGTTGTTCATGCCTATTTATCAAAACAGTTGAGTGGTTAATTCTTACAATAGTTATTTTGTTGTCTTCTTCAGTACTTCACTAGGTTTGTGTTCAGCTTGTTGCACTCATTCATCCTTCATTCCTATTTTCAAATAAATTAGCTACTATATATCTATGTAGTTTGCTTTCCAACTATTTGATTTTTTTTCCCCCAAATTTTTGAACAAGTGTCGGTGATATTTCCTAGAATTGAAATAGAAGGGAATTCATTGCTTTATTATTCATATTGTTAAGGTTTGTCTGGTTCATTGCCAAATTACCTTTGTATTGTATGTATGTATGGTAATACTGCCATGACCAGGTTGATTATTTAAATTTTCGTAATGTGTACATCGTAGGACTATGTGGCTTGCCTCTATTAAGTTACTATACCAATCTTTGTATTTTCTCACCTTGCTTACTTACATCAATATCTTGGTGATAAAGTTTTTTGAGGATTTTGTGATTGACTCAAAGACTTGCAAAATATTAAAAAAAAACGAAATTACAAGATATATTACAATTTAGTGTACAAAAATGGGTACTATGGGCTCTATAATGATTAATTTATTTTCTTGGCCTTTTGAATCCAAATTCAATACTATTGTTTGTTTCCCACCCACCATTATGCCATAAATTTACAATCATTCCATTTTGATTTTCTTGTATATTTTATGAATATCAACTATGGTTGTTGCTTTTAGAAGAGTAATTTATATATATTCCAAGTTCTTATTCAATCACTACAATACATCTTGACTTTTCCTGCTATTTTTTATGTATTTGGATACCTTTAGGAAGTCGGTGGGTTTGTAATCATAAAGATGATGACCATGTATTTATTTGTTTTCATTTTTTCTTTCAGGCTTTGGGAGGAAATGAGAGGTGGTTTGACCGGTTTTTGGCTCAACATATTGCCGTGTTCTACTACTTCATGGCAGCCTTTATGTATGCATTGAGTCCAAGGATGGCATGTATGTAACTTGAAGAACCTTAATACTGTTTCATTTCTCTCGTTTATTTGACTCAATGCAAATTTTCTTGTTCCATTTTTATCTTTTTTTTTTTTGGCAGTTCATTTTGCTTCAGTGCTAGCTATTGACATGCAGATGGATAAACTGCAAAGATAAATAAACATTGTATTAACTTTAAATTATGAAAGATATTTTGAAAAATATAAGGATGATAGAGAGTAGTGGTCTTTTTCAAAGGGGTTGAGACTAGTTGGTTAAATCAAAGGGTTCTCATTGTGGAGGCCTTGGTTAAAATTCCAATAGTGACATTACGTTGGGTCTATTCATTCTTAGTTGAATAAGGTTGTTTCTATCAAATAAAGTCAATTGGTAGAGGATGCGTCTTTGTATTGGTGGGTATGGAAAGTAATGAAGGATTTGGACTTGTCTTTGGAATGGAATGGATCAGATGGAGAAGAGGTATGGCAGGTTTGGAGGCATGGCATGGATTTGGGATTGTTTGGATTCTCCATGTTATGGCATGATTCCCCGCCTCCTCTATATTGGCGCCTAACAACATGCTAGGTTTTAGGACTTGTTGGGGAATTGATCCCTCGTTTTTTTCCAAACAATGCTTTGATCCTGGCTAGGCACCTTGCAAAATGGCAGGCATGGAGAAGGTTCCTAGATTAGCGAGTGGATGACTATCCAAAGGACAGTCGAATCCTTGCTTGCATGAGAAGTCTTTCCTCTCTAACTTAGGCAAGCTTTAGTGATATTTGTGGAATGAGTGGCCTTGTGAGTGTCCAAGGGACTAATGATTCCTTGTGATGTACATTTCCCCGCCATGTCCATTTCTTCCTTATCCTAGGCAACTATTTGTAATTTTCTTGGATTTTTAGATGAAATGTTATCTAAATGATAGGAAAATCCCCGTCGTGGGCTTAGTTCTGCCATTCCTTATCCAAATTTCATTCCTTTTAAAGTGTAAATGGTGGTTCTTTGTGATTATCCATAGGATAGTGATATTCGCATGACAATCAAAATTCCAACTTTCTTATCCTAAGCCATGTTTCTACGTAATTTTACTCAATTCCTCCATGACTTAATCGCAGAGTTGCATGGACACAAATACCGTATCAGATATGGATACAACCATTTTATAAGACCCCAATATACAGTTGGATACACATAAATGCTTCATAAATAATTATAAGTTATTTTAACACTTTACAATATGCAACAATAATAGAGTTGCATTGGAAGATAACCCCAAAAAATGGGTCATTGAAAAAATACAACATTTCATTTGTCTTTCTCATTTTGTAGAGGTTTTGTTTATACCAAAAAAACTAAAAAAATTGCATGAAGTTATTAAAAAATGATTGGGATGATTTATTCCAAATTTTTTAAAAATCAAATCACATAGTATTCAACATGGTTGGAAAATCAAGGTTTTTTGGGCACACATGGGTTCAGTATTCGACGTGTATCCTAGTTGTATCTGATATGTATCCAAATCAAATACAGGGATACATTTGCTTGAGAAAGGGTAGAGGAGTGTCTGGCTACACTGCTTGATCGATCAAAAGGTCATCTAAAGTTGAAAAATCATGGCAGCTTTATTCATTTTGTACTTGTTTTTCCATTTTCCCATTTCCCTTTTGACCTATTTTCCTTGATGTAAAGTCCTAAAATTTAATCCAAATCCATTGAAACTTTATATTCTTTGTTGGTTTATCATTTATAAGGAACTTAAGTGCCCTGATGATTCTCCATCTCCATTACTTTCTCCAAAGTTGCATGGATATGAATACGGATACAAATATAGGTATGGTATCGCATACAGAGAACCATTTTTTAAGACCCCCAATATGAATATGGTTGGATACGACATTCATAAAAAAACAATTACACATGAAATAAAGGATTTTTTGGCACGTGTGGATAGGGAAGCCGATATGTATTTATGCCATATTGTATTCGTATTTGATACAAATACGGATACGGGGATATGTGTGCCCAAGGAGGGGTAGGGGAGTTTCTGGCTACTCTACTTTTCTCTCGTCCAATTTTAAGCAAGCTTTTAGTTGCAACTAGCCTAATCTCTGCAGTGCAATATACAATCCAATTTTCCTAAATGTAGAGATGAAATGTAGAATTCTGACAAAAACACTCGAAATGGAGAGACAACAAAATGTAGACCTAAACTAACATAAGTGAATATGTTCAAGGCACAACAAGGTCTTTCTCTACACTTCTTGCGGAACATTGCTATTTTTAGTAAGTGCCTATTTTGGCAGCTAACATCGTTCTTTAGCATTACTTCCTTCTTGATGTGGTTAGTTTGAATTTTTAGTGCCTTGATAGTGCTTTTTGCAAAGTGGTTTGTGTTGTCCTACATTTTGTCACCACAAAATGTAGGTAATAGTACGCAACTTTTGAACTCAGTTTTGTTTTTCTCTATGTTGATTCACTATTTAATTAGCCAATAATGATTGATCTATTGATCTCAATTTGATTAGTGAATCTTTATGCTGAAGTTTTTCGTCAAGTCTTTGTCGTTTTTTCAATTTGTCTTCCTATACTTGATTTTTGAATCCTTCGGCATCCTTTGGTGTGTTTTCGAGTGTGTTTTTGTTTGCTTTTGGTCTTTTTGTTTCGTCCAATCTCTTGCTTTTGGTTTTCCCTTCGATTTGATCTATCATAGTGGTTAATCGGACCTTTCAATCAAAAGATATGGTCATTTAAGTGCCCAAAAAGTGGACTCTCGAAGCTCAACTGCATATTTAAAAAAATAAATGTTATTTTCTATAGTTGAGTTGCACTTTTTGAAAAATATAACATAAAATCACTTTCTGTTATGTTTTTAAGTTACTTTATCACTTAAATTTATAACTTAAGTGATTAAAGTGCACTTTATGATATATTTTTAAGTTGAGTTGCTTTTTAATTTTCACTTAAATGACTATATCACTTTATTGTTTTATTTAAATGTTGAGTTTTACTTTATGTTTTTAATAACATATAAGTTAATATTACCTTTTAAGTGATATTATTCTTAACATTTTAAATAAACATGTGCTTAATTAAATCACTTAAGTTGTGTAAAGCAACTACATGTCAACAATCTCCTACTTTACATGTAAATGCATCTAGAGAGTCCACTTTACATGTAAAGTCAAAAAATAAAACATGCATTTACATCTAGAGAGTCCACTTTACATGTAAATGTCTTTAACATGTTTTTTACTTTACATTCAAATGCCTCCCAAGAGTGCATTTTATGCTTGGGACGCTTTTAAGTGTTTTAAAGTGAAAAAATAAAACATGCATTTACATCTCTAGAGTGAGCTTTGTTTTAAAACATGTAAATGCAAGTTTTTGAACACATGTAATGGCACTTAGAGAGTGCATTTTGCATGTAAAAGACTCATTCTTACAAATGCATTGAAAAATAAAACATGCATATGCATGTGTAGAACCTGTTTTGGCTGGAAATGCATCAAAGAAGCCAAAAACATGTAAAAAACCACATGCACATGCCTCCCAAAAGTGCATTTTTACTGGGAGTTGCATTTTATATGTTTTTTATGCAAAAACTTCACATGCGCATGCACATAGAGAGTGCGTTTTGGCTGGGAATGGTCTTCCTTGGTCAACAACATGAGAAATAACTCATGTAAATGCATTTGTTAAACCCGTTTTTGCCTTGTATCATCAAATGCAAGCAAAATGTTGCATGCATATGAATATGGAGAATGCGTTTTGGTCTTAGGGCACCATTTCATCCAAAAACGTGACATGTAATAGCATGTTTTAAATCTGTTTTTGCTTGCTAGGCTTATTTAAGACAAATGCATTAAAAAAATAACACATGTTATTACATCTAGAGGCTGTGTTTTTACTCAAGGATGCATTTCTAAGTTTTTCTATGCAAAAAAATTCATGCATTTACATCTCAAGAACCCGTTTTGCTTCCAAATGCATGTGTTCTTGATCCAAGAACAAATTTTTTGCATTCTTAGCCCAAAATGATTAATGCAAGTGCATCATTTGTATGCATTTCCATTAAAAACGCCCAACAAGTTTGAATCTTGGAAATGGTCAAAGATCTTTGAGTTGTTGGATGCAAATACATCTCTAGAATCCGTTTTTGGAGAAGGCAAAGACATTTCAACTTCTCTTTCTTCCATTTTTGTCTCATTGAGCTCCAAGTAAGTATATGTATTTGATTTTGTTTTGGTTTTTCTATTATTTTTCCTACAATGTTGCGTTTTATAGCTCATTTGTTTCCATTTGTTAACAGAGCCCATGTATTATGCATTTTTGTGTTTAAATAAGTTAAAATCCTTCATTTTTCAATGCATAAAATCATCTTACACTCAAAAGCGAAATTGCATGTGGAGTTTGGTTTCAAGTTTTTAACATATTTGGGTCAATAGCAAGAGGTATGTTTTGTGTTTTTCTTTCTTGATTGCTTGCTTGTTTGTCGTTTGTTTTTGAAGAAAGATGAAGTCATTTCCTCAAGAATGCAAGTGCATCCATTCATGCCAATACATTTTTCACTTTCCAACACGTGTAATTGCATTCCTCAAGTCCATTACATGTGAAAACATGTCATCCTTCATTACATGTAATCACATCCCAAGAGTCTGTTTTTGGTAAAAAGGTCACTATTTTAGTACCAAAATTATCATTTACATATTTCCATGTACTTCCAACTTGCATTCTTGGCCACACAAACAAAGCCCCACATGTAGTCTGCCTTCACAAGTCCGGTTTTACTCCTTTTTGTCCATGTTCATGTGCCTTTAAATTCATTTCCAGCCAACATGTGTGTTCTATGAGTATCTAATCAATACTCCGAATACCTTGTTCTTCATAGATCCATCATTGCAAGCCAAAGCATAGTCCTCTCATGGATCCAATCTCTTTAGATGATGTATTTGCTCTTTGAGATTTCCATGTTGCAGCATAGGATATGTCAACATCGACAAAAGCTAAAGGAAAAATGAAATATCAATATGATAAGGAGTTGATTCATTCTACACCCTCACTCGTTTCATCATCTTTAGATCAAATTACAGATACAAGAATTGGGAATATTGACATGACCAATTTCTTGCAAAGGCTTGAAGATCCTGCCAACAAGGAACTACAACGCATCAAGAGGAGTAACATTCACTTGATTTCTACTTTCCCTATGGCTGCCTCGGAACCCGAATTATTCTTTGAGTGTGCGCGTCATTTCAATCCCAAGGGCAAAACAGTCAAAGATGCAAATGGAAAGGTGATTTTCAGCTTGGATCCTGATGTTATTGAACAAATTTTCAGAATTCCTCCAAGCCTTGAATGTGTAGACTTGTCCAAGGATATATCCATACAGCTGTGGAACCAGAATAAGTCATATTATCAGAGATACATGAATGACCAATGGCTGGTTAATAAGAGGTCAAATTTCTCCAAATGGCCAAAGACAATACACAGATTTGACTTCTCTCCAGAAGTTAATGATCTTGAGGGATTCTCTTGTGGATGATTACAAGGTTGTGAAATCAGCAGGTATGGGTGCAATCAGAATTGAAGCCATTTCAGAGACTATGAAGATTTCAGATCTTTCTCTTATTCATGATTGTATTGCCAAATTTAAGGCTTTCCTTGATAATTTCGAGGATTAATTCTCCTTTCTTCAAACCTTCTGTTTTAGTTTTCATGCTTTGTAGATTGGAGAAGATGAATTGCATGCAATGCAATTACGTGTAAATTCGATTACATGTCCTTATGATATGTAATCCAATAATTCTTCTCACCTAGTTTTACCACATCAAAGTGGCTGAGTTGCTCCCACTTTTTCCTCCTTTTTCTCATTCCTTTCCCTATAAAGGAATGAGCCTCTCATTCTAAATATCATCTTTATTTTATGCAAGAGAGCTCTGCCAAACTTGTGCAAGCATAACTGTGATTGTGTAGTACTATTTTGGAGAAATATAAATAGGAAGAAACAATTGGAGCTGAAGCTATGACTGAGTGCAATTGTGGTGAATCAAATTGGAAGTTGTGACTGCAATTTGGTTTTACCGTCTTTATATTTATGTGATTTTTGTGTTTTGTAAAGAGCAATTTGAAAATCGGAAACAATCGGAGCCGAAGCTGTGACTGGGAGCGATTGTGGTAATATAAAACTAGAGGATGTGACTGTAGGTTATATTACCATCTTATTTTCATACACTTTGTTAGAATAGTTAGAAAATCTCTACTTCAAGAAGTTTGTGTTCCCCAATGGTAGAGGTGTTTCTTATAGAATAGATAAATAGGTCATAGAGCCAAGCCCGTACACTTTTTAATCAGCCTATGAGTTGGTGTTGGTTTATTGGTATCACTGTTTCCAGCTTTTAGATAAAAGTGTAGTTTAGAGATTAAAGCTTTGCCTATTACTCGTTTTTTGGGTAAGTGGATTCCTTTTTGAAAGATAAGAAGGAATAATTGTAATACCCTATTTGATAATCTCTTAACTTCTTGCTTACTTTGAGTTGATCCAAGGAATGGTGAGAAGGGGGAGCCTTCCCTTTAAGGTAGGAGAGACATTGTCTCACACGCTGGTATCACTATTTTGTAACTAGATTGTTTCTCAAAACTGTCGGTTACAAAAGATCCACTCAACAGTTTGGATTATTGAAATTACTGCACTAAAGTTAAAAAGTGAATTTTTATTACTCACTTTAGTGTTTCTTTTTTTAGTAAAGTCATTCTGCTGAAGTTGGACATTTAGGGGAGAGGGGAATTGGGACATGATTAATTTAAATTTTTAAAGGGCCCTTTTTAGGGAAATGAATGAATCAAATTTTACATTGATCTTTTTTTCCTCAAACTCAATATAAAGGGGGTTGGTTCTCATTTTCATTATTCAAGTTTGCACACATAACCGGAAGCTTTTAGATGGAACAAAGAAGATTTGTTTTGATCGGTAAAAATTGTTATTTTATAATTAATATAAAATATATAGAGTTCAACAAGATTCAGGGTAAGCCCTGCATAACATGTACAATCAGATACTCCACCAAACCAAAAGTTGAAAGTTCTTAAAACATCTCCCACCCTCGACTGAAACTAAAAACTAAAATCTGCTTATCCCAAACAAAATGGTCCTCCTAGCCAATATACAATGCTACCCAAGCCTTGACTAAAACAACAAAATAGGCCTTTACAACATATACAATTGAACTACTATAAATAGTACTCAACAAAAATAGAAAACACGCTGAGTATGACTATTCTTTCTTGCGTTTTTCCAAAAGGTCCATTGACCTAGTAATCCTTCGGGTCGTATTCCACTTTCGGCTTCTTCTCAAGCTTCATGTGTTTGACCTCCATCTTCAAATTCTTCTGCTCCAACTCATGCAAATAGTCCTTCAGGAACTCCCACTGCACAACCGCATCCTCCCTTCATTCTTCTTGATTTGACATAGTTCTCCATACTAATAAATGTTTCAAGGGTGGCTCCAATTCCTCCACCATACAAGAAGCCCTCCTCTTCTTTGAAACCCTTTCTCAGTTCGGCCATAACATCAATCACACGAGGCCTTCTAGCCATTCAAAGTGAACATATGTCTTCATAACCCAAACCGCTTTCTCTTTTGTGCCCAACTCCAATGCCCAAGTGAGTAACAAAGTAGCAATGTCAATATTTGCTCTATAGCTGTGATCTGAACTTAAGAACTTCTCTCCAAATAAGAAATCTATAATTTGCCAAAAGTTTGGATAAATGAAAACATTCTTTATTTTTTTCCTTCATACTTGCCCCATGAAACATTGTTGTTGACATGTCGTGCATAGATAGAAGTTGGCTTCCATCACACCAGTAACCTCACTACCTTACACTAGAAATTTCTATGCCAAAGCTGAGTGAAAATGGAATGGAAATCTCACTTTTGCTGGAAATAAAGCACCCCGCATACCACACATGTGTCGCGCCATCACATCATTGAGATACTACATATAATACATTGTGATATTGCTATCAGGATTCAACTTTATAGTTTTTTGAGTCAAACTCATTGACCCATGTGTCATGAGTAGTGGCTCACACGAACCCATCTCTCATGAGAATGAATGGAACACTTAGCACTCATTGGATCTAGGTGATGCTCACAGAGGTGAAGCACTAGGACTTCCTGGGAGGTCACACATCCCAGTACTACTGTAATGTCCCCATTTTTTAATAAAATATTTAATTAGGTTAATTAATTAAATGATCCTAAAAATTAAATAATATCATAAGGACTTATTTAATTAATTGATTTAATTAATAAAGGGCCCAAATAATAAAATAATAATTAAAGTTTGTCGGCCGAAGTCCTATTTGTAATCCTTTGGGAAACTTCCCGGAGGCCTTTATAAGGTCGTCATTGGCATTGTAGGAATCATCATGGATTAGATTTGACTTTTCTTTGTATTTCCAGAGGCTGAAGGCTGAGGGAGTTCATGCACAGTTTCGAAGGTGGAAGACCATCCCTAGTTTGCTTTTCGCATTTTTCGGTGGTTCAATGCAACCCTAGTTTGCCGTTGGAAATATCACTTCGATATTTCACTTGTGTGCCGAATCTGTTGATCGTCTTCATTTGGAGATTGATCTGTATGGCTTGGATCTTGTCTAATGCCTATGTTACCTGACATATTGCTATTTGAATCTAGATATATAAATATACTTTGCATCGCTGTCTTTGGCAACAATTATTCTAGTGTTCATTCCATTGATTACGTGATCGTTGCCAGGAAACTCTAAATTGCAAATCTGAAATATTTTGTTCATGTGGCATTAGCATTATTTGTTTTGTATATCCAGAGGAGGCATTTTTGCGTCCATAGATCTGAAGGCGTCGTAACTCTACCACACAACATCCACCCCACACAACACTATACGACATGATCAGTTCTGTCTTCGTACTACTCGCCACGAAACGATCCAGGAAGCCTTCACCGTACGGTCTAGGAATTTCTCACCATAACGACCCCTCAACCAAGGCCTTCCGTACGACACTCAACAACCGTAGGGAGCACTGGAAGAATACTGTACGACTCTCTGCCATACGGCCTATAATGCTGCCAAGTCATTGAGATTGCAAGAAGGTAGTTGTGTTTGGACAGGAAGCTGTCTTCAGGACGAAGCCATACTCCATTCAGACCTCAATAACATTACAGTGGTATCAGAGCTAGTGAACTTTCCAGCTTGTTGGGAGAATTCAGAGTTTTTTTTGACTTGGATCACGTTGTGGCACCTAGCGATGCCATATGTTCTCTATCTCGAGTCTCATCTGATTGGAAGGCGTATCTATTGGTTGAGTACTCGAAGAATACTTTCGCATGCCAACTGTTGGATGGTCAAGCGCAGGATGGCAAATACAAGGTGGTTGGTGACATCATTTACCATAAATACATAATCTATTGGTACCCGAGTCCAAGATGAAGGTAAGGATTCTGGAGGAAGATACTTGCACAAATATTGTTGAACCAACACCTGACGATCAACTTGATGGAAATGTGGGTCCTATCAGTGACCCTCCGAACGAGCAGGCTCTACTGAAGGTTGTTCAGTTTCTTGGTGGTGTGGACTCAATTGAAAATCGTTTGCAGGAGCGATCTCTACAATTGGTTGAATATGGAGTTTACCCTTCAACTAGGCACGTGGCATGCATGATGGCCACCTCTTCGTGTGAGGGGCATCCTCGTGGAAACAAGTTGTATCTGAGCTATGAGATCCTAGAAGAGATCAACGGGCATGATGGTATGAAGTCTTTGGATCTGATCATTGAGGCGCTTCAATGGGATTCTGATGACTCTGGACATGGCCATGTTTATATCAGAGTGGCGCAGTGAAAGCTTGATGGATATTTACTTTTCTCTCCTACATCCAAGTGCGTGTACATGATAATGATGCAGCAGGAAGACTTCAGTAAATACGGCTATCAGTGTCCGCACTTGGTTTGGGATTTGGAGCTGTAGTGGGCAAACCATTTGATTAGGTTAATTAATTAAATTTTCCTAAAAATTGAATAATATCATAAGGACTTATTTAATTAATTGATTTAATTAATCAAGGGCCCAAATAATAAAATAATAATTAAAGTTTGTCGGCCGAAGTCCTATTTGTAATCCTTCGAGAAACTTCCCAGAGGCCTTTATAAAACCGTCGTTGGCATTGTAGGAATCATCATGGATTAGATTTGACTCTTCTTTGTATTTCCGGAGGCTGAAGGCTGAGGGAGTTCATGCGCAATTTTGGAGGTGGAAGACCTTCCCTAGTCTGCTTTTCGCAGTTTCGTTGGTTTAGCGCCATCCTAGTCTGCCGTTGGAAATATCACTCCGATATTTCACTTGTGTGCCAAATTTGTCGATCGTCTTGATTTGGAGATTGATCTTTATGGCTCGAATCTTGTCCGATGCCTATGTAATCTGAAGTATTGCTATTTGAATCTGGATATATAAATATACTTTGCGTCGTTGGCTTTGGCAACAATTATTCCAGTGTTCATTCATTTGATTACGTGATCGTTGCCAGGAAACTCTAAATTGCAACTGTGAAGTACTTCATTCGTGTGGCATTAGCATTATTTGTTTTGGATATTCGGAGGAGACATTTCTGCGTCCATAAATATGAAGGTGTTGTAACTCTACCGCATGGCATCCACCCCACACAATCATATGAAGGTGTTGTAACACTGTATGACGTGATTGGTTCTATCTCTGTACTACTCACTATCGTACAACTCGTATAGCCTTCACCTTATGGTCTAGGAGTTTCTCACCGTACGGCCTTGTGACTACCATACAACCTCTCATCCAAGGCCTTTCCTCCGACACTCAGCAACCGTAGGGAGTACCAAAAGAATATCGTACGACTCTCTGCCATATGACCTATAACGCTACCAAGTCGTTGAGATCGCTAGAAGGTAGTCTTGTTTGGACAGGAAGCTATCTTCCGCGCCAAACCATATGCCATTCGGACCTCAAGAACATTACAACTACTCTAGCTCAAGTGCGCTTAACTACGAAGTTTCCTTTATTGTAAAACCCACCATGCTTGCAACCTCACTTACAAAACCTTCACCAAGTGTTGTGCCTTATGAACCATTCAATAGAAAGCCCCTTAAGTCTTATTGTCGTGCATAATCCTGTATGCCGCATGTATTGCACCTCCGAGTATACTATTTAGGTTACTTGAGTGATATACTTTGTAGCCGATAACCGCTGAGGCAAACCGAACGCCATTGTCTTCAATGTCTTTCACAGTCATCATCCGACTATTATACCTTCACTTTGTCAACCGTGTGACTTCTGCTTTGGCTATTGTCCTTAGGATAAGAACTTCCCCTACGACATTGTAACCAATCACCTTGCATAGGTCTTCTTTTGTTATCGGTGTGACCACGCCTTTCGCAAGCCACATTCCTAGTTCTTGAACTTTGCTCAAAACCAGTATAATCTAATCCAGTCGAAACACAATTGGATATTTCACTCCATTGATCAATCCCGATGATTCAAGCTTCGCGTATTTGGATGAAGCTTTCCATCTTCACAAAGCGAAAGGTATTCACTCTGGATGAATGTTTCACGCAGTTCCTCTTGTTTGCCGTGGATGAATGCCGTTACATCCTCAATCATGAAAACACTTGCAGGCACGGACAATAGAGCTCCTGTTGTATCATTCTCTCAGTTTTGCACTGCCATAATGTCATAAACTGGTCTCTCCAGTTGATTGGCAGTGATTAGGCTTACCACAAAAGATGAAGATGCCATAATACTAGACCGGTGTTAACATAAAGCTATTGATAATGTTCACGAAATTTGCTAAGAAAAGAACGTTAATCACAGCAAGAAAAGATTACTCAAGTTTATGAAATCAATAATCACAGTTCGCAATGTAAAGTGAAATGAGTAATCAGTTTTCCCTTTTATAGACTTAGGTCGTAACGGTTATTAGGAAACGGTAACATTTGTTAACGCTTACAACGAATCCGCAGACTCGTTACCTGTTCTCATATCCTCGGTTGCAATGTCAACCTTGCTACTTCAACAACACTTACCTGTTCGGTTTTCATGTTAGACCGGTGACTCCTTCTCGGTTGCACTTCTTGACTGAGTGAGATCACAACTCACCAATTCCTCCGAGACTAGTAGGCTGGCTACTTGTTTCCCTTAAGCCCTTAGGCTTAATTTGCTGAAGAGATATCAGCATCAGTAGATGATGACCTTACCTAAGATTTGTCCTCAGCTGAACTCTTTGTCCCTTCTATTGACCAAGTCTTCTTTACTTCACTTTTGGTCTCTTTACTCAAGTTATCCTTCTGGTTGGGGGACAATTTCTTCTTGACCGGTTTGGCTGGTCCTTTTCCTTTATTCATCGGCCGGTTCCTGCATTCCTTGGCCAGATGTCGAATCTTGTTACAATTGTAACAAGCCATTCCGGTTCCTCTCCATGGATTGACCCTTCTTTTCCTGGCCATGGGAGAGTGACATCCAAAGTTCCTATGGCTTGATGGCCCACAGGTAGCATAGTTGGATGTGCTCTGGTTTACATTCCTATTATGGAATACTGGTCTCGGTGGGGATTTGAATGTCATGGTTTTGGACTTGCATTCTTACGTTCTGTGTCCAAACTTATTACAGGCATAGCAATAGCCCTTGAAGCTTCCCCTGCTTCCACTAGACACACTGTTGGAGCGTGACGTACATTCAAAGGTCCCGTGACCATACATGCAACAGTTGTTGCGGTACCTGTTAGAAGTAAATGGTTTTACCGGTGCATTTCCGCAGTCATTTGATTTATGACTCGGTTTTCTACAATGTTTGTAAGAGGGTTTTAAGGTGTTCTTACCTTTGTCTTCTTTAGATTTCTTCTTCTCCATCTTGCCTTGCTTGTCTCCAGAGGAGTCACCAGTTTCTTGGTTGCTTTGACCGATGTACCCAAGTCCTGTGGGATCCTTGTGCTTTCTTTGAGCTCTCAGTTGCTCCTGAAGCTTCTCTAAGCTTTCATTGTACCTTCTAAGTTTTTCTTTTCTCTCTTCCAGAGCTTTTAGCTGTTCCTTGAGCTGCCTTGTTGACATTTTTCTTATGTCAACGACTGTTTCACTAACTTTGCTTTTCTTTGCTTCAGAATCTGTTGCAAATGTTAGCTTTCTCTTTAATGAAAATGTACTTGGAACATCTACCGGTTCCTTGTGCATTGTCTCTTGTGTTGGTTCTTCCTTTGCAGGTTTTTCCTGTTTTGCTGTAACAGGCAACTCTTGTTGTAGTGCCTCCTCTTGATGCACCTCTTCTTCTTGATGTACTTGCTCTTTCGGATGGACTTCCACTTCTGGTTGAACTTGTTTTCCCAGATTAACCTGTTCACTAGACGTGAACTGTTCAGGAGTAACTTCCTTCTCACCGATTGTTGATTTCTCACCAGTTGTGAACTGTACCGGTGGTACCAACTCTTTTTTAGGTTCACCTTGTGAAATGTTCTGTGGACCTGTTGTCTTAAGAGTGTTGAATTCATATTTCTGCCAAAAATCTAGAGAATCTTCATACACCTTTTTCCAGTCCATTTATGATCTTGGCAACTCTTCTTCGTGTCCAAATTGAGTGTCATGGCTTCCATCAAAATTTTTATTGTCTCATCACTGAGACCTGGTCTTACTTGTGTCAAAGTTTCCTTGATTATCTTATTATTTTGGGCTAGTTCGACTATCCATTTGGTCATTAGCCTTTGGTTCACCTTTAGAGGAAAGTGAGGCCTATAGTCCCTAGGACTTCTGTTGAAATCTAAAAGGGTAGAATACTAAACTATTTTTTGCTTATCCTCTTCTACCAGGACACTAAACCATTTTGTAGCATTTGACATGTAATGTACTAACCCAATCTTGGATGTGAATTTTCGGCTTAGTCTAGTTTATTTTGCAATGTATATGATACTTGTTCAGTTTATAAGGCCGTGTTTAGTATTTCTCATAGGACATTGATTTCAAGATTGTCACTGTTTGGCTGAGTCTAGTTTACTGTGGAATGTGCTTCGTTCGATAATAATTTAGAGCATATATAGTTCCAGAATTATTTACCGTATAAGGCTCTCGAATATTCAGCTCACAAATTTGTTACACTCTCAAATATAAAGAAGGCATTTCAAAGCAGTCCTTACATTCATCAGAAAATATAAACATAGACAGTAACTCATTCGATACTATAAGATATACAAACTGCAAATGGAATTGTAAGGTACCAACCGGTAAAACAACTAATGCTGGGGCGGAGCAGAAGGTGTTTGGAGAAGAACTGTAGCTGCAACTAGTGATACAACCCTCCTGTCCCTTAGTTTGTCAGACCCGAGATATAGCGATAGGGCCCGTGGTGAACCGTACTCCTGGTCACACTGCTACAATAGCTTTAAGCTCACGACCTTTCCCTCAATCTGCACGAGTTGGTGTTAACTCTAGTCAGTAGCTGCTAAGGTTGGAAGACATGGCTGCACTCACTCCCAGTCGCAGCACAGCCCGTGCGTAATACTTGTAGGTGTGCGTGCTTCCGCCTAGACACAAGCAGTTCCCAATCACGACACAACACACGCGTGATCACCTGTAGATGTGCGCGCATCTACTTGAACACAACAACTCCCAGATCATGTGAAAATGTGGAAATCAAAGGCTTGGGCGCCATATCACCTGGAGCCACTCCATGTGCACCAATTTGTCTGCTGAAAACGAGCTCCCTATTTCCTGTTGTGGAACTCAGTTGCCAATATGAAATATCTGTATGAACAAATACCAGTGCGGATACTTGCCAGTTGCTGGGGATGCATTATTTATTATTCATCTAACATCTGCTTGAATAAACCAGAACTGAAATCAATTTCCTTGTTCGTGGAGAATAATATCAAATACTGGAATGTAATCATTGAATTGCCAGTTTATTGCGATGTCTTTCTTTCCTCACCAAATCAATGAAGGTCAATGTGAAAACTGAAAGCTTCCACCTTGAAGAGAGCTGGGGCTACGTCCAATCTCTTCTCAAATTCCTAAGGTTTGCGTCCTTGGATTGGCTAGTCATAATAAGCAACCAGATTTCTTTTCTTTGATTTATATTATCTCATGGTGCTTTTTTCGAGATGTACTTTTCTCTTTTATAACCTCGAAGTGAGTGCAGGCACATGAAACTAAGCCATGTGGGATAAAAACTCACTTAAGTCACTTGTATAATATAAATTGACTTTATAAAAAGACATAAAGTGACTTTCTAACACACTTTATAAAATAAAGTGATTTTGACTATAGAAACAGAGCCCAAATAATAATATTTATCCACGCAAACCTGTGACTGGTTGGCATCCTCCAAAATGAAGCCATTAGTCTATTCGGATGGATAGATAGAGTAATCAGGCATCTAAATGGCCTATTGCTGGGAAGGGGACATTACATGACACTTGAGCGAAATCCATGATTTCATCAACTATGTTATCTACAGGTAAAGTTAGAGATTTACCTTTAACTAGGGAAGCAAGTAGGGTTGGTGGAGTGAGATCACCACCTGTGTCTCCAGTGATATCAACAATGACCGCTTTAGTCACAGTCTTTGCCTTGATTGGAGTCTCAACTCCTAGTATGCCTTTCCCTTTCCAGTGTCCATTACCGGTGCCTCTGTGGTCATATGGCTTTCTGCTTCTGCTTGATGTTGTTGCTTTAGAACATTTGTCCAAGTAGCAACTCCGTCATCTTGTACTTTGTCCACTTCACCAACTAGGACTTGACCGATTCTCTTTCTTATGTTGAAACTTTGTTTGTATAAGTCAGCTTGATTGGTTGCCTTTTCCAGGCTCAGGTGATTCTGTACTTCTAGCAGAGCCCTTATCGTCAATTCTCTCTCCTTATCTGAGGAAGATTTCCATCTTCCTTCAATTATTCCTAGTAGATCCTCAAGAATTGTTTTATGCAGTACATCAGGTGTTAAATTCTGCTTGTGAAGAACAAAAACACCGGCTTCTTCCAGCTCTCTTATCTTCGTCATCACCAAGCTTATATCTTCTTGTGACTCCACCCAATCCACTTGTCTCCTTTATTCCTTTAACCACTTCATCAATGGTTGGTTTCCTTCCTCTAGGTGCATCTTCTTTTATCGGTTTCCCGGTCTTTCTCTTTCTGTCAAGAGTAGTTGTTTTGTCAGTTTCTATTTCTTCCGGTTCCTCACCTTTAGCACTGGACGCCTGCTGAGTCCTTTTTCTTTGAACCTTGGGTTCTTCAGCCACTAGCTTCTTCTTCCTAGGTGTGGGAGTTCTTTTTACATACA
This sequence comes from Chamaecyparis obtusa, assembly GCA_027943335.1. Taxonomy (NCBI): domain Eukaryota; kingdom Viridiplantae; phylum Streptophyta; class Pinopsida; order Cupressales; family Cupressaceae; genus Chamaecyparis; species Chamaecyparis obtusa. The sequence goes on from BSBK01005918.1 coordinate 1,383,475, forward strand.
CCTTCTATGGCTGCTTTGCAGATGTCTTTTTCTTCAGATTTGCCTGAATCTCTTCATAGGTCCGAAACCGGTATGCTGACAGATCTAAGTTGCTTTCTTGAAGTGCTTCTGCATATGCTTTAGCAATCTTAGAAGTAATCTCATAACCGAGCTCTGGTGCATGCTCAGACCTTGGCTCCATAACCTAGATAATACAGTGATCACTGCTTACCAAAAAGCACATCTCTTCCTTGTATTCTTCAACAATGGTAGAGGGAATTCATTCCCTGTTGTGCATTCTTATTTGAAAGGCTTCAAATTATTCTGTCATGACCTTATTAAATTGGCTTCCCAAGTTATTGACTAACTCACTTATTTGAACCATTACCGGTTTGTCTTGTTGCCATGTGACCTTACCTATCCTTGGAAAGAAGTTTTGGTAATAAAAGAACAAACATACCAGTAATGTCCCATACTTCAAAAACATCTTCTTCACCAAGCTTCTTCGGGTTTTCAAGGATCTGTCTCCTCAGCATAGGTCATATATCATATCGCGCATTGTCATGCATAATCCTGTGTGCCGCGTGTATTGCATCTCCCGGTATGCTCTTTAGGCTACTCGACTGATATACTTTTTAGCCGATAACCATTGAGGCAAACCGAATGCCATCGTCTTCAATGTCGTTCATAGTCATCATCCAACTGTCATACCTTGACTTCATCAACCGTGACTTTTGCATTGGCTATTGTCCTTAGGGTAAGAGCTTCCCCTACGACATTGTAACCAGTCAACCTACGTAGGTCTTCTTTTGTTCTCGGTGTGACCATGACTTTCGCAAGCCACATTCCTAGTTCGTGAACTCTGCTCAGAACCAGTCTAATTCAATCCGGTCGAAACATGGTTTGATATTTCACTCCATTGATCAATCCCGATGATTCAAGCTTCGCGTATTTGGATTGAAGCTTTTCGTCCTCACAAAGTGAAAGGTATTCACTCTGGATGAACGTTTCACCCAGTTCCTCCTGTTTCCTTTGGATGAATGCTATTACTCAATCATGAAAACACCTACAAGCACGAACAATAGAGCTCCTGCCATATCATTCTCTCGGTTCTGCATTGCCATAATGTCGTAAATTGGTCTCTCTAGTTGATTGGCACTGATTAGGCTTACCACAGAAGATGAAGATGCCATAATACTAGACCGGTTTTAACAGAAAGTTCTTGATAAGATTCACGGAATTCGCTAAGAAAACAATGTAAATCATAGCAAGAAAAGATTACTCAAGCTTATGAAATCAATAATCGCAGTTCGCAATGTAAAGTGAAATGAGTAATTAGCTTTCCCTTTTATAGACTTATGTCATAATGGTAATTAGAAAACGGTAACATTTGTTAATGGTTACTGTATTAATTACTCTTACCTAACTTTTCTTTGGCAACCGGTCCGTAGACTCATTATGTGTTCTCATATCCTCAGTTGCAATGTCCACCTTGCTACTTCAACAACACTTACCTGTACGGTTTTCATGTTAGATCGATGACTCCTTCTCGGTTGCACTTCTTGATTGAGTGAGATCAGAGCTCACCAGTTCGTCCGGGAACAGTAGGCTGGCTACCTGTTCCCCTTAAGCCCTTAGGCTTGATTTGCTGAAGAGATATCACCATCAGTAGATGTTGACCTTACCTCAAATTTGTCCTCTGTGGAACTCTTTGTCCCTTTTACTGACTGAGTCTTCTTTATTTCACTTTTCGTCTCTTTACTCAAGTTATCCTTCTGGTTGGGGGACAAGTTCTTCTTGACCGGTTTGGCTGTTCCTTTTCCTTTATTCATCGGCCGGTTCCTACATTCCTTGGCCAGATGCCCAATCTTGTTACAATTGTAACAAGCCATTCTGGTTCCTCTTCATGGATTGACCCTTCTTTCCCTGTCCATGGGAGAGTGAGATCCAGAGTTCCTATGGCCTGATGGCCCACACGTAGCACATTTGGATGTGCTCCAGTTTACATTTCTATTATGGAATACCGGTCTCAGTGGGGATTTGAATGTCATGCTTTTGGACTTGCATTCTTCCGCTTTGTGTCCAAACCTATTGTAGGCATTGCAATAGCAATTGAAGCTTCCCTTGCTTCCACTTGAAACACTATTGGAGCGTGACCTACATTCAAAGGTCCTGTGACCATACTTGTAATAGTTGTTGCAGTAGCTGTTAGAAGTAAATTGTTTTACCGGTGGATTTTTGTAGTCATTTGATTTATGACCCGGTTTGCCACAATGTTTGCAAGAGGGTATTAAGGTCTTCCTACCTTTGTCTTCTCTAGGTTTCTTCTTCTCCATCTTGGCTTGCTTGTCTCCAGAGGAGTCACCGGTTTCTTGGGGTCTTTGACCGGTTTACCCATGTCCCGTGGCATCCTTGTGCTTTGTTTGAGCCCTCAGTTGCTCATCAAGCTTTTCTGAGCTTTCATTGTACGTTCTAAGTTTTTCATTTGTCTCTTCCAGAGCATTCAGCTTTTCCTTTCGGTCATACAATTCAATGGCCAACCTTTTGCATGCATCATCTTTGTCATGCAAGTGCTCATGCATAATTGCATTTTCTTGATTTGTGCTTTACATGTCTCCTTGAAGTTGTAATACAAGAGCATCACTTTCTCTTACGACATCTTCTGCCAGTTGTCTTGCTCTTTCAACAGTCAGTAGTGCTTCTAAGGCACTATTCTTTTCATCTTCAGCTTTCCGTTTGTCTTGGATGATTTCTGTCATCCTCAGAGCATGAATTTCCTGCTGCCTTTTTAGATTGGAGATCTAATTAGTTAAATTCTGATTTTTCTCCATGAGATCAGAGACTGCCTCTTCTGCTTCATCGGATCCACTTTGCCCATAGAGTTCCTCAACGGTTTCATTAGTCTCATTCAATTGCAGAGCCAACTCTTTCCTCTTTGCAAGAGACCTCCTCAGTCTATTCTCTAGAGAGGCAATCATGTCATTGGCTTCCTTGAGCTGCTTTTGATACCTGTAACCCTCCATGATCTTTACTCAAGCGGTTAAGATTTATATCTTTGAGAACCTCTGCTTTGATACCAATTGTTATTCCTAACCAGTTACAGAGAGGGGGGGTGAATCAGTAATTTCAATTTCTAATACTTGTTTTCAACATAAAAGCTAGCTAATACAGAAACTAAAAGAATATTACAGCACCCATAAACAGAAAATGAATACACAGGTCAACACAACATATATACGTGAAAACCCTCGGTTAGGAGGAAAAAACCACGGTGGGACAGAACCCACAAACTTCGCTACTGCAGTAATAAAGGTGCCCTGTTAAATGCTTACAAAGCACTAGTAAGAGTGCTACCCGGTTAAGGGATTTTGTAGAAGACTTGCTAGGATCTTGACCCTGTTAGGAGTCGCCTTGTAAAAGGACTTTAGAACACCAATGAAGATGTTACTTGGTAAAGGGATTTATACAAAGAACCTGTAAAGATTCACCTTGATTGAGGGATTTAAATACGCTTCTCAATTTAAAGCAATGATATTATGATGACTCTATCTATCGAATTAGATCATACCTATTACCCTTTCCTCTGCTTGGTTGTTGAATCTTTTCTTTGCCTTTCATCTCTCGTGACTGTGATTTCTCTTAGAAGATTCGACTATCCTGCTCTTCTTTGCTCTATGCTCTTAATATTCAACAACACTTCTTTCATGTCCTATGACCTCGAAACGCTCGAAGATAAAACAAAGTTAACTTCAGTTTTATTGAAAAAGCTAAGTCCAGTTTTAATTGAAAACGCTCCGCATAATCCATTTAGGATTATCATTCACTTAAGCGGTGAAGAGCTTGTATCCAGTTATTCATCTGTTCCCTGTGTGAATCCTATGACCGGTTGGTAAAACTTGGACCGGTATAAGTGTGTCCAATTCAAGTACACCGCTTTCCTGTCTTGTCTACCATTACACATTTTTTAGTACCGGTGTTCTAGTGGGATTGATGTTTGCCTATGACTTTACGAATGACAAGTTTATGTCAACAATCTTCCCCTTTGGCATTGGTGGCAAAACATATCAATACTCATCACCTGTAGACTTCCCCTGTAGATCTGCTTGTCTACCTGTAGCATATTCTGACACACATTGTCATCTCTCTCTTCTCTATTCTTTTATCTACGTTGATCTCTTCTTATCTGTATTACATCTTCCCCTTTTTGCCTCCAAAGGACAAAGGTTTGTTACGCCTTACATGTTTACATTTTATAACTGTAACTTATTGAAGATATCCTTATAAATTTTCTTCACAGAATCATGGAGTGGCTTCCATACACCTGTTACATGATCTAAATTTTTCTTTCCTGCTTACAGTGAGACAATTATATTTTCCATGTCTTCCACTGTTTTGTAATCAAGTTCTTTGATCAGTCTTTCTATATTTGTTGTTGTAGTCTTCATTAGTTGGTGCAATGAACAACTGAAATCCAACAATATCTTGGATTTGTTTTGTCTTTTCTTTAGATGCCTTCCTTAATGTGAGAGCAAGACTTGTCAGCTCCCGACTGTACTCAGTTGCAGAAGCGCTCTTTGCATCAAATTTTAATGTTAGAACCTTTATCTCTTTTGTTGTCTTGTTCGTTCTCTCAGTTATATTTTTAACAAAGTCTTTAAAGTTTGAAGTCCTTGTGATCAACCTTCCAGCTTCCTGTATATGTTGTTGTAGCTCCCCGGTGCTTGTAGATACAGTAGCTTTGAGTTCTTCAACCTGTTTGTGAAGAATTTCTATTCTCTTCTTCTCATAGTGATCAATTGCAATTGTCTCTGGGTCATCGACATCTTCCCCAATTGCTTGCGCTAGTACTTCCAATTGATCAGTTACAGGTTCATCTTCATCTATATCTATATCAGGTACAAAAATGTACAAGATATTTCTTACACTAGAGAGAACCATATCTTGTTTTCTCTTAGTGAGCTCCTTGAGTTGCCTTGTTGACATTTTGCTTATGTCAAAAACTGTTTCACTAACTTTGCTTTTGTTTTCTTCAGAATCTGTTGCAAATGTTAGCTTTCTTTTTAATGAAGATGTACTTGGAACATCTACTAGTTCCTTCTACATTGTCTCTTGTGTTGGTTCTTCCTCTGCAGCTTTTTCCTGTTCTATTGTAATAGGCAACTCCTGTTGTAGTGCCTCCTCTGGATGCACCTCTTCCTCTTGATGTACTTCCTCTTTCGGATGGACTTCCTCTTCCCATGGTTGTTTTGTTTGTTGCTCTTCAACAACATGTTGACCATTCAAAACAATTTCTTCTTTATTTGTTTCTTTTTTTGTAGTCATCTTTGCTGATGACTCGTCCTGTTCTTGTTCCTCTGGTTGAACTTGTTCTCCCAAATTAACCCGTTCACTTAATGTGAACTCTTCAGGAGTATCTTCCTTCTCACCGGTTGTTGATTGTTCACGAGTTGTGAACTATACCGGTGGTACCAAGTCTTTTTCAGGTTCACCTTGTGAGATGTCCTATGGACCTGTTGACTTAAGAGTGTTGAAGTCATATTTCTACCAAAAGTACAGAGAATCTTCATACACATCTTTTCCTTCTCCATTTATGATCTTGGCAACTCTATTCTTCATGTCCAAATTGAGTGTCACGGCTTCCATCAGAATTTTTATTGTCTCATCACTGAGACTTGTTGGTCTTGTGTCAAAGTTTCCCTTATTATCTTACCACTTGATGCAGAGGGAATCAATCATTCGTTCAATCTGCTGATCTCATCGGTCTACTTTGTAAATGTTGATAAGAGTCTCATAATCTTTTAATAACGAACACTTAACAATATAATAACATCAACTATATCTTATATTGCACACTTAACCAATCATTCATCTCACCAATATTTGATTACTGTTGCATGTCTTGCGGTTTATTCATGGACTGTGAGTGTAATTTATCTCCACATGGACTGTCAAAGCATGGGTCAGCCACCTTTCTTCAATTCCAAATACCGAGCATAAGGTATAAGGATCTTCTACTGTCGATTAGGAATGATCTTTGGTATCATTCGATTCAACCCGAACACCACTGCAAAACACGTTTCTCCCTCTCGGTTCTATTTCAACATGGCTGTTGAAAGAGATGTCTCTCGGGCTCCATGCGGTTTGGACAGACTTAATAACCAGTCTCGATAGAATTGATGATCCGAAACTAGCCTAAGGCTTGTGTAACGGTTCTTTAAACCCTTTCAGAATTTGAATTCAATCAATAATGAATCCTCGGTTTTGAACAATTTCTTTGTCACAATAACCGTTTCCATCATTCCATTTGGGACTGTGACAAAACCGATTTCAATAAAACATTAAACTTCCTCCATAAAAATCCGATACCAAGAACTAGCTAATATCTAAACACAACAGAAACCTTCGAAATCGGATTGCCAATAACAAAGATTGCAAATACAACTTAGTTCTATAACATAGTTTAATGCATTCACATTGGCGTAGTCACACAAGAGTTTGAGAACAGAAGACTATAAATGAGAAAATGAAGAACCAGAAGATAGAAAATTCATTTCTTTATTATTCTTTTCCTCATTACATTTTTTCTTTTCCTTCTCCGATTCTCACATCCCATCCTACTCTACTACTCATTCTCGGGTTTTGAATTGCAGAGATAAAGAACTAGAAAGAATACAATCCGATAACTCCCCACAACCAACTCGATAACAACCTAACTTCTCTAATGGTTTTTCATGACTGGTTAGAGGAAGTTCTAAATACATTAAAGAAACTAGAAAAGTATCGTGTAGTTGACAACGAAGTTGTCAACTTCACGATGATACAGAACATTTATTATAGCAAAACACTAACTTCTACCCGACCGATTACATCATTAAAATAACCATTTAAAACTAAGACTGAACCCAATCGACTACATTATTAAAAATAACCATTTATAATGCATGTAGAGTCCCGAATCTGTGAAATGTTTCTAGTCTCGTGATGCACCTGCATCATACTCCCGGGGACACAAAAATTGAATTCCCATTGAATTGCCTTTGTTTCGAGTCTTCCAATTCAAGTGTGTTTCTTGGTGGACTCCTACAAAAATAAAGATAGCTGCCAACATTGCGGAGACATGCTCTCCTGAGGAAAAAATAGAGCCCAAAATCAAGTCTACAAAGTACAAGCCCAACTCATAGGCATCAACAATAATAGGCTTCACCATACATGTGCCTTGCACACCTACACAAAATAAAACAAACATTTCTCCACCATGCATTTGAATACTGGATTGATCCTCTAAAGGAATCAGAACTGTATCTCCATATCCAACAATGGAAAAAGTTCCTTTATTGTGAACTACTTCCATGTTATCCTCCATGCTCGCCAATACTAATGTCTTTTCATGGGAGACCATATCATCTACCATGTGATCAGCGGGAACCATATCCGCAAGCTTTCCCGGAATCAAATCACTGCTGCCCAAATCAACAATCGTTTCATCATCTTTCTCTTCAACTAGAACCTTCTCAACACAAGGCTCGTTCAAAACCTTCTGCTCTTCACCAACATCGGTTTTCTTCTCTTGTCCTTCCAATGGACAACTCTTCTCCTCCATTTGTGCTTCTTCATATGCTATTTGGGCTTCAATCAATTCAAGTATGGCTTGATCTCTTTTCCTCATCATTTCTAATTTTATCTCAAATGCGGTTAAGTCTTCTTCTAATTTCTTTCTTCTTGCTTCTTGTTTGCTTTTGTTTTCCTCTTTTCTCTTTTCCACTTCTTTCTTTTTCTTTTTCTCTTGCGCTTCCTCATATGCAATGCATGCATCCAATTTAAATAACAATTGTGACATCTCTTCTTTACCTTCCATTAAGGCGAAATAATGTAACTTGTTACTGATCCAACACTACTAAATGCTTGCGAAGGAGTCAAACCCAGTTTGCCAAGTTGGATTAGGTTTACCCCAACAATCATTCACAAATGTGTACACAACACCAAGAGAAAATCTGGCAACTTATCTGCACAAATTTGTTAAAAGCATACTAAAAAATCAAACATAATCCGTCACCGCTAGGTCCTGGTGTGATTTCCACCTCTCACACGCTCAAGAGCTTCCTGCTTTGATACCACTTGATGCAGAGGGAATCAATCATTCGTTCAATCTGCTGATCTCATCGGTCTACTTTGTAAATGTTTTTGATTAAGGTAAAAACAGGTTTTGAATGGAACTCGAAACCATTTACAATAAAGCATAAAGATATAGCATTAAAGTCTTTCAAAAAGAGATGCCTGCTGGAAAGACAAAAGCAGGACCCGAAACAACCCTAGAAACGACAACAAAAACAAAGGAAAACAGTTACTAGCAAAACTACCAGCGAACACCTAGCAACTAACCCTAACAGACTAATTGTTTTTTATCATTTTCTCCGCCTTCATCTGTAGGTCCTCCATCTTCTGGATAGCATCTTTCAGGTCCTTCAAATCCTTTGGCTTTTCAAGGACCTTCCTTTGAGTGCACCCTCTAGTTCTAGTTCCAGGACTAGTATTCCTAGCATCATCATCAATTGTTATGGTCATTTTTTCCAGTTGGCTTTTTTCCAGATAGTTGTATAGCATTTTCAGGTTCATAACAGCAGCACTAAGGTCCTCATTGCTATGACTAAGGACCTCATTTATCATGTTTCCATTGTTACTGATTTTTACCTTCATATCTCTAACCTTGTTGTCAACTATCTTATTGATTTCAGCAGCATATCCTCATTCGGATTTTTATTTTTTACCTTATCCAAAAACTTCTTTTCCAGCTTCTCCAGCTTAGTAGTCAGGGTGTTCGTTGTTTTTTCCATGGCCTGAAGGTGGAGCTTCATATCCTGCATCTCCCTCTTGATCCAATTGTCCAAATTAGTGCCCTGACCTTCATCTTTGTTGACCTCTTCCATATTAGTGGCACCCATAGGAGGCCTAAGGTGTCCTCCTTATGGCTATTACCCTCCTAATTGGTAGCCTGGTCCATACCGTTATCTATTTCATTTTGTTCCTCTTGTTTTTCATCTACAATAGGGGAATTCTGACCAGCATCCTTTTCCTCTTCAGCTTGACCCACTAAGAGGCCTAAGGTGTCCTCCTTTTGGTGTTTACCGTCCTCTTTGCTAGCCTGGTCCTTGCCATCCTCAGTATCAGTTTGTTCTTCTTCCTTTTCTTCTTTAGTAGGGAAATCCTGGGCAACTTCCTTTTCATCTTCAGTAGGGTAGTCCTGGGTAGCTTCGTCCTCCTCTTTAGTTCCTTCTTCTTTTTCTTCCTCTTGATTTTCCTCTTCTTTACCTCCTTCCTGCTTATCATCTTCCATAATGTCATTCATGTCCTCTTTCTGCTCTCTCTTCAGGATTCCAGTCCTCTTTTTCCTAGGCTCTCTCCTCATTACCAGGATCCACCTTTGCATTATCATCCTCAGCACTTCCCTTTCCCTGAGAAAGAGGGCTATTTTCATTAGCATCATCTCCGCTGACCTTTTCTTTCTCCTTATCACTTTTATTACCAGCTTCATCGCTATTGTCAGAGATTTTTTTCTTGTTTCTCTTCCTCTTCTTGTAGGTTTCAACCTTTCTATCGACCTCTTTGATCTCCATTCTTTTTCATGTGACCCTTTTTGGGATTGGGTCCGGGATAATATCCCTTGAATAGTCAGCAATGAGGAGAATCAAACCCTCATGCAACACAGGATTACTCGCTTTCTTCCTGTGCTCCGTTATGCTATTGTTCAGAGAGCTCAAAAGAAAATACGGAAATGAAATCTTCTTATTGTGCCTAAAGTGATTAGCCAGAACAAAATGCAGGTTGTAGATTTTGGAGTAGCGCCCGTCGAGCATAAAGTACTCGATCATTACCTTCAGCATTTAGCCCCAAAATCCCTAATTTTAGTAATATCCACATAATCCCCTTTGCCTTTTGTCATGAGAGCTTCTTCATCAGCAGTTTTAGGGAAGAGCTTAAAAGCTTCAGTTCTTAACCGCTTGTTGCCTCTATTGAAATGTGTACCATCCAGGGGTAAACTAGTGATTTTGGCCAAAAGGGTAAGATTAAGGGGGAAAGATTTGCCCCATAAATTGACTTTTCCTTTAACCCAACCATCAGCAAACAAGGTAGTTACCTGTTTATCGTAGTTGTGAAGCTTTTCCATATACTGAGTGACCCCTCCTTTTCTCAGCTTCTTCTAGGCTTTCTTCTCTTGTCTCCATGTCTACTTTGTAAACGTTGATCAGAGGCTCATAATCTTTTAATAACAAACACTTAACAATATAATAACATCAACTATATCTTATATTGCATGCTTAACCAATCATTCATCTCACCAATATTTGATGACTGTTGCATGTCTTGCGGTTTATTCATGGACCGTGAGTGTAATTTATAGGACCGTCGAAGCACGGGTCAGCCACCTTTCTTCAATTCCAAATACCAAGCATAAGGTATAAGGATCTTCGACTGTTGATTAGGAATGATCTTCGGTATCATTTGATTCAACCTGAACACCACTGCAAAAGATGTTTCTCCCTCTCGGTTCTATTTCAACATGGTTGTCGAAAGAGATGTCTCTCGGGCTCCATGCGGTTTGGACAGACTTAATAACCAATCTCGATAGAATTGATGATCCGAAACTAGCCTAAGGCTTGTGTAACGGTTCTTTAAACCGTTTCAGAATTTGAATTCAATCAATAATGAATCCTTGGTTTTGAATAATTTCAGTCACAATAACCATTTCCATCATTCCATTCGGGACTGTCAGAAAACCGATTTCAATAAAACATTAAACTTCCTCCATAAAAAGCCATACCAAGTACTAGCTAATATCTAAACACAACAGAGACCTTCGAAATCGGATTGCCAATAACAAAGATTGCGAATACAAGTTAGTTCTATAACATAGTTTAATCCATTCACGTTGGTGTAGTCACACGAGTTTGAGAACAGTAAACTATAAACGAGAAAATGAAAAACCAAAAGATAGAAAATTCATTTCTTTATTATTCTGTTCCTCATTACATTGTTTCTTTTCCTTCTCCGATTCTCACATCCCATCCTACTCTACTACTCGTTCTGGGGTTTTGAATTGCATAGATAAAGAACTAGAAAGAATACAACCCAATAACTCCCCACAAGCAACTCGATAACAACCTAACTTCTCTAACGGTTTTTCATGACCGATTAGAGGAAGTTCTAAATACATTAAAGAAACTAGAAAAGTATCGTGGAGTTGACAACGAAGTTGTCAACTTCATGATGATACAAAACATTTATTATAGCAAAACACTGAATTCTACCCAATCGATTACATCATTAAAATAACCATTTAAAACTAAGACCGAACCCAACCGATTACATTATTAAAAATAACCATTTATAATGCATGTACAGTCCTAAATTTGGGAAATGTTTCTAGTCTCGTGATGCACATGCATCACCAGTTCTTCATTTGGGCATTAGCCTTTGATTCAACTCTGGAGGAAAGTGAGGCCTATAGTCCCTAGAACTTCTGTTGAAATCTAAAAAGGTTTCGAACAGAGCAATTTCAATTTTCTGATTATACTCTTCTACCAGAACACTAAACCATTTTGCAACATTTGACACTTCACCGAAATCCATGATTTCATCAACTATGTTATCTACAGTTAAAGTCCGAGCTTTACCTTTAACTGGGGAAGCAAGTAGGGTTGGTCGAGTGAGACCACCACCTGTGTCTCCAGTGATATCAACAATGACTGGCTCATTTAGAGTCTCTGCCTTGACAGAGTCTCAACTTTCAATATGCCTTTTCCCTTTCCAGTGTCCATTATCGGTGCCTCTATGGTCATATGGCATTCTGCTTCTGCTTGATGTTGTTGCTTCAGAACATTCGTCCAAGTAGCAACTCCTTCATTGTGTACTTTGTCCACTTAACCAACTAGTACCTGACCGATTCTCTTTCTTATGTTGAAACTTTGTTTGTATAGGTCAGCTTGATTCGTTGCCTCTTCTAGGCTCAGGTGATTCTGTACTTCTAGCAGAGCCCTTATCCTCAACTCTCTCTCCTTATCTGAGGAAGATTTCCATCTTCCTTCAATTATTCCTACTAGATCCTCAGGAATTGTTTTATGAAGTACAAAAGGTGTTAAATTTTGCTTGTGAAGAACAAAAACAACGGCTTCTTCTAGCTTTCTGTTATCGTCCTCACCACCAAGCTTATATCTTCTTGTGACTCCACCCAATCCACCTATCTCCTTTATTCCTTTAACCACTTCATCAATGGTTGGTTTCCTTCCTCTAGGTGCATCTTCTTTTACCGGTTTCCCGGTCTTTCTCTTTCTGTGAAGAGTAGTTGTTTCTTTAGTTTCTTTTTCTTCCGATTCCTCACCTTGAGCACTGGACACCTATTGAGTCCTTTTTCTTTGAATCTTGGGTTCTTCAGCCACTGGCTTCTTCTTCCTAAGTGTTGGAGTTCTTTTTACATACACCTTCTACAGTTCGTTTGCAGATGTCTTTTTCTTCAGATTTGCCTGAATCTCTTCATAGGTCCCAAACTGGTATGTTGACGGATCTAAGTTGCTTTCTTGAAGTGCATCTCCATATGCCTTAGCAATCTTAGAAGTAATCTCATAACTGAGCTCCGGTGCATGCTCGGACCTTGGCTCCACAACCTAGGTAATACAGTGATCGATGCCTACCAAAAAGCACATCTTTTCCTTGTATTCTTCAACAATGGTAGAAGGAATTTTTTCCCTGTTGTGCATTCTTAGTTGAAAGGCTTCAAAGTAGTTAGTCATGACCTTATTAAATTGGCTCCCCAAGTTATTGACTAACTCACTTATTGAAACCATTACCGGTTTGTCTTGTTGCCATGTGACCTTACCTATGTCTGGAAAGAAGTTTTGGTAATAAAAGAACCAACATACCAGTAATGTCCCATACTTCAGAAACTTCTTCTTGACCAAGCTTTTTTAGGTTTTCAAAGATCTGCCCCCTCAGCATAGCGCATATATCGTATCACGAATTGTTGTGAATAATGTTGTGCGCCGCGTGTATTGCATCTTCCGGTATGCTCTTTAGGCTACTTGATTGATATACTTTTTAGCCGATAACCGCTGAGGCAAACTGAACGCCATCGTCTTCAATGTCGTTCACAGTCATCATCTGACTGTCATACCTTGACTTCGTCAACCGTGACTTTTGCATTGGCTATTGTCCTTAGGGTAAGAGCTTCCCCTACGACATTGTAACCAGTCACCCTACATAGGTCTTCTTTTGTTATCGATGTGACCGCGTCTTTCGCAAGCCACATTCCTGGTTCGTGAACTCTGCTCAAAACCAATCTAATCCAATCCGATGAAAACACGGTTGGATATTTCAATCCATTGATCTATCCCGATGATTCAAGCTTCGCGTATTTGGATTGAAGCTTTTTGTGTTCACAAAGTGAAAGGTATTCACTTTGGATGATTGTTTCACGCAATTCCTCTTGTTTGATTTGGATGAATGCTGTTACATCTTGAGTCATGAAAACACCTGTAGGCACGGACGATAGAGCTCCCGCCATATCATTCTCTTGGTTCTACACTGCCATAATGTCGTAAACTAGTCTCTCTAGTTGATTGGCACTGATTAGGTTTACCACAGAAGATGAAGATGCCATAATACTAGACCGGTTTTAACAGAAAGTTCTTGATAAGATTCAGGGAATTCGCTAAGCAAAGATGGTAAATCACAGCAAGAAAAGATTACTCAAGCTTATGAAATCAATAATCATAGTTCGCAATGTAAAGTGAAATGAGTAATCAGCTTTCCCTTTTATAGACATAGGTCGTAACGGTAATTAACAAACGGTAACATTTGTTAACTGTTACTGTATTAATTACCCTTACCTAACATTTCTTTGACAACCGGTTGGCAAACTCGTTACCTGTTCTCATATCCTCGGTTGCATTGTCCACATTGGTACTTCAGCAATACATACCTGTCTAGTTTTCATGTTAGACCGATGACTCCTTCCTGGTTGCACTTCTTGACTGAGTGAGATAGCAACCAGTTCCTCCGGGAACAGTAGGCTGGCTAGCTGCTCCCCTTAAGCCCTTAGGCTTAATTTGCTGAAGAGATATCACCATCAGTAGATGATGACTTTACCTCAGATTTCTACTCAGTGGAACTCTTTCTCCCTTTTACTGACCAAGTCTTCTTTACTTCACTTTTGGCCTTCTTACTCAAGTTATCCTTCTGGTTGGGGGACAAGTTCTTGTTGACCGGTTTGGCTGGTCCTTTTCCTTTATTCATCACCTGGTTCCTGCATTCCTTGGGCATATGCCTAATCTTGTTTCAATTGTAACAAGCCATTCCGGTTCCTCTCCATGGATTGACCTTTCTTTCCCTGTCCATGGGATAGTAACATCTAGAGTTCCTATGGCCTGATGGCCCACAGGTAGCACAACTAGATGTGCTGCGATTTACATTCTTATGATGGAATACGGGTCTTGGTGGGGATTTGAATTCCATGGTTTTGGACCTGTATGCTTCTGCTTTGTGTCCAAACTTATTGCAGGCATAGCAATAGACTCCTTGAAGTTGTAATACGAGAGCATCACTTTCTCTTACTGCATCTTCTGCTAGTTGTCTTGCTCTTTCAGCAGTGAATAGTGCTTCTAAGGCACTATTCTTTTTGTCTTCATCTTTCCTTTTGTCTTTGATGATTTCAGTCATCCTCAGAGCATGACTTTCCTACTCCCATTTTATATTGGAGATTTCATCGGTAAGATTTTGATTTTTCTTCATGAGATCAGAGACCGGCTCTTCTGCTTCATCAGATCTAGAGTTTCTCAATGGTTTCATTACTCTCACTCAGTTGTTGAGCCAACTCTTTCCTGTTTGCAAGAGACCTCCTTAGTCTATTCTTAAGAGAGGCAATCATGGCATTGGCTTCCTCAAGCTGCTTTTGATACCTATAACCCTCCATGATCTTACTCAAGTGGTTAAGTTTTATATCTTTGAGAACCTCTGCTCTGATACCAATTGTTATTTGTAACCGGTTACTCAGAGGTGGGGTGAATCAATTATTTCAATTTCTAATACTTGTTTTTAGCAAACAAAATTTCTAGCTAATAAAGAAATTAAAAGAATATTATAGCACCCATAAATAGAAAATGAATACACAGGTCAACACAACATATATACGTGGAAATCCTCGATTAGAAGGGAAAAACCACAGTGGGACAGAACTCACAATTTTCACTACTGCATTAATAAAGCTGCCCTGTTGGAGGCTTACAAAGCACTAGTAGGAGTGCTACCCGGTTAAGGGATTTGGTAGAAGACCTGATAGGATCTTGACCCTGTTAGGAGTCGCCTTGTAAGAGGACTTAGAACACCAATGAAGATGTTACCCGGTAAAGGGATTTATACAAAGAACTTGTAAGGGTTCACCTTGATTGAGAGATTTAAATATGCTTCTCAATTTAAAGAAATGATCTTATGATGACACTATCTGTCGAATCAGATCATACCTTTTACCCTTTCCTCTGCGTGGCTGTTGAATCTTTTCTCTGCCTTTCACCTCTCGTGACTGTGATTCCGCTTAGAAGATTCGGCTCTCCTGGTCTTCTTCGCTCTATGCTCTTAATATTCAACAACCTTCTTTTATGTCCTTTGACCTCGAAACGCTCTAAGATAAAACAAAGCTAACTTCAGTTTTACTGGAAAAGCTAACTCCAGTTTTAACTGAAAACGCTCCGCATAATCCAGTTCAGATTATCACGCACTTAACCGGTGAAGAGCTTGTATTCGGTTAGTCATTTGTTCCCTGTGTGTATCCCATGACGGGTCAAAGTACATCGCTTTCCTATTTAGTCTACCAGTTCACAATTATGAGTACCTGTGTGATGTACTGGTGTTTTGGTGGGATTGATGTTTGCCTATGACTTTAACAAAGACAACTAAGTTTATGTCAACAACTTCTCGGGAGGTCACCCATCCTAGTACTACTAGAGCTCGAGCGCACTTAACTACGAAGTTTCCTTCATGGTTAAACCCACTTTGCTTGCAATGAGTTTGCTCTATGCAAGATCAGAATTCTGATTTATTATGAACAACAATGCATTTATTCAAAGTGAGAACTAAAATAACACAACAAGAAAGGGCATACTCGGAAATTCAATGCTCACTCCAAGAAGGGTTTTCATTGATAACATCACACTAAGAATGACATCCAACTGGCTAGGTGGCGCCAATATGTTTTATTTGCAATGCTAATAATTACTAAAACAAAATATGAAGGAATCTATGAACCCTACGCCCAGCCTTTAGGCAAGATCATCTTGTCAACTGGGAAACCCTCAATGTGCATCAACTGCCCTATCATAATTCCCTTCTATCTAAATGGACCTCACAAATTATCTGCTGTTATATCAGATGTAGAAATCATTGCACAAAATCCAATGCCTAATTCAGGGTGGCTACAGGAGAATGGAAAGGACACTAGAAAAGGGGACGAGTAGTGTAGAGGAATGTATGGCTGGTAGATATGATTACAACCTTCTTAGATCTGC